>OY744522.1:43667762-43687762 GCA_963556195.1 Sepiola atlantica
GTTTCTGCTTGTAACTTCTTCGCTACTCCATTCCTGAGAGATGGGAGTTTTGTTTTGTTTTCTAACATGTATCGTCTTATGTTCTCCACTTCACTTGCTTCTTTTTCATTGAGTTCTATCTCAGCAGGTTCTGTGGTTCCGCAGTCTTCTATCTCCCCTGGTTCTGTGATTCCGTAGTCTTCAATCTCTTCAGTTTCAGTGTGTATGTTTTGCCTGTCCTCTTCCTGTGGTCTCTCCTTTGGTGGTGTTTCTTGCTCCGTTTCGCCATTAGCCTTCTGTCTGATTTCCGTCAGTTCCATCTCCGAGAACCATCCTCGCTTGAGGATCTGTCTTGCTTGATCTGCTATCCTTTGTTCCGTTGTATGTGGGTCACTAGCAATGTCCCAGAGATGTTTCATTCGTTTTCGGTAGCCTCTTTCTATAGGGTAGCGGCTTTTATAGTAGCACTCCATCACCAGTCTGTTCTCTTTCATGGTCCATTTCTTTCTATATCTTTCCAGTTTGCTGTTTTCGCTCTGGTTTACTTGTCTCTGGTCTGTGTCCTTGTCATACCTGGAATCAGAGAGGTTACTTACCTGGTTCTTGTCCGTTGTCTTGTTTCTGAAATTAAAGGAGCCAACATTCGCAGGATGCGGACCGGGTCCCCCATGTTGGCCATCGAGGGAGCACCTGCCCATCATGACACTCAGATCTTTCTTCTGAGTCCCACGGCGTTTATTTGTGTTTATAGACATTTATCATTGTTTAGTGTTTGTGGCAACACCAGGCCCAGGCTTAGTTTACCTGTGATCCTGTCACAGGGATAGTGTTTCTCTCATTTTCATGAGGTTCAAGGTGCACTATCACACATACATAAAGAAACATTTACGAAAAAAAAAAAAAAAATAAATAAATAAATAAATAAATAAATAAAAAATAAATAAATAAATGATAAAAAAAAAAAAAAAATTAAAAAAAAAAAAAAATTAAAAAAATTAAAAAAAAAAAAAAAAAATTTTAAAATAAATAAATAGATAAATAAATAAATAAAAAATAAATAAATAAATAATAATGATGAATAATTGATAAATAAATAAAAATAAATAAATAAATAAAAAAGATAATAATTATATATATATATACACATACACATATACACACCAGGCACGTGCAAAATTGGCCGCCTCTTGTGTTTGAAAGATAAAAGCCTAAACGTAATCTTAAAAAAAAAAAAAAAAAAAAAAAAAAAAATTTAAAAAAAAAAAAAAAAAAAAAAAAAACTGCATATTTACGTGTGAAAAATAAATAAATTATGTAATCACGGCGGCTGAAAACCCCAAAAATGCAGTGAATTTTGAACTTTGGGAAAATTACTTGTAAAAATACCTTGAAAGATAAATATAAGTTTTTGGGAACTATTTCAAAGATAATTATTAAATTAAAGTCATAAGATATTGAGTTAAAAAAAAAAAAAAAAAAAAAAAAAAAAAAATCCCACATTTTACTAAAAGTTAGGAAAATTATACCCCCAAAAGTCATAAATGAGTAAAATCCGGCGTCACATAATCGGCAAACAACTTTGTTTACCAATTGACTATCGCTATGTAAAATATATGGAAGAAAAAAAAAATGTTATAATTTATCATTTTTAACTTTATATATAAAAATGGTTTTGTAATAATTTATAGAAGTTGAAAAATTATTATCCATTAATTTCTTTATTCTTTTTAACGCTACAAACAAATTTAAGTACCCTTATTTTGTTATAATAAAAAGGGAAATGCTTATTTAATTAAAATATTTGTGAGTGTACGCAATTAACATCTTATTTTATTTTTAACAAAAGAGGTTTATATTAAACTTGGTATTAGTTTTTAATTATTGATGACATCTGTTTACCAATTTTTTTTCTTAGAATTTGAAATAAAACTTTTAAATGTTGAAAATTATTTTTACGTTACGAACTGCGTCAATTTTATCATTTTTTTTTTACATGATTTAAAACTTTAGTAACTCGATTTATTCTTAACGTGTCGTAACGATAAATTACATTGATTCTTTTTAAAATAAAGTGTATTTTTTATTTTAAGTGTGAAAAAGTAAATTAAAGTTAATGACTACACTGACAATTTATACATTGAATAAAAAAATAAAAAATAAAATAAAATAAAAAATAAAAATTGCGCTGATGATACACGTTCATGTATGAAAGGGAAAATATATAATTATGTCGCATTTTTTATTTTCCCAGAAATTCTAATCATTAAAATCACATGAAATATTTTTTGCAATTATATTATTTTTTTTTTTTGTGTGAAAATATTGATTAAACAATAATATCGCTAATTACAAAAATTAATTTTTCTTCGAGTTATAGTGATTTTGTTAACACGGTATTTGGGGGTCTTTTTCGTAATATACAAAATATATTTTTTTAAAATATGTTTTTTAATTGTTAATCTTACAATGCTTTATTTTTATTAAAAAAAAAAAAAAAAAAAAAAAAAAATAGTATTTTTTATTAATATACAAAATTATAACTTTAGTAAAGGTGTATTTTGTGTTAAAAAAATAATATGTTTTCACCAAGATTTAAAAGCAAAAAAAACATGGTTTCATTATATTCCGTGATTGTGGATTAATAAATATTGAGAATTTCATAAAATCTGGTTGATTTCCTGAATATTTAAGTGAAGGAATGGTCAAAATGTTTTTACATTTTGGGAATCGGCCATTGATTTTGCACGTACCTAATACACACATACATACACACATATACATATACATAGACACACACACATATATATATATATATATGTTACCTAATTACATAGTATAAGTTTTCTAGGATATTCTTAAATAAAAAAATAAAAAAAGATGATAGATTCCCCTCCTATGTTTGTCTAATAAATTGACGCAAAGTTATCAAACATTCAGTCTATATTGAACAACTTACTCACACACACACATATATATATATATATATATATATATATATATATATATATATATATATATATATATATATATATATATATACATAAACATTTACAAATGTATATCTACCCAATATACGTCTTCAATTCATACGCTCGAGATTTGAAATGTTTATCGCCAGCTGAAAAATAACGGTCAATACGGTTCTCTATCTCTAACGTGACAAGCTTCTTTTTGGAGAGAGGGGGGGGGGGGTTAATAACGTTCAACTCAAAACGCAAAAAATATTATCTCCCGACCCCGAATTGAAATCTCAGAAGCTTCTTATTAGTTAAAATTAAAATTAACAATAAATATAACATTTGTATATCTACCCAGAATACGTCTTCAATTCATACGCTCGAGATTTGAAATGTTTATCGCCAGCTGAAAAATAACGGTCAATACTGTTCTCTATCTCTAACGTGACAAGCTTCTTTTTGGAGAGAGGGGGGGGGGGGGGGTTAATAACGTTCAACTCAAAACGCAAAAAATATTATCTCCCGACCCCGAATTGAAATCTCAGAAGCTTCTTATTAGTTAAAATTAAAATTAACAATAAATATAACATTTGTATATCTACCCAGAATACGTCTTCAATTCATACGCTCGAGATTTGAAATGTTTATCGCCAGCTGAAAAATAACGGTCAATACGGTTCTCTATCTCTAACGTGACAAGCTTCTTTTTGGAGAGAGGGGGGGGGGGTTAATAACGTTCAACTCAAAACGCAAAAAATATTATCTCCCGACCCCGAATTGAAATCTCAGAAGCTTCTTATTAGTTAAAATTAAAATTAACAATAAATATAACATTTGTATATCTACCCAGAATACGTCTTCAATTCATACGCTCGAGATTTGAAATGTTTATCGCCAGCTGAAAAATAACGGTCAATACTGTTCTCTATCTCTAACGTGACAAGCTTCTTTTTGGAGAGAGGGGGGGGGGTTTATAACGTTCAACTCAAAACGCAAAAAATATTATCTCCCGACCCCGAATTGAAATCTCAGAAGCTTCTTATTAGTTAAAATTAAAATTAACAATAAATATAACATTTGTATATCTACCCAGAATACGTCTTCAATTCATACGCTCGAGATTTGAAATGTTTATCGCCAGCTGAAAAATAACGGTCAATACTGTTCTCTATCTCTAACGTGACAAGCTTCTTTTTGGAGAGAGGGGGGGGGGGGTTAATAACGTTCAACTCAAAACGCAAAAAATATTATCTCCCGACCCCGAATTGAAATCTCAGAAGCTTCTTATTAGTTAAAATTAAAATTAACAATAAATATAACATTTGTATATCTACCCAGAATACGTCTTCAATTCATACGCTCGAGATTTGAAATGTTTATCGCCAGCTGAAAAATAACGGTCAATACTGTTCTCTATCTCTAACGTGACAAGCTTCTTTTTGGAGAGAGAGAGGGGGGGGTTGATAACGTTCAACTCAAAACGCAAAAAATATTATCTCCCGACCCCGAATTGAAATCTCAGAAGCTTCTTATTAGTTAAAATTAAAATTAACAATAAATATAACATTTGTATATCTACCCAGAATACGTCTTCAATTCATACGCTCGAGATTTGAAATGTTTATCGCCAGCTGAAAAATAACGGTCAATACGGTTCTCTATCTCTAACGTGACAAGCTTCTTTTTGGAGAGAGGGGGGGGGGTTAATAACGTTCAACTCAAAACGCAAAAAATATTATCTCCCGACCCCGAATTGAAATCTCAGAAGCTTCTTATTAGTTAAAATTAAAATTAACAATAAATATAACATTTGTATATCTACCCAGAATACGTCTTCAATTCATACGCTCGAGATTTGAAATGTTTATCGCCAGCTGAAAAATAACGGTCAATACTGTTCTCTATCTCTAACGTGACAAGCTTCTTTTTGGAGAGAGGGGGGGGGTTAATAACGTTCAACTCAAAACGCAAAAAATATTATCTCCCGACCCCGAATTGAAATCTCAGAAGCTTCTTATTAGTTAAAATTAAAATTAACAATAAATATAACATTTGTATATCTACCCAGAATACGTCTTCAATTCATACGCTCGAGATTTGAAATGTTTATCGCCAGCTGAAAAATAACGGTCAATACTGTTCTCTATCTCTAACGTGACAAGCTTCTTTTTGGAGAGAGGGGGGGGGGGTTAATAACGTTCAACTCAAAACGCAAAAAATATTATCTCCCGACCCCGAATTGAAATCTCAGAAGCTTCTTATTAGTTAAAATTAAAATTAACAATAAATATAACATTTGTATATCTACCCAGAATACGTCTTCAATTCATACGCTCGAGATTTGAAATGTTTATCGCCAGCTGAAAAATAACGGTCAATACTGTTCTCTATCTCTAACGTGACAAGCTTCTTTTTGGAGAGAGAGAGGGGGGGGTTGATAACGTTCAACTCAAAACGCAAAAAATATTATCTCCCGACCCCGAATTGAAATCTCAGAAGCTTCTTATTAGTTAAAATTAAAATTAACAATAAATATAACATTTGTATATCTACCCAGAATACGTCTTCAATTCATACGCTCGAGATTTGAAATGTTTATCGCCAGCTGAAAAATAACGGTCAATACGGTTCTCTATCTCTAACGTGACAAGCTTCTTTTTGGAGAGAGGGGGGGGGGGGGTTAATAACGTTCAACTCAAAACGCAAAAAATATTATCTCCCGACCCCGAATTGAAATCTCAGAAGCTTCTTATTAGTTAAAATTAAAATTAACAATAAATATAACATTTGTATATCTACCCAGAATACGTCTTCAATTCATACGCTCGAGATTTGAAATGTTTATCGCCAGCTGAAAAATAACGGTCAATACTGTTCTCTATCTCTAACGTGACAAGCTTCTTTTTGGAGAGAGGGGGGGGGTTAATAACGTTCAACTCAAAACGCAAAAAATATTATCTCCCGACCCCGAATTGAAATCTCAGAAGCTTCTTATTAGTTAAAATTAAAATTAACAATAAATATAACATTTGTATATCTACCCAGAATACGTCTTCAATTCATACGCTCGAGATTTGAAATGTTTATCGCCAGCTGAAAAATAACGGTCAATACTGTTCTCTATCTCTAACGTGACAAGCTTCTTTTTGGAGAGAGGGGGGGGGGTTAATAACGTTCAACTCAAAACGCAAAAAATATTATCTCCCGACCCCGAATTGAAATCTCAGAAGCTTCTTATTAGTTAAAATTAAAATTAACAATAAATATAACATTTGTATATCTACCCAGAATACGTCTTCAATTCATACGCTCGAGATTTGAAATGTTTATCGCCAGCTGAAAAATAACGGTCAATACTGTTCTCTATCTCTAACGTGACAAGCTTCTTTTTGGAGAGAGAGGGGGGGGTTAATAACGTTCAACTCAAAACGCAAAAAATATTATCTCCCGACCCCGAATTGAAATCTCAGAGGCTTCTTATTAGTTAAAATTAAAATTAACAATAAATATAACATTTGTATATCTACCCAGAATACGTCTTCAATTCATACGCTCGAGATTTGAAATGTTTATCGCCAGCTGAAAAATAACGGTCAATACGGTTCTCTATCTCTAACGTGACAAGCTTCTTTTTGGAGAGAGGGGGGGGGGTTAATAACGTTCAACTCAAAACGCAAAAAATATTATCTCCCGACCCCGAATTGAAATCTCAGAAGCTTCTTATTAGTTAAAATTAAAATTAACAATAAATATAACATTTGTATATCTACCCAGAATACGTCTTCAATTCATACGCTCGAGATTTGAAATGTTTATCGCCAGCTGAAAAATAACGGTCAATACTGTTCTCTATCTCTAACGTGACAAGCTTCTTTTTGGAGAGAGGGGGGGGGTTTATAACGTTCAACTCAAAACGCAAAAAATATTATCTCCCGACCCCGAATTGAAATCTCAGAAGCTTCTTATAAGTTAAAATTAAAATTAACAATAAATATAACATTTGTATATCTACCCAGAATACGTCTTCAATTCATACGCTCGAGATTTGAAATGTTTATCGCCAGCTGAAAAATAACGGTCAATACTGTTCTCTATCTCTAACGTGACAAGCTTCTTTTTGGAGAGAGGGGGGGGGGGGGTTAATAACGTTCAACTCAAAACGCAAAAAATATTATCTCCCGACCCCGAATTGAAATCTCAGAAGCTTCTTATTAGTTAAAATTAAAATTAACAATAAATATAACATTTGTATATCTACCCAGAATACGTCTTCAATTCATACGCTCGAGATTTGAAATGTTCATCGCCAGCTGAAAAATAACGGTCAATACTGTTCTCTATCTCTAACGTGACAAGCTTCTTTTTGGAGAGAGGGGGGGGGGTTAATAACGTTCAACTCAAAACGCAAAAAATATTATCTCCCGACCCCGAATTGAAATCTCAGAAGCTTCTTATTAGTTAAAATTAAAATTAACAATAAATATAACATTTGTATATCTACCCAGAATACGTCTTCAATTCATACGCTCGAGATTTGAAATGTTTATCGCCAGCTGAAAAATAACGGTCAATACTGTTCTCTATCTCTAACGTGACAAGCTTCTTTTTGGAGAGAGAGGGGGGGGGTTAATAACGTTCAACTCAAAACGCAAAAAATATTATCTCCCGACCCCGAATTGAAATCTCAGAGGCTTCTTATTAGTTAAAATTAAAATTAACAATAAATATAACATTTGTATATCTACCCAGAATACGTCTTCAATTCATACGCTCGAGATTTGAAATGTTTATCGCCAGCTGAAAAATAACGGTCAATACGGTTCTCTATCTCTAACGTGACAAGCTTCTTTTTGGAGAGAGGGGGGGGGGTTAATAACATTCTACTCAAAACGCAAAAAATATTATCTCCCGACCCCGAATTGAAATCTCAGAAGCTTCTTATTAGTTAAAATTAAAATTAACAATAAATATAACATTTGTATATCTACCCAGAATACGTCTTCAATTCATACGCTCGAGATTTGAAATGTTTATCGCCAGCTGAAAAATACCGGTCAATACTGTTCTCTATCTCTAACGTGACAAGCTTCTTTTTGGAGAGAGGGGGGGGGGGTTAATAACGTTCAACTCAAAACGCAAAAAATATTATCTCCCGACCCCGAATTGAAATCTCAGAAGCTTCTTATTAGTTAAAATTAAAATTAACAATAAATATAACATTTGTATATCTACCCAGAATACGTCTTCAATTCATACGCTCGAGATTTGAAATGTTTATCGCCAGCTGAAAAATAACGGTCAATACTGTTCTCTATCTCTAACGTGACAAGCTTCTTTTTGGAGAGAGAGGGGGGGGGGGGTTAATAACGTTCAACTCAAAACGCAAAAAATATTATCTCCCGACCCCGAATTGAAATCTCAGAGGCTTCTTATTAGTTAAAATTAAAATTAACAATAAATATAACATTTGTATATCTACCCAGAATACGTCTTCAATTCATACGCTCGAGATTTGAAATGTTTATCGCCAGCTGAAAAATAACGGTCAATACGGTTCTCTATCTCTAACGTGACAAGCTTCTTTTTGGAGAGAGGGGGGGGGGTTAATAACGTTCAACTCAAAACGCAAAAAATATTATTATTATTATTATTATTATTATTATTATTATTATTATTATTCTTATTCTTATTCTTACTACTATTATTATTATTATTCTTATTCTTATTCTTACTATTATTATTATTATTATTATTATTATTATTCTTATTCTTACTATTATTATTATTATTATTATTATTATTATTATTATTATTATTATTATTATTATTATTATTATTATTATTATTATTATTATTATTATTATTATTATTATTATTATTATTATTATTATTATTATTATTATTATTATTATTATTATTATTATTATTATTATTATTATTATTATTATTATTATTATTATTATTATTATTATTATTATTATTATTATTATTATTATTATTATTATTATTATTATTATTATTATTATTATTATTATTATTATTATTATTATTATTATTATTATTATTATTATTATTATTATTATTATTATTATTATTATTATTATTATTATTATTATTATTATTATTATTATTATTATTATTATTATTATTATTATTATTATTATTATTATTATTATTATTATTATTATTATTATTATTATTATTATTATTATTATTATTATTATTATTATTATTATTATTATTATTATTATTATTATTATTATTATTATTATTATTATTATTATTATTATTATTATTATTATTATTATTATTATTATTATTATTATTATTATTATTATTATTATTATTATTATTATTATTATTATTATTATTATTATTATTATTATTATTATTATTATTATTATTATTATTATTATTATTATTATTATTATTATTATTATTATTATTATTATTATTATTATTATTATTATTATTATTATTATTATTATTATTATTATTATTATTATTATTATTATTATTATTATTATTATTATTATTATTATTATTATTATTATTATTATTATTATTATTATTATTATTATTATTATTATTATTATTATTATTATTATTATTATTATTATTATTATTATTATTATTATTATTATTATTATTATTATTATTATTATTATTATTATTATTATTATTATTATTATTATTATTATTATTATTATTATTATTATTATTATTATTATTATTATTATTATTATTATTATTATTATTATTATTATTATTATTATTATTATTATTATTATTATTATTATTATTATTATTATTATTATTATTATTATTATTATTATTATTATTATTATTATTATTATTATTATTATTATTATTATTATTATTATTATTATTATTATTATTATTATTATTATTATTATTATTATTATTATTATTATTATTATTATTATTATTATTATTATTATTATTATTATTATTATTATTATTATTATTATTATTATTATTATTATTATTATTATTATTATTATTATTATTATTATTATTATTATTATTATTATTATTATTATTATTATTATTATTATTATTATTATTATTATTATTATTATTATTATTATTATTATTATTATTATTATTATTATTATTATTATTATTATTATTATTATTATTATTATTATTATTATTATTATTATTATTATTATTATTATTATTATTATTATTATTATTATTATTATTATTATTATTATTATTATTATTATTATTATTATTATTATTATTATTATTATTATTATTATTATTATTATTATTATTATTATTATTATTATTATTATTATTATTATTATTATTATTATTATTATTATTATTATTATTATTATTATTATTATTATTATTATTATTATTATTATTATTATTATTATTATTATTATTATTATTATTATTATTATTATTATTATTATTATTATTATTATTATTATTATTATTATTATTATTATTATTATTATTATTATTATTATTATTATTATTATTATTATTATTATTATTATTATTATTATTATTATTATTATTATTATTATTATTATTATTATTATTATTATTATTATTATTATTATTATTATTATTATTATTATTATTATTATTATTATTATTATTATTATTATTATTATTATTATTATTATTATTATTATTATTATTATTATTATTATTATTATTATTATTATTATTATTATTATTATTATTATTATTATTATTATTATTATTATTATTATTATTATTATTATTATTATTATTATTATTATTATTATTATTATTATTATTATTATTATTATTATTATTATTATTATTATTATTATTATTATTATTATTATTATTATTATTATTATTATTATTATTATTATTATTATTATTATTATTATTATTATTATTATTATTATTATTATTATTATTATTATTATTATTATTATTATTATTATTATTATTATTATTATTATTATTATTATTATTATTATTATTATTATTATTATTATTATTATTATTATTATTATTATTATTATTATTATTATTATTATTATTATTATTATTATTATTATTATTATTATTATTATTATTATTATTATTATTATTATTATTATTATTATTATTATTATTATTATTATTATTATTATTATTATTATTATTATTATTATTATTATTATTATTATTATTATTATTATTATTATTATTATTATTATTATTATTATTATTATTATTATTATTATTATTATTATTATTATTATTATTATTATTATTATTATTATTATTATTATTATTATTATTATTATTATTATTATTATTATTATTATTATTATTATTATTATTATTATTATTATTATTATTATTATTATTATTATTATTATTATTATTATTATTATTATTATTATTATTATTATTATTATTATTATTATTATTATTATTATTATTATTATTATTATTATTATTATTATTATTATTATTATTATTATTATTATTATTATTATTATTATTATTATTATTATTATTATTATTATTATTATTATTATTATTATTATTATTATTATTATTATTATTATTATTATTATTATTATTATTATTATTATTATTATTATTATTATTATTATTATTATTATTATTATTATTATTATTATTATTATTATTATTATTATTATTATTATTATTATTATTATTATTATTATTATTATTATTATTATTATTATTATTATTATTATTATTATTATTATTATTATTATTATTATTATTATTATTATTATTATTATTATTATTATTATTATTATTATTATTATTATTATTATTATTATTATTATTATTATTATTATTATTATTATTATTATTATTATTATTATTATTATTATTATTATTATTATTATTATTATTATTATTATTATTATTATTATTATTATTATTATTATTATTATTATTATTATTATTATTATTATTATTATTATTATTATTATTATTATTATTATTATTATTATTATTATTATTATTATTATTATTATTATTATTATTATTATTATTATTATTATTATTATTATTATTATTATTATTATTATTATTATTATTATTATTATTATTATTATTATTATTATTATTATTATTATTATTATTATTATTATTATTATTATTATTATTATTATTATTATTATTATTATTATTATTATTATTATTATTATTATTATTATTATTATTATTATTATTATTATTATTATTATTATTATTATTATTATTATTATTATTATTATTATTATTATTATTATTATTATTATTATTATTATTATTATTATTATTATTATTATTATTATTATTATTATTATTATTATTATTATTATTATTATTATTATTATTATTATTATTATTATTATTATTATTATTATTATTATTATTATTATTATTATTATTATTATTATTATTATTATTATTATTATTATTATTATTATTATTATTATTATTATTATTATTATTATTATTATTATTATTATTATTATTATTATTATTATTATTATTATTATTATTATTATTATTATTATTATTATTATTATTATTATTATTATTATTATTATTATTATTATTATTATTATTATTATTATTATTATTATTATTATTATTATTATTATTATTATTATTATTATTATTATTATTATTATTATTATTATTATTATTATTATTATTATTATTATTATTATTATTATTATTATTATTATTATTATTATTATTATTATTATTATTATTATTATTATTATTATTATTATTATTATTATTATTATTATTATTATTATTATTATTATTATTATTATTATTATTATTATTATTATTATTATTATTATTATTATTATTATTATTATTATTATTATTATTATTATTATTATTATTATTATTATTATTATTATTATTATTATTATTATTATTATTATTATTATTATTATTATTATTATTATTATTATTATTAAATTATCAGCGGGAAATCGGTGGTGGGTGGCTGTTGAGATACCGCAAGGTCATCAGCGGTGATGAACGAAAAGAGGTGGAGCATACTGGAAGTCTGAGGAGACTTGTTGTCACTAGACTCCAGGGAATACCACAGGTTGTTGGCAGTGGGCGATCACTGACGATGACCAGTGTGATAACTCCTAGTGAGTAAATAATAATAATAATAATAATAATAATAATAGTCTTATTATTTTTAGTCATGAACTCAGAATGTCTAAAAGTTTTGTCGTAGTTTATGAATTTTCGAATGATATCAAAGTAAAATAAATGAAAAGATTCATTCGTTACCTAAAGAATGAAAGATTGAAAGAATGAATGAATTAATGAATGAATGAATGAAGTAACGAAATAATGACTAAACAAACAAATTAAACAATGAATGAAAATTTTAAAAAACAAATGGTTGAATATAATAATGAATTTATGAACAAATGAACCAACGAGTCATTTAAGTAACTATTAATAAACAATGAATGAAGGAAGAAATGATGAACAAATGAAATAATCCATGGATACAGGGTGACCTCAGAAAAACGGGGTTTGACTAGGAGCCAAGTGTAGTATCTGGTCTAATACTACACTTTATCTATCCTATCTTCGATCACTGACGGCAAGAGTGAGCTGACTTTTATTTTTGTCGGAATTTTGTGTGGATCTAGATTTTCCTCACATGTAATACCAACCTTGTGTCTAACACTACCCAAGTGTGGTGGCTAATAAATAGGAACACCAGAAAAACGGATCCGGTGCATATTTTTTTTTTTTTTTTTGCATATTCTTTCTAATTCATGAATCGCCGTCATTTTGCTGAACATAGCGGAAACATCACTAGACAAAGACATACATGCTGGCAGATAAAAAAAAAACAAGGCCATCAAACAACACATTGTCATGTGCAACAAACCTGAAAGGACTGCTCTCATCATTGATGTAGCCGTCCCGAATGACTATGAACTCAATAGAGTCTAACGCGAAAGGATAACCTAATATCAGGACCTCAAGAATGGTCACTGAAAGAATGAAACATCATACTGGTTGTGGTAGTTGCAACTGATCTAATGAGAAAAATACTTAGATACAATCTCTGGAAGACTAAATTGTATTAGAGTACAGTTAGCAGCCCTTAAAAGGGCATGACCTATCCTTAAAAGAGTCTTCGGATATAAATTTAACTTATAGTCTAACCAAGTGTTTGCCCCCTAGGAAAGAGCCCCATTGACCTCTTTTAACTCACGGAAATAAAATCATAAAAACGTGAACAAAAATAGATATCAATGGAAGAACGATCAAAGAACAAACTGCGGCAAACATTACTACAAGAGGTTCGTTACATAACGTGCAGGTCACTTTAGTACATCAGTTCAAATGTGAAATAAATATATTAAAGAGCAACACTCAGGGCTGGATGGACCACTTCGTGGCAATAAAGAATATCACTGCAGCCATTGAAAATTGTTTAAGCCATTCAAGATTCCCAAGAAGTGTCCACTGACTTATTGATTGAGATATTCTTTCTGAAACACTGTGCGTAAGAATGAGTTGCACATTTTGTACGCGTTGCTTATCTTAAAAGTCTGATGACAGCAAGATAAAGTAAGCTCTTACACCTCGCAAACTGTCCCGAGATTGGCTAGAAGAGATATTTTGAAGGTTGCGTGATGAGTTTAAAGTGGCCACCTCACAGCCCAGAACTTACTCCCACCCAGATTTCTTTTTTCTGGGGTTACTTTAAAGGCAGAGCTATGCATGATGTCATATGATCATAACAGAACTACAGGCACCAGGAAGATGGGGTTTTAATGATGTCATGGACTCAACCCTCTCAAAGCATCTTGTAGTCAAACAGTCATGACGAAGAACTGTGTGTATGCGATTCTATGTAAATGTGGGAAATATATACAATGGTGGGACCACTAAAAGTGAGGTTAGAAGGAAGCAGTAATACGTGGAAATATTGAAAAGCCGGGTATTGTTGACCACATATGGAGGGAAAAGGGAAACGATCTACAATTATGGGGCGAAGTAAAGACGATATAGAGGGGGTGAACGGTGTAGAGTACGACGACTCAAGCGCATAGGTTGTGCAACAATGATCTCCTAAGTATTCCTACCATGAAAATACAATATATACTTGTTTCCTTTCATTTTGCTAATCATAAATCAAGGGGCTCTTTTCCTGGGGTCAACACTTCATCTCTACGTAAGATACATAGATATTCGAATATTCTATTAAAGTTCGCTTTACCTGTCGAACGTTGAGATATTAAAGAGGTTAAGCACATTAATTTACCTATTCCCAATTGACCAGTTAATTATGTTACAGTATATCTTTCTGTTGGTCTGTTTTTCTTACGGGATTCCAGGACAAGAATTTATCTAGTCTGGTGGAGTATCCAGCTAAGTGCTGTTACGTGAGGTAACATAACTAGGAGGAGATGCACTATTCCTTGAACAAGCTAGTGTATATATGTGTCGAGGAGATCTAATTTAGGCTTCGAATACTATGTTTGTTTGAATATTCGGTCAGGGTTTTCTTGTAGGGGTAAGTATCCTTATGGCAGATTGCCTCGACAAGCCTTTGTACAGAGAGATCGAAGACACTTAAAAATTGTGTCGAGTAGGTAATTTCAACTTATCCATAAAGTAGGTAATTAAAACTCTATAGTAGATAATTAAAATTAGATAGTAGGTAATTCTTCAAACTCCATAGTAGGTAATTGAAACTATGTATATATATATATATATATATATATATATATATATATATATATAGTAATATGCATAATATATAGTAATAAGTAGTAAGACTACACATCTAAAACATAAATATATTACAGGGTTCTTAAAATTCATACGTGGATTGTTTAACGTAACGGATAAATTGCTAAGTATTAAGCAGTTCTAAATGACAATCTTCTAGGGGTTGAAGGTTCAATCCTCAGTGTGGGCAATACTAAGAATACAATTACGAATTACTTGAGATTTCTACCCGGTCATGGATGTGTGTTTGTGTGTGTATGTTTCTCGCCTCGGCATAAATTACACAAAATTTCGTATAGATTCCCGAGTTCGACAAAAAGATTTACGAGTTCGACAAGATACACCTGAAGAAAGTCGAAGGTTATATCGGTCGAAATGTAGTGTGAATAACATCCAAAATGAGAACAGTAGTCCGAGTAATCGAACTGATACAAATTATCTATCCTCATCTAAAAAATTCCGAAACATTAGTTAATTTGATTAATCATACTCACTCCTTTCATGAGATTCTTCATTTTTCAACTAACAATCATTGCATCCCATTAACTCTTATCCTCGAGTGGCATTTGGCCTTGATAATTGATGACCCATCGGCAAAAGAAAATCGTCGGGCAGGTATGGCTAGTAGTTAATAAACCAGGGCGAGTGTATTGACAGTTCGAATCTGTTTTCTCTTAAATTCTCATCATCATCATCTTCTTCTAATGTGGGGAAATCCAGCTTCCTAAAAAACGGAGCGTTCTGGATTGAGACAAAAATTTAAATTGACTCAGTTTTTAAGGATTTCTTCTTCACTGACCTGTAACAGAAAAGATGAAGTGTAGTACAGAACTGATACTATACTTTGCCCCTAACCGAACAACCAAAGAGTCTTCCAGATAATAAACCCGGACGAGGGTCTTGTCAGTTCGAATCAGGTGATGGTCGGTGCTGTTTTATCTGAGATACTTCCCCTCCTCTCCTCCTCTCCTTCTTCCTTCTTCCTTCTCCTCCTCCTCCTTATAATTTAGGGAAAATCCCGTTTCACAATAAAAGGCACTCTAGATCGAGACAAAAAATTAAATTTCTCTAGTCTAGAAGGATTTTTTTACTGACCACGGACACAAATAATAATGTGTAGTATCAGAACAGATACTACACTTTTCATTATCTATTCTCCATAAAATTAAATAAAATACAGTATAAGAATTAGATACAAAGCCATCAATACTATAGTTTCCTCCTAAGCAAATGGCGAAGTAGGCTTTCCAGAAAATAAAACAGGGCGAATGTCTTGTCACTTCGAATCAGATGATGGTCGATACTGTTTTCTCTCAGATTCTCTTCTTCATCCTTCTTCTTTTTCTTTTTATTCTTCTTCTTCTTCTTCTGCTTTTTACTTCTTGTTTTTATCTTTCTTCTTCTTCTTTTTCTTCTTCTGTTTTTTTTCTTTTTCTTACTATTCTTATTATCTTTCTTCTCTCTCTTCTTCCATCTTGGCTTCTTTTAGTTGTTGGTCTTTGTTTGTATTGCCCAAGTCATTGTTTTTATTTTTAGTTTGTTATCCATTAACTAGGTTGAGAACATAACAAACACAGGCAAGCCGTAGAAACATTCTACTTCTCCATAATGTTTGGTGTCTCCCGTTCAGACTACCTTTTCATTTCGACTAGGAAAAATAAAAACGAAAACAAATATTGAAAAAAAAAAATACAAAAAAAAACAATCAACATAATTGAGTCGAGATGAGGGGGGGGCGACGGAGTAAACAAACCAAAACAAAAGAAAGACAAGAAAAAACAGCATCACAATTACAAAGCCAGCAATAAACAATTTTTTAACAAACCCACATACACACAGAGACAAAGAACACCGCAAATACACACACACGGGTACACACACCAAAAATATAAACAAAAAAAACACAAAAGAAAAACTCTAGCTCTTGTAAGAGTCTAGCTTCAAATTGCTACGGACATTTATTTTCTTCTTCTTGTTTCTTTCTATTGTTTTTTTTCTATACCGACAAAACATCTGAGACACGACTGATTAATATTGGTGAAATTGGTTTTCTTTTTCGCTGTTGTATTTTGCGTTAAACTAATTAGGGGTGCCTGCTTCACCAGAGGGCGGACTCTTCTAGTTAACAAAATGGTCGATTTCTGGCTTTGCTAAAAACAAGGCGCAAATAATCGAATAGACGGTGTATTAAGAGACATTATTGTAAAGTTAGAGCGCCCCCTTGCGGCCGGTTTCTTTCGTAAATGAGTTAGCGGAGGTAACTCTTAAGTAAAAAACAATGGCTGCCTATCAATATTCGATGACTGCGCTGACTTCACAAACAAATTGTAAATACGAAATACGAGTTTGACATTGATCTCCTTCATGTAAGAATTATTTTTTTAGAAAGACAGAATAAATATTATATAAGCATATATATGTATATAATGTATATATACATATCTATATACATATATATTATATATATATATATTATATATATATATTATATATATATATTATATATATATTATATATATATATTATATATATATATTATATATACATATTATATATATTATATATATATATTATATATAATATATATTATATATACTATATATAGATAATATATATTATATAATATATATATATATATATATATTATATATATTATATATATATATATATTATACATATAAATATTACACTACATATATATATATATATATATACTTGTATAATATCATCCCCTCGACTCCCACAAAATACCTACTTCCAACCTTGAAAATCTTCTCAATAAATATATAAAAAATTCCCCCATAAATATTTTTTTAAAATAGGATCAAAGGTCTTAATATTTTAATTGATCCATCATTGCACCGAAACTTAAAACCAATAAATTATACCACGAAAATATGAAATAATATTTTTTTCCAATAATAATACAGGGTGGGCAAAAATAAGGGTCCTATTTTTAAAAATTCATAACTTTTTTATTTATTGATTTTTTTTTTTTTTTTTAGAATAAGTAAAGGACCCCTTCCGAAGCAAGCATGAGCCGTATTAGCCCTAAGGAACGTACCCTCATTTAGAAAACATTATTTTTGCTTAAAAAACTCAAAACAGTGTAAAAAACAATACTTTAGTTTTTGTAAGTTTTAAGAAGTGCTAAAATTTGTTTTGTTTATTTCAAAAAATCTCGGAAGGGTCAGCCTACACACACATAAAGTTTGGTGAGTTTAACTTTTATTTTGTGGAAGTTATTCAAATTCAAGTTATTCAAATTTAAAGATAGGACCCTTATTTTGGCCCACCCTGTATTTCCAGTTATTAAGAGGTTAACACCCCCATTTCCCGAATATAATTCAGCAGGCTTTAGAAATCTCCTAAACAGGTTCAATCTTGTCGACCTGATTCTTTGTTTTTATCTGTAGATCAGACTTAATCAATATACCAATAGTATTACTAACATAAGTCTTCAATGTACCTTAGTTAAACATGTTAAATTACCTAAATCTCCTAAACAGGTTCAATCTTGTCGACCTGATTCTTTGTTCTTATCACTTGATCAGACTTAATCAGTATACCAGTATTATTACTCGCATAAGTATTTATTATACTTTAGTTAAAAATGGTAAAATTACGCATACAGAATCATTAAGAACCTTATAGAGTTACTCCCCTTATATCGATTGCCAGCTGGAGAAACACGAATCGGGTTAAATCTTAATTTAAATTCCTGTTGGATTGATTTAAAAGTCTTTTAATCCATGCCTTGAATTTAAATTTGATGTACTTGTTTATGCCTTTTTATTCTTTCGAAAGTTTAATTCTTAAAAACATATTCTCTCTTAGCACTTTCTAGACGACACTAAGTTAATTCTTCAAAACATTTAACGGCCTAATATGCGCTTTTAATAAACATTGAATCACGGGACCTTGTATAGAGATTTTATTTTTTTATTTTTCCAAATTTAAATCTGAACTGTAATATTTAACCCTTTCCCAACCTTTTTTTCGAACCTTATTAAACTTTGTAGTCTCACATTTATCTCGCTAACAAATTTTAAACAAATATACATAACACTCTAAAGCAAATAACGTATCCAAACGAGAGTGATACGTGAATTCACATTTCTAAAACAGGTGACAACATAAGCTGAAGAGAGTCGAGTGCTTAAGTCTCTCAGAGCTTGAAACCGACGGTACTAATGTTGTACTTATTTTCAGTAACAAAAATAAATAAATATCACGCTCTTAATTTTCATTGTCAATTAATCGAGTACTCTGCTGGGATTTTTTCCCACC
>OY744522.1:43690262-43702762 GCA_963556195.1 Sepiola atlantica
TTTTTCTCTTAGTCTAAATGAACGGTGTTCGCTTTTAGGAGGCTTCCAAACGCCAAAAACCGTTCAAAGCCAAAAATCGACCATTTTTTATTACAGAAACCGGCCGCAAGGGAACGCTCTAACATCACAATGATGTATCTTAATAGACCGTCTATTCGATAATTTGCGCCTTGTTTTTAGTAAAAGCAGAAATCAACCATTTTGTTAACTAGGAGATTCCGCCCTTTGCTTTGATAAACTCCTAGAACTGACTCTGACTTTAAATATTAATAAGAAGACTTACATTCAATCTCTCGTGAAGATCGTTGGGAAAATGGTCGGATCATTCTACGGCTATAGGAAGTACTTAACTCTTGCTACAATTCTTTACATATATATGAGTAAAATACTGCTGCAATATTTTGGCGGCACCGCTAAAAGAACTCTCCGTTGCTATGCAGAGCTCAAAATCGACGTCGATATCTAGTGGCGGTTATTTCTTTCATTTCTTACAGCCCGTTTTTCACTGAAAAGTTGTTGCTAGTCTCTCTCTGCTCTATGTTACTTTCATGGTAAATGCCTGAGTGAGCTCTAGTCCCTTATTACCCCTTTTAAAATATGTACAGCTCAATCCCGCTATTTCAGCACAATTCAAAATAACTTTCTTTTTTTCTTCCATGTGAATTAGGTCTAGCGAAATGTCCACGAGCAGAACTTTTTCATAAGGACTTCTCGTCGGTGGAACGCGTTACCACGGAACAGCTTCCATGCAGACTACAACATAGTCATGTTCAAATTCAATGTAAACGGATGTCTGTCATATATCATCCCACAAGTAACCAAACTGTGTTCCTTCTATTAATCATCCCCAATCCTTTCATGAGGTTACTCATCCTTCAACTAGCTATCATTCCATCGTATTAACTCTCATCCTCGAGTGGTCTTCGGCCTTTATAAGTGGTGACTCTTTAGTATAAAATACGTATACATTCCATATGACAACAAGCAAGCAATTTATTATCGTCTTAGTATCGTATCAATGTTTTTAGGATATTTTTTCTGTGCATTATATTTCCGTCCATCTGAGGGCAAATGTTTTTCAATCTCCTTTACTGACTCACACATGTTCATTGGAAAATAACCCGGCTTAATTGTCCGTTTATTAATCAAGGGCGCAAAAAAATGTTATCATTTAGATCGTTAAAAAGAGGGGTTAGAAAGGGCTCGGTCTGATAGCATCTTCAGTGACATCTCCGACTGCACTAGACGTGCGCCCTAAATGACTTGTTCTTGGCCGAACTTACTTTAATAAATAAATTAAATAAATAAAATAAACATGAAGTTTATGATTGTAAACAGAAAACGATTAAGGGCCATTAGAGTGATTGTGGCCAGGCGTGCTGTAGTACCATTATCAAAGCGGCCGGCAAACGGCGTTTCGAAACAAACAAACGCTAACAACAATGGCGGCTGTAACCAATTGTGTCGTTTCCGACATTTGTCGTCGACTCTTTTTCTTGCCTCCATTGTAGCAATTCTTATCAGATAGATTTATAGATGCGCCCTCTACTCTTATGAGTGACTTACGTCGGTATGTCGTTCGTTTGGTGGATCTGTCACGCTTTAATTTGAATAGAATGCTCCGCGCTGAGCACGTAGTTTTAATAGACGCAGCTTAATTAACAAGCGTCCGAGCAACTCTATTAGACATTCGTAGCAGTGTCGTCGCGCTGTCACGTTTGTGTTTGATATAGCATTCATATCAGAAAGCGTGTTTATTGTGAATGGGTCGAAGCATGTTTATAAGAAGTTTTGCGCATCAGTCGGTCGACTATGCTTACATTTAGAAATAGCATTTTCTTTTGTATTTCAGGTTTCAATTTGAATAGTACTTTCTGTGCTAAACGCTTAGTTTAAACGGATGCAGCATAATTTAGAAACGTCCGAGCAGCTAAATAAAATACTCATAGCATTGTCGTCGCTCTGTCATGCTTGCATTTGTAAATATAATTTATATAAAAATAGTGCTTATTGCGAATGCGTCTAAGCTTTTCTAGAAGAAGCTCTGCGCGTCGGCCCGTCGACAATGTCTTCATTTAGAAATAGCATTTTTTTTCTGTCTGTCACACTTGAATTTGAATAGCATTTTCCGCGATACAAGCGCAAATTTAATGGACGTAACTATAAAAGTATCCAAGCAGCTCTATCAGCGTGCTCTGTTACGCTTACGTTTAAAATAACATTTTAATCAGAAAACATACTGATATAATGGACGCACTTTTGTGTAGATGCGTCGAAAGATGTCTGTAGAAAGCTCCGTGTGTCGGCCTGTCGACGATGGCTACATTTGGAAATAACATTTTCTTCTGTTTGTCATGTTTCGATTTGAATAGGATTTTCAACGATAAAACGCGCAGATTAAATGAGCGAATCATTAGGAACGTCTGCGCAACTCTGTAAGAGATTCTTAGCATTGTCGTCGCATTGTTACGCTTGCGTTTGAAATAGTATTTTACTCAGAAAACGTGCAGATGTAATGGACGCACCTTAGTGTAGATGCATCCTAACATGTCTATGGGAAGATCTGCCCGTCGACAATGCCTACTTTGAGAATAACATTTTCTTTAGTCTGTGACGTTTTTTTTTTTATATAGAATTTGTATCGCTAGACATGAGCTTGAATGGACACATTAGGCGCGTTCTTTGGTTGATGGGTCAGGCTTATTTTGAAAATAGCATTTTATCGGTCTTTCACTCCTATCGGTCTTTCAATCCGAAATAGCATTTTTGTCGAGAAAAAGGCGCATGTCCGTCGCTCAGCCAATCACGTTTAAGTTTAGAATCACATTTTCGTCAGTCTGTCACGTTTTTTTTTATATAGAATTTGTATCGCTAGACATAAGCTTGAATGGACACATTAGGCGCGTTCTTTGGTTGATGTGTCAGGCTTATTTTGAAAATAGCATTTTTATCGGTTTTTCACTCCTAAGTTTGCTGTTATATCACGCTGATCTCTGAAACAGCATTTTCATCGCTATACGTGCAGATCGAATAGTCGCATGTTATTTTAGTCTGGACGTCGTGTTTATTGTCTCAATGTTAATTGCCACTTCGATATGTCCATAATTCATTAACTAATAACGCAGATAAGGCATATAAACCTCCCGCGTTGGGGAGGGAGTGCCGCTGGAAATACTTCAATTTTAATCAGTTAAAGAGTGAATCGAAACAATCTACTAAAATATCTAAAACAGAAGAGACGATTTTAAATAAAGAATAAAAAACGGGTTTTAACATTGAACTCCAGTCCATTGTTTATTGGTTGAAGGAATGATGTGTACGTTACGATAATAACAACATAGACGCGCGTATGTTTATATTAACAACAAAAAAATAGAGGTTTTGTTTGCTATTTAGGAGAACGATTTCACGCTGGGCGACGACGAAGTTTACCATTAAAGTCTCGTATTCATTAATTTTTTATGAAACGGTATTAATTTTGTTCTTCCCGTATGACAATGTGCCCAGCCCATGTGACTGTCTTCTCCCAATTGATGGTTTGTTTTAGAGTAAATATTAATTCATTGCAGGTTATTAGTGCGTATAAATGCTATAAGGTATTTTATTTACTTCCTCTCCAGAAGGTTAGACACAAGGTCAAGTGTGGGTTTTGATGAAAATGTATCTGTTGAACGAACGAGATTCGAACCCGGAACACTCAGGTTCGCAATCCGCTTCGTTAACCACTTAGTCACAGTGGCGTGATATAATGTATATCTTATTCAATTTGCACATAAATGCTGTACTGTGGTATTTATATAAAAATGAAATGTTTCAGATTTTAACATACGATTTGTGAAAGTGACGTAATATCCCTACACAAATGAGTTTATCAAAATCAGAGTTTTGGTACGGAAGGTCCTCATCCACTTATGATATAATAAGCATTTTTTTCTGTGGATGTGTGTCTGGCTGTCAGTCAGAATATTTTAAAACGAATGGCTTAACTTAATTTAGAAAGAGAATATATTGCAGTAATACTAAATAATAAATTCCTAACAAATTAATCGGCCGCCATGACCGGAAGTCAAAACCGTAAACTTGAGATCTTCACTTTGTCGTTTGCACTTTCCTTCAAATAGATCTTAATACATCACGTAAACAAAGTAATTCAAGATTTTGCGTGACGTTATAGATTTATGATTTACGTGATGTTTCTAAACATGAATTTAAATATAAGCGATAATAATAATTTTAAAAGGTTAAATGGGTAAACATTATCAATACCGTTAGAAATTATTTTAACAGTACAAAACAATTTATTTAGCATAAACTTTGTATTTGATATAGTTTTTCGCAATTATATAAGTCTAGATAAGTAAATAGGAACACCCTCTCGCAGACAGCGAGAGGGAAAGGAGGTGACGCGGTAGCCTTGCAAAACTATGCGTCTTGGTGGAGCATAGTTTTGCTAGTCTATATATATTAAACTCAATGTATGTGTGTATGCGTGTGTGAGGAGGAAGGTGATGCTTGTGTGTTCCCTGTAGAAAAAAAGCAAGAGAATCTACATCAAAAGTTTATTGTCATGTAAAAGTTACCGTAGAAGACAATGGAAGTGTTCATAAATCTCTAAGTGCATCCCTAAGGGGTATATGAGGGAATAACCATTCAAAGCTTCAAATATATCCCTTTATTATGAAATTTAAATCATATGTATAACATTTTTGGGGGAAGAGGCAGACAATAGAAGTGGCCCCGAATCTCTAAGTCCCCTCATAACCTAAGGGAGCTATGGGGGCCGAACTTGTTTCAAACTTCAAATATATCCTATTTGGATGAAATTTATATCATATGTATAAACTGCCCAGAGAAGATAATAGAAGTTATTCCGAATCTCGACGTTATCCTCAATGTGCCAGATGTCTACGTGCCCCCACCTCTAAGTTATCGATGAGGACAGAACTCCTTTAAAAATTAGTATACGTATATACGAGTTTAATAAACTTGAACCCATATATATATATATATATATATATATATATATATATATATATATATATATATATATATATATATATAAAGACGTAATAGTATTCTTGGTACCGCCCGCACTGAGGATTGAACCTTCAACACTCAGAAGACTGTCACTTAAAACTGATTATTACGTAGCAGTTATATCCGTTATGACCTTATAATTTGACCTAGTATAGAATTTAGTACAATGGTAGAACTATTATAATAGATTAGAATAGCATCAATATGTATATAACTATATATGTGCGTGTGTGTGTATGTGTGTGTATACATAGTAGTAAATGGTAATATATAGTGATAAGTAGTAAGACTAAACATCTAAAACAAAAATAAGTTTGTATGCTCCTAAAATCCATATCGAATTGTTTGACAGATCGTGTGACGTAACGGATATTAGTGCTAAGTCTAATCAGTTTTAAGTGACATTCTTATGGCGGTTGAATGTTCAATCCTCGGTTCGGGCAATATTAAGAATACAATTACGAATTACTGAAGACTTCTACCCGGTCATTGCTGACGAAACAAGAGCAAGCTACCCCCGCATGTTACATCGGCCGAAACGTTATCATTTAAATCGAATAATCTAAATAATACAAATTGTCAATTCTTGTCTAAAAAAATTCGAAATATAGTAGACATTTTTTCCTTGATCTGAAATGCATTGTCAAGTGTTTAAGAATTACATATATTAAACAAGTATATGTTGTTTTTTTCTAATAGCGTATGATTTATTGGAAGAGTTGCCAGATCACATTAAAAACAACAATAGCATAGAACATGTTGAAATTTAATTTGATGAATTCGTAATTAGAAAGGAAACAAAATAAGGATGATGTTTGAGAAACTATTTAAGTCAATATTTATTTTAAAAATTGATATATATATATATATATATATATATATATATATATATATATATATATAAATAAATGTATCATTAATAGTGTAAATGTAATGTTCACTGTTTTTTGAATTGTTTAATTGAGAAACAGTTAAATAAATGTGTCTCAAAAATGAATAATAATAATCATAATAACGATGATGATGATGATGATGATGATGATGATGATGATGATGATGATGAATCAATAAATAAATAAATATAAAATGGTGCCGGCTGAGGAGGAATAGCACAAACTAAACATCCACTGGAAGAGTGCGGAGAGTGCTGGAACTTTGGAAAGGCTTATTGCCACCCAAATTCCAGAGAAGATCAATGGTCCTCACCAGCGAGAAATAAATGGTAAGCGGCTGTTGCGATACGACAAAGTGATTTGCGGTGGTTATTGAAAAAGGTGCTGATTACTGGAAATCTGAGGCGGCTTGTTATCACTCAGACTCAAGGAAATACCACAGGTTGTTGTCGGTGAGCAATCATTGTGGATGACCTGTGTGAGAACTCCTAGTGAGTACAAATAATAATACCTAGAACGGAAAACATTAACCAGACATATGCTGGGAAGTTTCAGAAAATACTGCAACCTTGAGGAGACTTATTGCCACTGAAATTTCAGAGTAGACGAACGGTTGTTGCTTGCAAGGTAACCAAAACTGATTTGCGACGGTTATTGAAAGGGGAGGGGAAAGCTGGATATCTGGGGAGACTTGTCGCTGAGTCTCCAGGGAATCTCACTGGTTATTTTCGGTAAGTAATCACTGATAATGATATATGTGAAAACTCCTAATGAGTAAATGATGAGGATACAACTCAAAAAACACTTTCAAACAAGTGCAATTCTGAATGCAAATTCATAAAAGAAAAACTAAACCCCATCATGTATATGGAAGATCTGAAACTATGTGAAAAACAAAATGGAGTAAGAGCATCTAATAAATATAACCAGAATCTTCAGCCAGGATATTCGAATTGAATTCGAAATGGGAAAATGTACATTACTAGAGATTAAGAAGGTAAGTCTCGAAACAGTAGAGAGTTTAGAACGCCCCTATCTAAGAGGTTGTTCACCTTCTCAGCTGTGTGTAGAGTTGCTAAGTCTCTCTGTTTGTCTTTCGTCGTAGCAACGAGTGTAGTAGTTGTCGTAAACAGATCGGATTTTATATTTTCAAATTTGTGTCTCTTTAAATTTCTCTGAGCCTTTTTGTAGGCGTCCATGACTAAAATATGATGGACACGTCAAGCATAGACTGAAATCTATTCATACGAAATCGAATTGGTTTGCAGAATGGGGTGTACATTTTATTAACACTTCCATGGATTAGTTGCATTTGAGGCGGTCACTCTTTATCAAGAATATCAAGCATAAAAACGTTTTACTAAAATAATTGAATTCCGCATTAAAATCACAGAAAAAAGGGGTTTATATTTCTTTAAAATGAAACCAGCAAATCAAATAAAACCAAACATCGCCATCTTCTTGAGGCTGTTCTCCTTCAGTTATGTTTTTACAGCTATCAGATATTTGTTTTTATTGGGTGGCGGTTTACTCAGCGTCCTGGCCGATGGTCCACTGTGTTTATTATCTCCATTTTAATTGCCACTTCGATAAATATGTCCATAATTCATTAACTGATGAACGCAGATATGGAAGATAAGGTTAATGGCGGGAAGAAGCCGTGCTGGAAGAGTCTGCAAGATTAATCAGTCAATGAGTGGATTGAAATAATCGACAAAAAATCTAAAACAAAAATCAATTTTGAATAAGCATAAAAAACGATTCTAACATTTAACTATCTCGGTTTGGTGATACGGTTATTGGTCTAACTGATACGGTTTCAGACTATGAGATCAACTATAATCAAATCGGATCTCGGGTTGGGGAAGAGGGTATCGTTAATAATTGAATTGCACTATTCGTTGCTTAGCCATACAACTAATATAGTAATATACTAATAGTAATATACTAATAGTAATATGCTAATATAGTAATATACAAATAATATATATTAATATATACTGATATACTAAAAGTTTACAGCTAATTTTAAATAAGCATAAAAACGATTCTACCATTTAACTATCTCGGTTTGGGAAGCGGTTATTGGTCTAACCGATACGGTTTCAGACTATGGGATCAACCATGGGATCCAGGTTTGAGGAAGGGGGTATCGTTAATAATTGGAGAGCACTATCCGTTGCTATGTCATACAACTAATATAGTAATATACTAAAAGTAATTCACTGAACGAAATCTAGTGAGGGATGATCTCTTCTTTTTCTTATAGACCCTTTCTCATAAAATAGACGTCGTTAGTCTCTCGCCACTCCATCATTTTTTTCTTCTGGGCAGTGCCGGACTGAACTCCAATTTTTGCTCCCTCCTTGTTGGCCATTTATAGCGAGAACTCGTTTTTTCTAATACATGGCCGGAAGATTCTGCATTATTAATCAATTGAGTAGATTGAAATAATCAACAAAGTTTTAAAGCAAAAATAAATTTTAAATAAGAACAAAAAACGATTTTGACATTTTACTATTTCGGTTTGGGATAGTGATTATTGGTCTAATGGACACGGTTTCAAACTATGGGATCGACAATGTCTAAATTAAATCGGATTTTAAACACCAGTAAAGAAGTAACTGACTCACAATTTACTGTTGTCTTTAATTAGTTGTATACTTTTAGTATATACGTGTATACTATTAGTTTATTATTTTAGTATATAACTATTAGTACATTGCTATATTAGTTGTATAATTATTTGTATACTACGAATCGTTTAAAATATGTGGTTTTCTTCAAACAACTTGTGTTCAATTAGTAGTATAGTACGAATCGTTTACAATATGTACTGTGCTTCCAAAATTTCCTCAAAAGGGTTAATATGCCGTAACATAAAAAAGTGAAGAGCACTCTAAAAACGACTCTGAAATCCAATAGGGTATACTCTCTTCTTTTCTATACAACCCTTTTCTCACAGAAGAGACGATCCTAGTCTTTCTCTCCTACATCGTTATCTCCATGGAAGGTGCTTCCATCAGTTTTTAATGTAATGAAAATCTACCTACCTAAAAAGGGAGCACTCTGAATCGGGACAAAAATTAAACTTGCTTCCGTCTAAGGGGAGTTCTTCACTAACCTAAGACACAACAAATGGTGTGTACTAGTGTTTTATTTTTTCGTAGAACTGAAAATATTCTATTATGACGTATAAAATAGAAAGAGCAAAATTTTTACAACGCTATCATCCTTATCAAAGATCTCCACAGGCTATAGAAAAAGCGTTCCGCGGGCCTAAGGTAGCCTACGTATTACCTATGCAATAGAAATAGCGAAAAAGTTCATCTATTAGTCTTATATTTTATCTAACATTAGCAATCAGATTAAAAGTTTTAAGAGAAAGCGTGAAAGATATTGTTTTTTTTCTATCTTCTCAATTTGGGATTAATTCTGTGTAGTCTTTAGGGAAAATTTCGGGACTAACATATGATAATCGTGCGCTTCGAAAAGAATTAACCCGATTAAAACTAAATTCGCGATGTATTTTTACTTTATTTACAGATTAAATTTAATCTAAATAATATAGGGTTTTATCTCGGCGGTGTTTAAAAAAGGAAAAGATTAATATGGTAAAAATAATGGTAAGGAGAATCGTATAGAAACATGACATTTAAATATGTCTCATACAAATCAGCAAATGACGATTGTTTTTCAGAATGTAGTTCTCAACAGATGGATGGCGTGAAAGGTACCAAAAACCGACATGAGCCAAAAACTCAATGAGTCAGCAATCCGCGACTTCAACAATTTCACCTTTCGCTTATCGATAGATAAAGCAGTTAATGTATTCTTTTCGTTGTCGTAAACAGATACATCGTGTTGGATAGCGGTTGCGGCCGACGCGCTTTTCGTATCAGACGTGTTGTTGACCTGTTGGCAGCAGCGCTAGCAGCTGTGACGTTGGAAGTTTGCGAAACTAAAAATGAAGATCGCAGGAGAAGCATAGACCTGCATATCATCTTTCTCTCGTAGTGAACGCGTGTGTAGAGTGGTCTATCACTCTCTATCTCTTTTGATTCGTAGCAGCCGTAGTACTATACGGGTTTACCAAATAAGAACAACAAATATTTAGGGTTTCGGAATTTTTTAGATGAGGGTTGATAATTTGTAGAATTTGGTATATTCGGACAACTGTTCTCATCTTCGGTGTTTTTTGGCCCGAAAGGACCAGTGGCGCAGTGGATATAGTACTAAGTATAATTCAGTCCTAAGGGACAGTCATCTGAAGGTTGAAGGTTCAATCCTCAGTGCGGGCGATACGAAGAATTGCGAATAACTGAAGACTTCTTCCCAGTCATGGCAGATAGAAAGAGAGCATGCTACCCCCGTGATAAAGGGTTCCGTTCGAAATTCCGTCCAGATTCCCGAGTTCGACAGAAAGATTCCCGAGTTCGACAACGTACACCTGAATAAGGTCGGAGGTTACATCGGCCGAAACGTTGTGATAAAAACACCCAAGATAAGAGCAGTAGACCGAATATACCAAATTCTATAAATATTTAGGGGTTTCATACTTTTTTAAGGATTTTTCTTTTTCTTTTACAGTTTCCATTAGATTGATAGTACACTTCTGTACATAACTCCCAGAAAATCTCACGGCGAAGGGAAAAGTTCTCCAAAAAAGCGTTTGCTCAGTAAGCAGTAAAAACCCAAAGAGGCTAGAGTAGACGTTTTGGCTACGTACTCTATCTTACTTTCCCGTTTTCTTACGTCACTTCCTTTGGCACGTTAGTTTAATTACTCACCTTAACTTTGAAGCGGAAATTTACCTCATTCGTAATCCTACAAATCCTGCGCATAAACTTGCTACAAGTGTAATTGAATCGATTATTTCAATTTTTAAATTATTCAAACTCGCAATAATCATTTTTGCTAGTATATATATAATATAAGTGTTGACTTTGCTCATGAACAACGGCTTGTGTCAGTTTCTAGTTCACGTACACTACCCCTCAATGCAGGAGGTAATGCATGGTATAATGATCTCATGGCAACAGAATAGATACTACACTACCCCTAAAAGAGACGATAATGCCTGGAACGATGATATCATGATAACAGAACAACATATACTACATTACCCCTATAAAAAATCGACTGTAATGTCTGGGAGGATTATATTATGATGAACTCAAATATACTACACTATTCAACTCCCCAATCGGGGAGATAATGTCTGGGAAGATGGGGTCATGACAACGGAACAGACACTAAATTTTCCCCTAAATTGAGCATTGAAATACAATACAGTAATAGAAGTAATAATATAGTTTCAGTTTGAGGCAGGCAGATACCAAATCTTTATAAGTAATTGAAGTACAATAGTGCATTAATAGAATTAATAATCTAGTTTCGTATTCAGACAGACATATACCAAATCTCCATTAGTTATAGACCTGTATTATATGTATTCAGAGATATGCAATTCTTTACACTATACATTTAAATTAAACGAAGTTTTTTGTGGTCACGAATTATGTGGTGTCATTTATGACGTCACGGGTACGTTTTGTCTTCATTTTAATACAATCTTCTTGGCGAACATGCATTTCCAAGTAATTATGTTGATTGTAATGACAGTTTTTCGAGGGAACTGATATAAGCCCAACCATGGCCGTCGCAATATAAGGCTTGTAACCTAAATCGAGTTTTTCTCGATGACGAGTAAAACCCACTATCTATGAGACCCGGAAGTGCCCGAAGTCGCTTACGCGCGTGCACCCATCTGAAATCAGAGCAAGTAATCGGGGCGAGCAGACTTACGTCCATAGGATAATTCATTCACTTGGACATTATTGTTAACTTGTTCCTGCTATTGTGAGTATATTCCCCTGCCAAAAACACGGCTACCGCCCTAAGGATTATTTTTTTTACTTGAAAATCATTTTTAACTTGTTTTTTTTAAAACGTATTTCTTTTTTATAGATGTCTAGCACGAAAGAAAATCAGAGGAAATTACCCATGGCCTCTAACGATTAAGGCATTGCATTAAAGTTCGCATTTCAAGTCTTAAACACATAAATTAGAATGTTATTATGGGATGAATAATACAATTTTTGAACTAATTAATAAGTTTCATCCAAAATCTTTGCGAAAATCCAACGAAATAAGCGATTTATTAAAATAATATATTGTTAATAAACTGTCTGTTTGGAAAATCCCTACCTCCAATTAAAAACATGGCTGTTTTAATTTATTACAAATAATATTTTTTACCATATTGTAAATAAATTGTTCGTTTTTAAAAACAACAAACTAAAATACACACACATTTTAATTTATTTCAATAAATGTTCTATTAATTAATTTTTTTAATTATTGATTTTGCGTTACTTTACTTAATTCGTTAACTTTCATGTTTGATTTACTTTTTATGATTGATTTACTCTAAGTTAAAAGAATAAAGAAACATCTTTTTTTCAAAAATGAGACCAACTCTTATCAAATCATTACGCTAAAACTAATGCTAGTGAAATGTTTATATCAAGAATAAAACTGTCTAAGAATAGGAATTTGTCGTCTTCT
>OY744522.1:43707762-43722762 GCA_963556195.1 Sepiola atlantica
ACTCGCAGCCCATTATGTCTACAGTGGTGGCCCCTTTCCTTGTTTGGGGTGAACTAAGTTAAAAAAAATTAAAATAAATAAATATCTCTAAGTATAAAAGTATGTATTGATTTACTCCTCTCCAGGAGTTAGGCACAAGGCCAGTTTTTATCTTACTCCCACAAGTAAGATGTGACCTAAGGTCGGGTCGGGAAAGTGGGGTTGAAAAATTGGCTGCGCAGCCCCGTCGGCATTCCCCGGTAAGGGCGCCTCAGGCAGTAAGCAATACACTTACCCCCCCCCCAAAGAATGGAGGCAAAGCCTGGGAAGGTGGATCTCCCAGAACTGCGCAGAACATACCCATTGACCGGCGTAAATAAAGACCCGAAGGCTAAGACAACACCAGTATGGGGTGCAGTATCCATCGGAACAGATACTACACTTTGATCTTAGCCAAAAGGCCAAGAGCTCAAAATGCTATACATATTGTTTATATCCGTTCTGGGACAGGTAATTGTCTTATATATATATATATATATATATATATATATATATATATATATACTATAAAATATTTGTTCCATGGTGGGTAAAATTAATTTCTTGAATTGAACAGATTTGCACCACTTTTATGTTTCATTATGAAGATTAAAATCAAAATAAAATAACAAAAGTTACGTCTAAAATTCTTGTTTTGATTCAAATCAATTATTTAATTTTCATTCTAGAAAATGTGTTAAATTCAAGGCTTAAGCTTAAGGAATTCAATTATGCTTAATTGATGTCGAATACGATGAATCAAATTCGATGCAAATCTGATACATTTGAATTTTCAAATGGGAGGTTGTGTTTATATTATGCCCCCTAAATAACATTTAACATACACCTTAATAAACTGATAGTTTTACATGTTTATTAATTAATGTCTAATAACTATTGTTCAAATTTCGGAAGAGTCGGAAGTATCTGAATTCCCACGAAGGATTCAACCCATTACTATTCTCTTTTGCATAAAACTAAATTAACATAAATATACGTAACTTTATTAAGATAGAAATATATATGAAGTGTATTAAATATTTTTGAAAATAAAACATCGTGCAATATTTTTATAAATGAAAAATTTATTTATTTAAAAAAAAATTTATCGCGAATTTTCGTTGTAAAATACAACCTTATCAAGCGAGACTGTCTTATAGTTTTTTTTCCGGTTCTTCCTCCTCATTTTGATGGTGGTATTAATCCCAAGGGGTCGAAGATAGGTCGAGTTCTTTAAGACGTTAGAAGTTCAGTTCGGTCGATGTCATGCGCAGATTGGCGCTATTTATGAAGTAAGGAAGTTGACATCTTTGAAGCACGGATTAGAATGTATTAAATATTTTTGAAAATCAAACATCGTGCAATAATTTTATAAATGTAAAAATTCATTTATTTAAAAAAAAAATTTATCGCGAATTTTCGTTGTAAAATACAACCTTATCAAGCGAGACTGTCCTATAGTTTTTTTTCCTTTTCATCCTCCTCATTTTGATGGTGGTATTAATCCCAAGGGGTCGAAAATATGAAGTGTGTTTCTCGGCTGTAAAATATGAGTTTCTCACATTTGGCAAAAAAAAACAGCTTCATGGAAAACATAAAACAATGTAAATAATAATTGTTATCATGATTTTTAATTTTAATATTTCAAACTGTTCTCCGTTCTTTATCAAACATATATTGTTCATAAAAATTAAATGAATATGAAACCGTTATGAAAAACTGGATATTCAATTACTAGGATTTTCCGTGCAACTGTTCTCATCTTGGATGATATTCTTACAACGCTCCAGTCGATGTAACCTCGTACCTTTTTCAGATGCAACTTGGCGAAATCTGGAATCGTTACGGAATTTCGAACGGAACCTTTATTAAATCCACGAGGGTATATTGCTCTCGTTCCGTGGCGTAACGCATAGAAGTACTAAATGTAATTAATTCTAAACGGCAGTCTTCTGTGGGTTGAATGCTCGATCCTCACAACGGGTTATACTAAGAATACAGCTACAAAATACTCAAGACTTATACCCGACCATGTCTGACGAACGAGAGCAATTATCAACCCTTATCTAAACAATTCCGAAACCTTGATATTAAATATTGTCGGGGAAATGATGGTTTCCACTTAAGCGTATCGCAAGATTCTTCGATAAAAGCAAAATTAAAAGATTATAGTTCAAAAGCGATATATATTTCTCACTTAAACAGCAGCAAGTACGTTTGCTAAGGCGACAAAGCATTGCACTTATATTATCGGTAGTGACTCTGGGTTCAAGTGTTCGCTGCGCCAGATTGATAAATGTTGAACTACCAAAAAACTGTCTGTGGATGTAAACACAAATGGAGAACTCTCTAACCCAAACACTAACCCTAACCTTAACCTTAATCCTAACCCTAACCCTAACCCAAACCTTAACCTTAGCCTTAACCCAAACCTTAACCCTAACCCTTATCCTAACTTTAACCTTGAACCCTAACTTTAACCCTAACCCTTAACCCTAAACCTTAACCCTAACTCTAACCCTAAACCTTACTTTGACACAAATGGGGAACTCTCCAAATATTTTCATTGTTTATATAAACATTGAGATTTCACTTACTCATTGCGCTGAATTTACGGCAAAGTTGTAAGAATCGGCGACTGTAAACCAAACAGAGGAAGTTCGATTCCGGCCTGAAGTAGTTGCCTGTTTAGCAATATTGAAAGAGGTGTAGTGCAGAGAAATTGTCTGTCCGTCGATATATATATATATATATATATATATATATATATATATATATATATATATATATTTGTGTGTGCGTGTGTGGTAAATGCTTGTCGATATATGCATATCAAGAGTATCGATTTTTTCATATTTTATCTATTTTCCAGCTAACGTCGGAATATAGAACAGCCGTTGTTTCATTTGCAGGCGTCATTATTATTGCTGCAGTTCAATTTGCCATCATCATCGATTACGAGGTCGCTGCTAATGCCGAACTGAGACACCTGTTTTTTCATTGGTCGATCCAGATAAGTGACGGCGTCCATCTTTGTTGAATTCGGCCGCCATGATCGTACGTTTTTACACTCCTTCCCATTTAATATAACGCCGGCAGCCATTATTTACCGAGTTCGGGACGCGGGGGAGGGTTTAAACTCTCCTTTGTTCAAAGATTATCAGTGAGATCTTTTCTGCAAATAGTTTAATATCTATTTGCATACATAGTTATCTCGGACACCGATTTACATACTTTATATATGTATATGATATATATATATATATATATATATATATATATATATATATATATATATATATGTGGGGGTGCGTGTATGGGGGTGCGTGGGTGTGTGTGTGCGCGCAATTTGCATTTTTATTGTGATTCTGGGATGCGCGTATTAAATAGCCAATGTTAATATGCATTCTGGGAGGTTTTGTGTTCTTAAAATGACTTTCCCATCAAAAGGAAGGGTAAGTGTTATTTCTAGGTGATATGAGATTCTGGCGATATCGCGAATTCGTCTGGCGGAAACACTATCCGACGCCATTAGCAGATGATAGAATCTGTGAACGAATCAAATATGGAAAACCAACCAGATATATAAACTAAGGACAAATAATAAAAGAATAAATTGACTGAAAAAATGGTGCAATCCTTGTATCTATTTGCCTATCGGTCAATCTATGAATTTATCCGTCGCTTGTTTATACCCTGGTATGCCTGTCAGCCTGCCCAGTCCTAAATCCTCCTCGACAGCTGGTTCATAGAAGAGATCTCATACATCCCCACCGTTTTTAAAATAGCCCGAATTCTAAAAATTACTTCTGAATAAGGAACATTTTAACGCTGCCTTCACGAAACCCCTTTTTTCCATGTTTAAATCTTCCTTTACCAGACACCTCATCAACGGACATTCACCAATTGGACAGACCCCATATTTTTTTTACACGAACACTCTCACTCTCCGTTACTTAATATTGTGGCTTCTCCACTGCCGGCTAATCTATCTATGTAATTTCTCTGATGATAAAATTTAAATCTTTGAAAAGCCTTGGCTTAAGGAAAGAATAATAAACACTTTTTTTACCGAGTACACCAAGCACTGAACAATCGAAGTTGAAATAAATGTGTCATTCGTACATGTTTATCCCTCTTCTTTCATTTATCTTTATAATTGCTCTATCTTTTATATTGAGCTAACACCATTTCAGTATAGGTTCTATCTACTAAAAGTATACTTTTAGTTTCATATTTTATTTCATACATACATATATAAATATATTAATACGTATATAAATATATATGAATATATATATATATATATATATATATATATATATATATATATATATATATATATATATATATATATATATATATATATATATATTCATAAATGTATATATATATTTTCTTCTCCATCTAAATCTTCTTTCATTGGACACCTTATCAACGGACAATTACCAACTGGACAACCCCCTTATTTTTTTTACACGAACTTTTTTTCACTCTCCATTTCTTAATATCTTTTTCAAATGTTGAATTTTGGCTTTTCCACTGCCAACTTATCTATCTATATAATTCCTCTGTTGATAAGATTTCGATCTTTGAAAAGCTTAAGGAAAGAATAATAAACATAATTTTATTAAAAAATATACCTTGCATTGAACAATTGGAGTTTGAAATAAATCTGTTAATGAACTGTGTTTAATGAGTAATAATTTACAAGAGAACTATGTTTAAAATGCGTAATTTGAAATATTTAAAAAGAGAAATGTTTTAATAACGAGAAGTGGTTAGAAATTAATGCGTAATAGGTTGACAGTTTGAAGGCTTAAAATTCGCCCTAAGGAAATGTGTATTAAAAGTGCCTGTTAAAAATGTCGCTTAAAAGTGCCTCACAGAAGATGTTAAAAAGGTTGACAACGCTTCTAGACTTTTCATAAACTTTCATAAACTTTCGTTATTGCTTTCAGATTATTAGAAGCGTTGAATAGACTTTTCGTGTGTTTTCGTGGCTTTAATTATCATGTGTGTTATGCAACAAATACCTTTTTGGGACCGTAACCAATTGTTTGATTGGTTTAAGAGAACTGCCGCGGTCAAGGCAGGAGTTTTGGCTATGTAACATATCCACATAAAATTGTATAAGGAGATATAATTGTTTATGTATCAATTTTCAGTATTTACTTCAACAGTGCTCGATACGTAAGTAGAGCTAGGTAGTAAGTAAGTAAAATATATTTATGGCAATTAAGCTACACAGAGGCTCCCGCGTTTTATCCCCGGGGGGAATCTGCAGACTAAAATTCCTGGTAATTCCCCCGGGGATGAAACGTCGGAGCCTCTGTGTAGCTTAATTTCCATAAATATATTTTCATAGCTTACTATATATATATATATATATATATATATATATATATATATATATATATATATATATATTAGCAAAAAGTTCCACTGTATAGAATGCATTTAAATTGTGTAATTGAAACGGGGTTTTTTAAACCAGTAAAATGCAGAGGCTTTTTTTAAATAAATATATTATTTATTTAAATTCAAAAATCAGGAATCTAGACATATTTTTCTTCCTTCCATGGTGTCGCTTGATCTAGTGCTTCAAATGTCAACGAGGCTCGTTGTGTAATAATGTCCACAAGTGGTGTGTGCACTGGTCGCTCGTTATAAGTATTTGCAAAGAGTCCACTATAAAGAATGCATTAAAATTGTGTAATATACATATATATATATATATATATATATATATATATATATATATATATATATATATATTAATTTTAAATAAATAATATTAGATGATTTTTACCTACATACGCTAGCGTTTTGAGATTTCGCTCTCATCAGTGCAGGGATGATAACTTCAGACGGTCGCACGGTTCGAACCCCTGCCACAGAATCAACTTAGACTCTGTAAGCTGTAACTATTAGGCCACGGGACATTACCACATTCAAGTAGGGAATTTAAGTTCTATTCATGCGAAGGGCGTCATATAAAGAAGGACTAACTAGAGTATTCAACGAACGTTGTCGGAATATGCCTTATAGCTACGTGTCAGTCTATTTTTAACTTCCCCGAACAAGGCTAAACTTTAATCTTATTAAAGGGGCTTATGATATTAATTTTAGATAAATCATATTAAATTATTTTACCTACATACGCTAGCGTCTTGAGCTTTTGCTCTCATCAGTGCAAGGATAACAATCTCGGACAGTCGCACGGTTCGAACCCCTGCCACAGAATCAACCTAGACTCCGGAAGCAAGCGCTGAAACCATTAAACCACAAGACATTACCACATTCAAGAAGATAATTTAAGTTATATTCATGCGAAGGGCGGCATATCAAGAAAGACTGACTAGAGTATTCAATGAACGTTGTCGGAATAGGAGAGAGAAAACATCAACATTTTTTTTTTTAAATTAATAATGTGCTTAATAGTAATTTTGCGAGAGCTAATATAAATTATTCGTTTAAAAACTATACACTGTAGGGGGACGAGAGTTTCATTTTAACCCACAGGCTTTTTCCGGGTTTAAAAAGTATTTCTTGTCCGCTCCAAATCCTCAGCACCTCAACAAAACGAGTCTTTGTTTGCTTAAGTGTTGCCTTTGTTTGCTGAGGTGCTGAGGATGTAGAGCGGACCCAAAGGACTTTTCGTCCCCAGAAAAGGCCTGACCGTAACAATGAACTCCTGATTCGCCTACCTAAACTGCAATGTATAGTTTTAAAATCATTTATATATATATATATATATATATATATATATATATATATATATATATATATATATATATTTGAACGACCAACTCATATTTTATATATATATATATATATATATATATATATATATATATATATATATATATATATATATATATATATATATATATACGCCATGAGGTCGTATCATCTAATAAGGTTGACTCATATGTATCCATGCTTCGAGCCTTGAACCGAATATTAAAATTGTTTTTCTTATCTTTATGTTTATACGTAAAACATTTTCTTTGATGTGTATTGTTATCAAGGAGATATCACAATCATAGTTTTTTTTTAAGCCGCTAGTCAATATAGATAGATAGGCAATATAGATAGATAGTCAATATAGATAGAACATATGACACGCGTTGGAATGCATAGATTATCTTCTCCAAATTTAAGCAGAATGAGTTCACTTCAAATAAATATTCATCCCCGAGAGAATCCATCATGCGGAATCCAGGGATTTAGATTCTACTACGAATTTTATATGAAAGCAGTAACAACACTAACACCCTATGAATAAAAATAATTAATTTTACTAACTACATTCAATCCACTACCCCCACATAAATCCCCATCACGTCGGTCGAAAATACAAACACGACATAGAAATATATTTACTTTAGGATAGCTACTAAAAAATAATAATAAGATTTAAAAAATGAAATCGACTGTTATAAGTAAACAATGCAATACTCATCCTCCCTGTTTTCTGAACGTTTATACTAACCATATGTCTTTCTTTCTTCGCTGTACAATGATCTATCATGTCGCTAGAGAATTCCGTTTTGTTTATAATCTTTTTTAAAAGATTTTAGATTTTAGAAAGGAGAGTGTTTTTTTCTGTGTACAATTACCTATCACGCCGCTAGAGAATACGTTACAATAGCCAACATAACCAAACATGGTGAAAAGCAAACAAAAAAACAACAACAAATAGTCAACAAATAAATGTTACCAAAGCAAAGATAAGTTACTCTTCTAAAAACCTGGATATGTTTTGTGTATGAAATTATTTTAAGCGTTATTAGTTCAATACAAATGTACGATATTGTTTGTTAAGTTAGAACGAAAAACAAAATGGCTGCCAGGATGCCTGCACGTGCAGCCTCGAAAATCGCTCAAACAGCAACTTACACAAAAATACTGGTAATAAAAATTTACAGTTCGGTTAAACATTACATGTTCGCCCGATTAGTGACAGTTATTAGCTGTGATTCCGTTTAATTGTCAATTTTTTTAGCGATTATTGAAGGCATCCTGGCAGCCATTTCGTTTTTCGTTTCAACTTAACAGACAATACCGTACTTCTTTATTGAACTAAATAACGCTTGAGAATAATTTAAGGCAGAAACAAATTATCCAGGTAGGTATAAGAGTTACTTATCTTGCCTTCGGTAACATTTATTTGTTGCCTATTTTGTGTTTTTCCCTACATTTTTGTTCTGTTGGCTATCATCCCCAACCCTAAAATATAAAAGTTTTCTTTTTTTTTAATCCAGAATTCTCTAGCGGCATGGTAGGTAAGTGTACACAGAAAAAGCAAAATATTTCGTCCGTAAAATATAATATGAAACATGGTCTAAAAGTGGGTAATCAGTTTACGTTAAATTTACATAGGAAACTGATCACCCATCCTATAATCTAAAATATTTGAAATTATTTTTTAAAAAACACAGAATCCTCTAGCGACATGAAAGGTAAGTGTACACAGAAAAAAAACGGGTGGTGGAGTCTTATGAACAAAGCTTTTGTTGGGGTAATAATATAGATTTTAAGTGTCATATATTAATGCGAAAAGTTGCAACACATAAAATCAAACTATAGTTAAAATTGAAAACGTAGTTGCGCAAGCTGAGTTAGTACGGCTTAACCCAATAGTAATTATGATTGGCTATTGTTTATTTGACCTAGTTAAAATATGAGGTCGCTATACGCGTTTAACAATAAAAAGAATAGGTGTTGCTTAATGCCGATCAATAGCGAGGAAATAGTGTGAATGTTGGAAAATAAATAAATGACTTAAATTAATTGGGGTTCGAATTGGATACTGCTTGCTTATAAAAAAGGATTGCTGAATATAGAACCAAGGGAATTCCTTCGACGATAAAAGATAAACTTTTTCGTGTAGATAACTTGCCATGAATATGCATACCTCTGGCCTTTTGGCTGAGATCAAAGTGTAGTATCTGTTCCGACGGATACTACACTCTATAGATCGGTATTGTCTTGGCCTTCGGGGCTTGATTCCGCCGGTCTATGGGTTTGTCCTGTGCAGTTCTAAGAGGTCCACCCTCCCAGATTTGCCTCCCCTCTTTGGGGAGGAGTAAGTTTATTGCTTACTGCGTGAGGCGCCCCTACCGTGGAATGCCGACGGGGCTGCCCAGGCAATTTTTAAATGGCCAGAGTGCTCACCTCTCGAGCGCTGGCTAATCTAATCCCACTTTCCCGACCTTGTGTCACATCTTACCTTGTGGGAGGTAGATAAATAACATGAAAATGCATACCTCTGGCCTTTTGGTTGAGATCAAAGTGTAGTATCTGTTCCGATAGATACTGCACCCTATAGACTGGTATTGTCTTGGCCTTCGGGGCTTGATTTACGCCGGTCTATGGGTCTGTCCTGTGCAGTTCTAGGAGGTCCACCCTCCCAGGCTTTGCCTCCCCTCTTTGGGGAGGAGTAAGTTTATTGCTTACTGCCTGGGGCGCTCCTACCGGGGAATGTACGGGGCTGCCCAGACAATTTTTAAACCCCACTTTCCCGACCTTGGGTCGCATCTTACTTGTGAGAGTAAGACAAAAACTGGCCTTGTGCCTAACTCCTAGAGAGGAGTAAATCAATACTCATACATTTTCCAGCGTTTAATGTATAGTAAAATAAAGAAAAGGAAAACAGTATATTTATGAGACAGTAATAAAGTTTCACAAAATTTTACTTTATTTACTGTTGATTTTTGTCTTTTGTTTGAGCTAGTGCATGAAAACACAAATGACGGAGAGAATGTATTGCATTATGGAAATGGGAGAATACTGAAAATCAAATAAATAACTGTAATTGGTCTGGGTCGGAGTGGATACTGCTTGCTTATAACATAGATGGTAGTATGTAAACCCCTGCATTTATCCTGAAGAACTCTTCCTGGGTTAAACGTTTTTCTGTGTAGTTTACTTGCTATAAAAAAAATTAGCAATACTCACGTATTGTAGCAGTGTTATTATGTAGTGTTAAAATATATATACATCAGTTTACTAAAAATTAGTATAATTATAATATACGTCTCTCTCTCTCTCTGTCTCTCTTTCTCTCTGTCTCTCTCTCTCTCCATATATATATATATATATATATATATATATATATATATATATATATATATGGGAAGAGAAGGATGAAGGTAATCCGACGTAATGGGAAAATGAAAAAGGAAAAACCAAAAAATTGATTTGTTTATGTGTACATCAACGTTTCGTCTTTATTTATAAGACTTCATCAAGATGATAATATAAAGAAAAATGTCATGCAAGTACAAACACATATAGGGTTGACATATGGGAAAAGGAAGAAAATAGTAGTCACTACTATATATATATATATGTATATATATATATATATGTATATCTATATGTGTACATTAATATATGTATATATATGTAAATATATATATATATATATATATATATATATAAATATATATGGAATTCGTTAAAAGGTACAGCAAATACCTATTAAACAAACCAATGACATCTATAAAAATGCGATACGTTCAAGCACAAGGGGGGTTGGTTCAGAAGTAAAGTTACAAGCTTCAGACTCTTGTGACCTAGTTTCGAATCTCGCTAGGTTCAGACGATGCTGATGCGTCGTAAACGATGAAACATGTGTCTGTGGGTAATCATATATATATATATATATATATATATATATATATATATATATATATATATATATATATATATATATATGTGCATATATGTATGTGTATATATATTAATTTAGGCAATTGTTGTTGACGAAAACGAAGACTTCGTGGCGATTGCGTCTCTTTATTAATTGTCCGATAAATATGAGAATATTTGCGAATTCGCCAGATGAAAAATAAACGGATCATTCAAAATTTATTGTCTGTTGATTATTTAATATCCAATCTTTCGACTTAGGCGATTATCAGATCAGTTTATGCTTGCCTAGACAAAGCATTATGTATATATATATATATATATATATATATATATATATATATATATATATATATATATATATGTATATATGTGTATATATTTATGTATAAATATATATATATTTATGTATATACATATATATATATATATTTACGCATATATATATATATGTATATATATATATGTATCTATATATATATGTATATATATGTGTATATACATGTATATATACGTATATATATGTATAGGTCACTGCTGGCCGAAAAAACTTATCAACAACAAAGGACTATACGTAGGGAATGTATCCTCATGTCAGGCTTCTTTGACAAACCTTTGTACAGAGAAACCGAAGATACTCGGGGATAGTGTCTAGTAAGTAATTCAAACTCCCCTATATAAATATAAGTAATTCAAACTCCCCTATATATATATATATATATATATATATATATATATATATATATATATATATATATATGTATATATGTGTATATATGTATGCGTATATATATATATGTATATATATATGTGTATATGTATATATATGTATATATATATACATGTATATATATATATATATATATATATATATGTCTCACTCTATATATACATATATATATGTATATATATATAGAGAGAGAGAGAGAGAGAGTGAGAGAGATAGAGAGACATATATAGAGAGAGGCATAATTGGTTAGGTCACAACCAATATAACTATTTATTTGGTTATAATCTTATATTATATATATGCGTGTGTGTGTAGTAGTAGTAGTAGTAGTAGTAGTAGTAATGGTAGTAGTAGAATACCCGTTCCAGGACAGGTAAAATTTATTATCCAACAGAATAGTGTTTCACTATTTTTATGTCCCCTAACGATAATTAAAATCAATATATAAAGATACTAAACATTATGTCTAGTATTCTTATTTTTATTTTGATCAAAATCCATTAAATTATTTTGATTCTAAGAAAACGTCTAAAATTTAAGGCTTACGGGATCTAAATAAGAAATTGAATTTCAAGTAATGTTGCTTAATTGGTATCTTATTACTTGAATTGAATTCAATGCATAATTAAATATTTTAATTTTCAATTTAAGGTTATGCCATATAATACCCCCTTTTAAAATAATCCAAAGAATTTGCAATGTTGGGAATATTTTACCATTCATTTCTAATACCAATTATTTTAATAATGATTTCACAAATATTCGAGATTTCTGAATTTTTACAACAGACTTTCACTCTTTTTACCTCTGTTTATAATACTCAATTAAACTAAATATATCCAACATTATGACCCCTGACGCCTAACATCCGTGTTCTATACGGTTAATAACTTCTTTGTAGTATAGCAGAAAAAATTCCAGCAGAGTGCTCGATTAATTAACAATTAAAGTTAAAAATTAAAAATTAAGAGCGTAATATTTATTTATTTTGGTACAGAAAAATTAGTACAAAATTCGTACCGTCGGTTTCAAGCACGGACGGATTTAGCCATTGGCTATCTTCAGCTTCTGTTGTCATCTGTTTCAGAAATGTGAAGCCACGTGTCACTCTCGTTTGGACGCGTTATTTGCTTAGAGTGTTGTGTATGTTTGTTTAAATTTAGTGTAAGCAGAGGTTTAATAAGGTTTTTAAAAGGGGAAGGGTGAAAAGTAACAGTTGAGATTTAAACTGGAGAAGATTTAAAGAGATGTAAAAAAAATAATTTTTTTAAAAATATATCTATATAAATCTCGTGAGCCAATATTATAAGTATCGTATATTTGTTACTGTTTTGGGGTTTAATGGCGTGTCTTCTAAAGGAGTTAGGAAGAGGAAATGGATTTAAGGATTAAAGAGGTTAAAAAGAACAACATTAATTAAATTATATATATATATATATATATATATATATATATTAGTATTGGCACGATTGATCGGAATTGGAAAAATCTGGAAATATTAGCCTTATTTCCGATTTTGTTTTCTTTTTACAATAAAAAATAAAACAAACATTATTAAAAGATTGTTTATTTCCAACATAACACACAGGACAACAGGACAACAGGACCACAGGTTAGGAATCATCTTTCCAGAATAAGCATTGCCACTCAGAGTCTAATTTATTTTTTTTATTAGTAAATTATTGTAAACAAAGTAAATATTCAATAGTTCACTTGCTTATTCGCTTATAGAATTTATTTTCGGACCTATTTGCTAAACGTCGATATGACGCCTCTAGAGAGAGTTCACAGTTGAATATTAAAAGATTTAAAATGGTTGGGACAACTTATTTTTATTTTGCTAGCGCCGCCCTGACCTTTGTCTTTGTCTGGTCACCGCATATATATCGTCTGTTTTATCGTATTATTTTCGATTTTGACACAAGTTAAAAATGTAGATGAAAATTACACAAATCAAAATCTTGGATACAAAAGATACAGAGAAAAACATTTAATAGTTCATAAAATTAAAAAAAGAAAGTATATTTACATTTTAAAATAGTCCCCCAGCAAAGCGTTACTACTGTCGACCAATAGAAAAGGCTATTAGACATGTATGAGAGTTACGGTTAGGGTTAGGGTTAGGGTTAGGGTTAGGGGATATTGATGGGGTATGGTTAGGGTTAGAGGATATTGATGGGTTAGGGTTAGAGGATATTGAAGGGTTAGGGTTAGGGGATATTGATGAGGTAGGGTTAGGGTTAGAGGATATTAATGGATTAGGTGATATTGATGGGTTAGGGTTAGGGTTAGAGTTAGGGGATATTGATTGGTTACGGTTAAGGTTAGGAGGGAGATGAGGACATGCGTTGGACGAATTGAAATGATATGTGAATGATACGATATATGTGTAATGTGAGTTTTAAAGATAGGTTTAGTTCTGATGGCCTCAGCGGAAGATTAAATCTGGACAGTATAGTGAGATGTCTACAGAACAGGAGACTTCAATGGTATGGCAACGTTGAAAGAATGGATGAGATTTCTTGGGTCAGTAGATGTAGAACACTTAAAGTAACCGGTCCAGTTCTCTTAGGGTATCGTAAAGCCAGAGTGCGTGCAGGGAAGCCGAAGGTCATCACAGAAATCAAGGAAGACATTGAGAAGGTCAGAACTATTTTTCTGTTGGTTGCCAATATTGCTTGAAACCGATGTTATAAAAGCAATTAAAACCAGTTTTCATATTATGATTACTAAAATCGCAACCGTCAGTGCGCCTTAAGCTAGCTGAATGCTGTCTGTTTCAATGAAAGGAGTCGTAACATACAATTATCATCTTCTCCGATACCTTGGATGAGCGACGAGTCATTTGCTTTCCTAAAATCTTCTAAAGGTTAGGATCGACTAGTTCAATCAGGGGATCATTTTAGGTATTTTTACTATCACACCATTTGTAGACCCCCCCCCACCAAGAAGATTCTACTTTTTTGGCGATTACATTAAAACAGCCTGAAAAAATATCAGGAAAAAGAGTAGTTAAAAAAATTAAAATTTTTATTTAAAAATTAAAAAAAAAAATTGATTACACGTATCATATTACTATTAACTGACCAGGAAGTGGGTTCTCATTTTATGTTACATTTATATAAAAAAGTGATCCCCACTCTAAAATCAAAAAAAATTTAATTCCTTATTTGCGGATATATTTTCAGGCTGTTTACATGTAATCGCAAAACAAAGTTGATTATTTTGGGAAGGTAAATATTTGCCTTATTTTACTATAAACTTCAATGCAAACTTTGAAAATTATACACTTTTCCTAATATTTGTGTCGATAATCTAGGAATTTGGCGTTTAATAGATAGAGAAAAAATGTTTTTAAAAATATGTGTGTAGGGGGGTGCCGATTCCTTAAGTTCCTCAATTTATCAGTTGTAACAATTACTGACTCTTAAACTCGCTTTTGATAATTATCGGTCTTTTGCGATCACTCATTTGTAAAGACGTCATGGACAACATTGTGCTGCAACCGAATAAACGCGCAACTTTAAACGAAGGTCATCGCAAACGAGGGTTCTACAGTAACAAATAGTTCAAAGAACCGTAGGTATTGA
>OY744522.1:43727762-43767762 GCA_963556195.1 Sepiola atlantica
CGATTTGGTCTCCTATACACTGAGTATAATAGACCTTTGTAGGGCGACTCTTCAACAGGTGAAGAAGAGATTGTGAACCAAATTAGAAAGGGTAGTGTAGAGACCTCTCCTAGGATGCGGTTGACTAGGGGGTTCGACGAGGTGATGCGCCATTTAGTTGTATTATGGAAATTAAAGCCAGGGAGGCAGATTGGCAAAAATTCCACAATATCCACCCATATAGAGGTCTCACAAATGTACAGGGATATAGCGATCGTTCATCACCCACCCCGATTGACAAGCAGTTCTTTTAGTACGAGGTTAAAAAATTCCCCCTGATTTTTTATGAGAGGAGAGGTGAAAACAAAATGGCGGAATGTCTATTAATATGAGAAATTATGTAAAAGTCCTTTAGGTAGAAGGTGTGTCAAAAGACTTTCTGTGAATGGTGAGATAAAAGACCTGTTTTTTTATGCAGAAAGGGGCGGGAAAAAGACCGAAGGCATGTTAATATTCGAAGTGATTTAAAAGCCCTCTTGGTTGAAGGTGATTTAAACATCCTCTGTTGTCCTACCCCGATGGAGAGGCAAGGTTGATTAACCTTTTCTTGTATGTGAAGCTAGTACCAGTGGGCAGGACCATGTTCAAAAATTAATTACTTGGTTGTATATATAATTTTTTTTCGAGGTACTCAAATACCTTTTGGCTTGTGAGAATGTTAATAACTTCGTGTTTTCTTGTTCTTGCTTTTGTTTGCTCTTTTGTAATTTATGTAATATGAATGTATAATTTGTTGTGTAATTTATGTAATATGAATGTAGAATTTGTTGTGTAATTTATGTAATATGAATGTATGATTTGTTGTGTAATTTATGTAATATGAATGTATGATTTGTTGTGTAATTTATGTAATATGAATGTATAATGTGTTGTGTAATTTATGTAATATGAATGTATAATTTGTTGTGTAATTAATGTAATATGAATGTATGATGTGTTGTGTAATTTATGTAATATGAATGTATGATTTTTTGCATGGAAAGTGTGTGATACTATGGAATGCCTCTACCTACACTTCACAGTCGGGACCACAGGAAAATGTTAAGTTATAAAATAGAAGACAATAGAAAAATAATGAGGAAGTAGATAAGAGAATTATAATAAAAATACTGGATGACCCATTTGAACTCCACAGACGAAATAACGCCAGTTCAATTAAGTGTTAGCTTTTTTGGTGGCTGGATAACGGTGAAGAGTGTGAGAAAGTGTAAAGACGGATGTAACAAAATCCAGTAATCAGATGATAGTTGCTTAGAGAAACAAGCAGATGTGGCCAGTTCTGCTGATAGACTAAGGAATAACCAAACTTCTAAAATATCCTGCTAAGAGTAAATATATTTGGGGTACTGAATGTTGAAACAAGAGGGAGAGTTAGCAGATGATGAGAATAAACAGACGAGTTAGAGGCTTAAGAGTAGATGATTTCGAGCGGGTAAGAACGAATTGTCTCGACAGACAGATGAGCTCAGTTAGATCTTAGCTGATATCCTGGACTTGGAAGGTGAGAGGCTAAACTTTTATGTAGGCACCAGCGACAGTGCCCTAACGACACATACACCCACACACACGTCCGTGTTCAACAAATTGTCCTTACAGTGTGTTTGTGTCTGCGTTGTTATTTTCTTTGAATACAAATTGTAAACGTGTGCTTGCGCCTTCAGCGATTACCAAGGCTAGAATCGACACCATCAGAAAAATGAGAAGACGGAGTTGAGCATATGTGTTTTGTGGTTCGGCGATCGTCGCTGGGATGCAGTGGTGTACATATAAGCCTTATTCCAATTTTGGTTAAATACATTGCATTTTTATGCAAATTTTTAAAGTTATGGCTTCAATTTAAAACGCATTTTTAAATGCGTTTTAAATTGAAGCCATAACTTTAAGAATCTCAAGAAAATTAGAAATTGAAGGTATCTTGCTTAATTGATATATGATGATTATGGATAAAATTCAATGCAAATCTAAAATCTTTGGTTTATTGATGCTCCATTTTTAACTCTGTAAATACTCCAAAGAAACTGAAATTTGGGACATATTATTAATTGATGTCAAATACCTATTTTTAAAACTTCACAAAATTAGAGGTATCTTAATTTTAACGAATAGGTTTCACCCATTTTAAATACAATATATTAAACTAAATATAAGCTACATTACTGCATATTGATCCTACGAGATGCATTCCTAAATTCATAAAAATCGGTTAATAAGTTAAGGAGTGAATGATGTGTATACAAATAAATAAACAATTAATTCACCGCACAGAACAGTTTTGCCACCATTTTCATGTCCCCTTACAAAGATTAAAACCATGATATGATGATACTAAACCTTATATCTAGAATCATTATTCGAATGTTGATAAAGATTACTTACATGATTTTCATTCTATAAAATGATTAAAGTTTAATATTTCAAATTACGGGGCCTAAAGCAGAAATTAAAAATCTATGGATTCTTGTTTAATTGGTATCTAATGACTATGGATAAAAATCAATGCAAATGTGATATATTTGAATTTTAAAATGTGAGGGTTTGTTTATAAAACATATATATAAAATATATAAAAATGACATTTGGGGAATATTTATTATAAGAATTTAACAAAAATTAGAGGTATCAGAATTTTCTTGAAGAACTTCAAACACCTTTACATAAAAAAATACTCTGAATATAACGATCGTTTGGAAGACTTATGCCGAGACGCTTAATTTAAAAAATCATCTTGATCGTTAAATTGTTTTAAGAGATAATTTATAAACATATAAACATACCTAACTTTTTGAAGATAGAGATATTTTCTCTCTCTATCACTCATATATATATATATATATATATATATATATATATATATATATATATATATATAGCTCTACCTAGCTCTACTTACGTATCGAGCACTGTTGAAGTAAATACAAAAAATTGATACATAAAAAATTATATCTCCTTATACAATTTTATGTGGATACATGAAATAGTAATATATATATATATATATATATATATATATATATGTACATGAATTGTGTGTATTTAAGCAGCATTTTCTCATTGATGCAAACATTGTAAAAAATAACAGAATTCGTCTGTTTAATCATACCTTTTTGTTTTCTTTTTTCAATTTTTCTGATGTTTTTTTTGTATTAAAATAAGAAAAAAAAAGAATAAATGTTTCATAGGTTTCACGAATGTTTTCGATTCTTCGTCGAATAATCCTCAGGTGTCAAAAGCAAATGAAAAAAAATTGTAAACTCTGGCTCAATTTACCAAGATCTACAAAAACATAACTGCCCTCCCTCTGATTTAACACAATTCTAGTTCATACAATACAATTATACATTCCGAAACCAATTTTAAAAAATTAGAAATCCTGAAAGCTTTCTACATAAATACACAACAACCTAAAATTAATAACATCACATATGAAACCAGTAGTAACATTTTAAAATGTTTAACGTAATGCGAGTTTGTTCTGTGATGCCATCCAGCGTTGCTGAATTTAAATTGTCAACAACTTTCCTGGAACAATGCGAAAAACGTTCTCTGCGCGTTTCTCCGCCGTCTTTTGAAAAATGCTCTTCTTTCTTAAGCTTTTTAGTTTATTTGATTTTGACACATGAGGATGAATAAAAATGGTATAATTAAACAGACGAATTCTGTTATTTATACCACTGTTTGCATATATATATATATATATATATATATATATATATATATATATATATATATATATATTAAAGCTGGGTTAACGGACGTTCGTATTCTGAAGGCCTTTTTAATATATATATATATATATATATATATATATATATATATATATATATATATATTAATATATATATAACCCAAACCCTAACCCTAACACAGAATACATGTCAAAATATTTCTATGGTAGTAGAATTTCTTCAAAAATATCCATTTGACTGGTTCTAAGTTGCCATAATTTACAAACTACTTGCCAAATCTAACATCTTTTACTAAATTTATGTTTATTGCTTTCATCCTTTCTCACTCTACTCAATCTTTAACTGACTTTGTAAATTCACTTTTTTTCTGATTAAAACCAGAGATCAGATGGTGACGTTACGCATCACATTTTGTTTTAACACACACACATACACACATACAAACACGCATATATATATATATATATATATATATATATATATATATATATATATATATATATATATATATAGCTGAAATGGAAAAGATTACGAAATACCAAGGTCTTATGTACGACATGAAAAGAAACTGGAATCTTAAAAAAATCTCCATCATACCAGTAATTATAGCAGCAACAGGACTAAGGAAAAAGAATTTCAAAAGTATCTGGCGAGTATACCCGGTGAACCGAGTGCAAGAGATATACAAACATTTGCACTTAAAGGGACGGTTAGAATCTAAAAGAGATCTATAGGCTGGAGTGTCTGAAATAGCTGGTGAATGTCTGGCATCCGGTTAGATGCCCCATCTCTAGCAAAAACGGAGAGATAAGAATATATATATATATATATATATATATATATATATATATATATATATATATATATATATATATATATATATATAGTATATATGTATATATGTGTGTGTGTGTTTAAAAATGCAAATGTTTTAAGTTCATTTGTATCTTAATAATTCTCACCCGAATTCTACAAATATAAAAGTTAAGCAATCCAAATCTCTAAGATACTAGTGAATACTGCATGTGTAACGTAGCTCAATGATTACAATTTTAGGTCCTACAGAGCTAATATATTATAACTCAGAACAATAAAATGTCATAAACTAATCAATATTATATAATCATGTTCCAAATATTCAATATCGACAACAATTTATTTGTACATATATTTCAGAAAATTGCAATAGAAAATGCTTTTTTCAGCACAAAATTACAAAAGAATGTATATACCGATGAAGCGTCCTCATAAATGTCAGTGATTTTGTGTACATCATGAAAATATATGTTCTTGAAATGTGCAGAAAATCATGTCAGTAAATAACGAATTTTTGAAAGAAATATAGAATGGGTTTGTGAATAGCTATGTTTTACATGACGTTATATATATATATATATATATATATATATATATATATATATATATAAATTGCATTTAATACACGCATCACTTTTGAAAAGCGTTTAATAACATTTGCTTTGTACATAGAAGAAGATGGAATACAAAGGCATTCTTTTGATTCGCCGTCAAAAGAGCCATCCTCTCTCTTTTTATTCTCCATTTCTCGTCCGCTCGATTGCGAAAAATACGTTTGATTGGGAAGAGTAATCGCTCCAAACGAACCTTTTTACATTCGCGCTCTTTTGGTTCTTCAGAGGAATCACAGAATATAATCGATGACCAATTATTTAAGAGCCGAACTGATCGATTGAACAGAGCCGGACGATTTCTTTGAGGAAGGGGGTGTATTTTCTTTTTATTTTATTTTTGTATTCTTTTCTTTTTGACCAGATTTTTGTGATCGTTTTTGTTCGTTCCTTTTTATGCTTATCTTTCAATTGTGTGTCCTTTTGTTCTGTTGTTTGGTCAAAATAACACAGCAAAGAATAAAGAAATTATTTCTTTTATTCATTTTAGTTTATTTGCGTCTTTTTATTCGATAGGGAAAATTCACTAATTGTATTTTAGAACCAAATAACCTAAATTAATATATATATATATATATATATATATATATATATATATATATATATATATATATATATATATATATATATATATATATATATATATATTCAAGTTCAAATATGTTGACATGATAAACGAAATCAATCTTTTATTCAAAAGTGCTGGATACAAAGTAGAGCTTTTATAAAATTAAATAAACATTGGTGGGACAGTCGGCACGAATAAATTCGTGTTTCAACGCATATGCATCTTCTCAAGACTGTCGAAAAGTGAAGATATTCCCTTTTCGACTCAGTAGTTTTATGCTAAGGGGGCAAAGAAGAGGTGAAAACCCTTCGGGAAAATTTAGATACCACCGATTTTTCTGAAATTTTAACATGTATTAGACATCAATTAATAAATATTCTTCAAATTAAAATTGCTTTTGAATATTTTAAATGATATATGAAGACATAATTTGGTCCCGACATTCTATTTATAAATTAAATTATACTATATTTTCATTTAGTTTTTTTCCATAGTCATTAGACAACAATGAAGCTTGATTCCTTTAATTTCAATTGCTTCTTTAAGACACCTAAAATTTCAGCCTTACATTTAAGGCATTTTCTCAAATCAAAATCATATAATGGATTTTGATCAAAATTCGAATAAGGATTATTTATATACCGTTTTGTATTATTATATATATGGTTCTATTCGTGTTTTATATACCTATTCCCAAAAGGGAGGCTCAATGGCTCGTACGCCACAATTAAACCAAATGTATCTTTGCTAGCGAATGCAAATAAGCAATCATAACAGCACAATAAAATAATACCTCGTTTTACCCGCTCTTCCATAGGCATTTCATCAACGATCGTCCCGATGTGGTGTATTTACGTCTGGAATTAGTCTCACAACAACCAAAAGAAAAGAATAACATTTTAAATGCTGGAGAAGGACCATTATTAAGCTGTGTGCGTCGCCTACTCTTCTGCTGGCGGAGAAAGAAGAGAGGTGGCATTTTGTGTACATAAGACATAAGAGTGTAATATAAAAATATAGGGATAGTGATAAATTTGTAACCGCTAAAATAAAAATAAATTAAAGAGAATACAAGATCAAAATCAAGAGACCTCAAATATCAAAAGATGAAATTTAGATTTTAAATTAAAACATAAAAGGAAAAATGAAATAAAAATAAAAATAAAATGGCAAAAGATGCGCCCAGTAGGCCAGCAGACGTAAATAGAAGTTACCCAGGACAACTTCAAACAGAATATACAGATACTTAATCAAACAAAACTGTTTTGCTACGACTCTAGCTACATGAATCTGAAGGTTGAAGTAGGCCAGTATCTCAATTATTCCCAACATTCACCCCAAATTCAAATAGATGTAAATTATGTACGACAGATACGCAATTCGAACACTTACTAGGAGTAGATATAGTAAACAACATGTAAAAGCTGAACTCAAATACATACAATTGCTGGTAAAACATGTGTTTGCTTAATTTTAAATATGTACTTCTTAAAATAGCTGAAAAGATCTAGTTTAGCTATTTTTAAATATAGAAGTCAAATGAATTTAATTTGGTTAATTTTAAATATTTTTTTCTTTAAAAAGGCCAAAGGATTTAGTTTGGTTAATTTTAAAGATGTGTTTCTTAAACAAGGCCCCAAAAATTAGTTTGGCTAATTTTTTATATTTATTTTTGAAAAGTGCCAAAAAATTTAGTTTGGCTTATTTTTTAGATTTATTTCTAAAAAAAGAGCTAAAAATTTAGTTTGGCTAATATTTAAGATTTATTTCTCTAAAATAAATCAAAAAAATTAGTTTGGCTAATTTTAATATTTGTTTCTTAAAAACGAAAAAGAAAAAAGTTTGGCTAATTTAAAGTATTAATTTTGAAACAATCTTTTCAAAATAAATACTCGAAATTAGCCATTTTTTTCTTTTTCCTTTTTTTAGAAACAAAGAATTTAGTTTGGCTAAATATGTAAAATTATTACATATGTATTTTGTAAAAAGAGCAAAAGATTTATTTGGCTAATTTAGGATATTTATATGTAAAGTATTTGCAAAAATACAAATTAGTAAATTAGCATTTAACTACTATGAAAATTCCATTAGACGGTTATTCGATTTGGCATGCTGTCTGTCAGCTTGTTTCATTTTTGTGGAGCAGTGATATTTTCTCACTCTCTTTTTATGCCTTCCAGAATAACTAGTGTTTTCAAATTTTCTACCAGTCAATTTTTATGTCTCTGTGCTTCACAATATATCAATCGGGCTAAAATCGGGACTTTGTCCGGGCCAGAATATTATCCAAAAAGACTTATCATTCAACCATTTATTAGTCAATTTTACAGTGTGCGCTATAGTTTTATTGTGTTTAAACAAGGCATTATCGCGGAACAAGAAAGAAAACAACTTTTGAATTAGTAGAATCAAGCCTTTCTCTAATGTATTAGATGTATTTCTTGATGTTTATGCTCATATCACACAAAATTAAGACCCAAATACCAAGTGATAACAATTCACTTCAAACCATAATTTCCCCATTTCCATGCTTATCTGTTATTTGAAAACAATCAACATAGAATCTCTCACCTGATCATCGAAGGTATAGTTCAGGAGCATCACTAACAAAAGAAAACAGCGATTCATCCGACCAAATAACTCTGAAACTATTCCGAGAAGAAAGTGCCGTATCTATTAAAAAAGCTAATCCTATTCATGATATTCTATTGTGATAGCAAACGCTTTTTTTGGCGCATCGTTTTATTTAAATATACTGGCTATTGTTCTTCGAGAAAAAGACTTACCGTCTCAGGTTTTGAATTCCTTGGCCAAATTTGTAAGCGTGTCGTTTCTGTAACGACGATGATCTGTCATTTTTACTCTTTAGTTATCTCTGTTCGTTGATGTTTTAGGATGACTTGAGCCTTTTCTCTATTGCACATTACCTATTTGTTCATATTGGTTAACAACTTGTTACACAGAGAAAAATGAAGTAGCAACTTTTTCCTTGTTCAGGATAGTTAAAATGTATTTATACTCTAAGTCTTTCTTTCATATTTTGGTTTTCATCAATTTATTTTTTTCTACTTTAGGTCACATTTTAAGTTGCAAATAAAGATACATTTAGCAGCTCAGACCGTAATATGTACAAACAAACATCTGATATTAAAATTACTTAAAAACATAGTATAAACAAAATTATTGAAAAATTATACAGAGTCAATTATTTCGCCCCGGAGTGTATGTGGGGAATTATAAAAACTGAATAAGTTCCAAAAAAGCCTCTTATCGGAAAGAAGAAGAGAAAAGAGAGCGAATAGGACCCCCGGGGAAAAAGGGCAAGAAGAAGAAGAAGAAAAAGAAGAAGAAAAAGAAGAAGAAGAAGAAGAAGAAGAGGAAACATAATGAGAACCATGCTGAAAGCAGTTGTATTTTATTTGGAAAGACCGTTCCCTACTATAACACTCATCAGTATCGGTGAAATAAAACCAGTTATCCTTTTAATAAAAGGCTTGTCGTACAATAACCATAATTAATTTCAGTACACCACGGAATAAACAGTAATAAGATTAGATAGGTAAACTTCTGCGCTCGTGAATAAATATTCCAGATGTCCATAATGGTGACCCTGACGTGATCTAGCTACAAGAAAGAACATTGTTTCAATTTTTAGAATGGTTATTCTTGTAGTCTGTGTTTCAAAACGAAGTCTTTTTATTATTTTTTCTTTCAGGAGAAAAACTATTTTATTTTTATTGCTTCTCCATTAAAGGAACGTCGGATCACCACTATTTTAGACTCCCCAATGTTATGTGTGATTCACAGACACACAGACAAACACACACACACACACACACACACACACACACACACACACACACATATATATATATATATATATATATATATGAAGTTAGGTATGTGCACATGTTTATATATATATATATGTATGTACAGGATTCACTCTTAAACTAATTAACCAATCATTATGAATTTTAAAACACAGATGCTAGACGTAATGAGAGTAAATATTTAAATTTTGTTTGATTTTACGCAAAGAGGCGAAAAAAGAGATGGAATCCCTTCATCAGTTACCTTCGATATTGTGAAATTTTTACAATAGGAATTATGCCACAATTAATTACTATTGACCCAATTTCAGTTTATTTAGGACATTTTAAAAGGTTTTATGGGAATAGTATGCGTATAACCAGTTTATTTGAAAATTCGAATATTTAAGATGCGTATTAAATTTACTCTACCGTCTAATACAGAAATAAAGCAAGATTCTCTGAATTTTATTTTTTTCTTGAAACTTGTATTTTAGACATTTTCTAGAATCAAAATGACGTAATGTATTTTGATCAAAATTGGAATAAGCATTCTAGAACTAAGGTTTAGGAGCCCTATATCTTGATTTTATTCTTCGTAAGGGGACATAAAAGTAATAGAAAATTGAACTGTTCGGAGAATAAATGTTACTTGTTCTAATATATCTATCAATTTATTCATCTATCTATCTGTTTATATATTTGTATACTAGGGCAGCATTTCTTCATTGATGCATGTTTGATTAAACAACAGCGACAATTCCAACACTTAGTAGAACACGACACTTAGTAGAACACGACACCAAAACAAAAAAAAAGAATTCAGGGACATATTAGTCAAAAGCACTGCCATCCTCACTGTCTTACATTGCAACCTGCGCCTCCCCATAATCGAAGCCTCATTCATTCGAGCAAAGAAACCCACCATCAATAAAGCTCGATATGACCCCCTCATATGACCCCGCATACTGAAATGCCTTTAATATATTTTTTTTAAAATGTTTTAATCGAGTGTCTCAATAAATTCACCAGTTTTAGTTTGCATAACTCCTCACGTGCCTGATGAAGACTCATGAGAGTCGAAAACGTTAGCAGTTTTGGCAAGTTCATGTTCACACTCGAACAAAACATTAAATCATTAGTCCGTCAACATGAACAGATGGATCAAAAAAGAAACAAACAAGAATTGTCCCTGTCGTTTAATAAAACATGCATATATATATATATATATATATAATTTTTTTATTTGTATATATATATATATAAATATGCTGATGAGTCCTGATTGAAAAGGGACGAAACGTATACGTACATAGATAATAAACAACAACAAATATTTTATATTTGTCGCTCCTCGTAAAATAAGTAGAGCACTCTAATTGGTAGTACAAACACAGCATGACGTCACTTGCTTTATATGCATCATTCCTTCTGTAATAGAAGTAGAATGCCTCGACATCAAGCCGCTTTTATGTGTGTTAAATTATCATTGTATATCGGCTATTCAAATATTGGGCGCGCGGTTAACGACGTTGGATGTAAGTTGAAAGATACTTGTAATCCAGGGTTTCGAATCGTACGACCGGTAGTGAATAGTCATATCTCTATGCTGATGAGTCCTGATTGAAAAGGGACGAAACGTATACGTACATAGATAATAAACAACAACAAATATTTTATATATAAATAAATATATATATATATATTATATATGTTTTTATATTTCCATCAGTAAACTGCAAATGAAAGCAATGTGCTTACATTTTAATTTTAAATAAATATAGACATAATAGATTTGCTCTAGCATTCTTGGTTATTGCCCATCTTTTGGCAGTCCAATAAGCAATGCCTTTGTGTATGTTATTTTCGATCTGGTTTCAGCAATTACTTCGAGCCAAAACTGGGCTGTTTCCCCCAAGGGGACTTTTAGAAGCTGGAAATATCTATTAATTGCCTTTCGCAGGGATTCCAGGCGCCTGTGACGAGGGAATGTCGATAATCATTATATGTAGTTGGTCTTCCTCGATTTGGCGAAGAAATAAAGGGGAAGGAAATCAATAGAAATGTAAAAAAAAGAAAAGGATTAAAAAAAAATAGGACACAAAAAGGAAAACGGGAAAAATAGAAAAGGGGGACAGTAAGAATAAAACGAAAAGTAGAAAACGCCAGGAAAAAGGGAAAAAAGGAAACGGATATAAATGAAAAGGGGGATTTACAGGAAAATAGGAACAAATGAAACAAAATGAAATAGAGGGAAAAAGAAAAAGAGGGAAATATGTTAGATCGACATATATGTACTTGAGATGATACATAGATGAATAGATAGATTTTTTATTTTAACTTAGTTCACCCCAAACAATGTTAGTGGTCACTGTAGACGTAAAGGGGCTACTGAGAATTAGGGTGAAAGTTTAAGGGGCATCCTAAATTAGGAACTGTGCAGCGAGAGGTTTGTGTACATTAGTTTTAAATTTCTGCATGTCTGTACAGTCGAGGAAACAATGAGCAGGGAAAGAGATCTAAAGGCCGGCAGCTCGAGGTAAGAAGCTATTGGAGTAAAAGGCTCTCAGCCATGTGGGGACCTCCACGGTGAATGGATAGAATTTGGCCTATTTTCAGGTTTGTCAATGTATTTTGGTCGAGGGGGCACCAGAACAGCAAGTTCATCGGAGCACATTCCATTGAAGTACTTGTAAATCAAGAACAATGATGCAACATTGCAGCGATAGAACAGGGGCTGGAGCTTGGTGGATAGTGAGGGACTATTATATTAGAGACTCTATTTTTGACTTTGTCTAAGAAGGAGGGACAAGTAGACGGTGCACTTGCCTAGATATGAGTATTCCATGCATAGGCTTTGTATAAATATAGGATACTGTCAGGTGTAAGATATTTTCTAGCACGGTAAATCGAGCCCACTTTCTTTGCAGCAACCTTGTCAATGTCTTCTATGTATATGTTCTAGTTCATGTTACCTGTGAATGTATGGCCGAGGAGTTTGAACGTGGGACTCTTAGGTAGATGTTATTTGCCATCGTAATCGGTAGTTTAAGAGGATTCTTATAGTTGTTGAAGGAAAAGAGCTTTGTCTTAGCAGCATTAAATGTTACCATCCATTTATGACCCCATTCCACTACAGACTGGAGGTCACTTTATAAGGATCCAGTCATTGCTTCGGATATGTTCGCGTCCGTTTTACCCACATGATGACAGTAAGGCGGGCTCTCGTCAGCAAATATACTTATCTCAGACACAATGTCATAAGGGGGTCGTTTATGAAAATCAAGAACAATAAAGGTCCGAGGATGGATCCCTGGGTTACACCCGCATGTATGTCATGTTTCTTAGACGAACGGCAATCGAGGACGACCTGGTTCTTTCTTTTGGTGATGAAGGATCTAATCATATTAAATATTCGTCCAGTAATACCATATGATATAATTTGTATGATAACACTTCTATGCCAGACCTTATCAAAGGCTTTGGATATATCAAGCGTTACCGCTCTAGCTTCACTTGCTGTGTCCATTGTATGGTATATGCGTTCTAGATGACCGTTATAATATGCGCAGTATATCGTACTTGCCTAAATCCATATCGATGGTCAGAAAGAAGTTTAGCATTGACGAGGTGCCGGACTATCGCTAGATTGATTAAGGATTCAAAGATTTTAGCGAAGAGCGGGAGTAGACTGATAGGGCAATAATTCTGAGGGTCAGTTCTATCTCCAGAATTCTTGAAGATTGGTACCACAGATACGATTTTCCAGCTATCAAGGAATAAAGATTCGGAACGGCATTTGTTGTAAAGCGTGGAGAGGACGGGGGCCAGTTCAACAAAACATTCTTTATTAATATTACTGGCATAAGATCAGGCCAACATGCTTTTGCGGTGTAAATGTTGTTAATGATATTCCATATATGAGATGGGGTGATGGTCAGGCTATCAAGTGTGGCTTCAGTCCGCAGTAGGAAATTTGGGAGAGTGGTTTGCGAAGTCCAAAGTGCAAACAACATCATTGTGGTTGGATAGTGGGGCAATTGTTACCACATTATTTAAGATCTTCCTTCTCTTTAGTTAAATATGGAACTGTTTGAGATAGAAAGATTGATATATATATATATATATATATATATATATATATATATATATATATATATGTATATATAATTATTTTTATTTTCACAGACATGTAAAAAATCTGCGACACTGGCATGTCGATGTTATCGATCAACAGCTATTACAAACTGAGATCTCATCAGACAGAGTTAGAATCCGATCTTAACCCTAGATCATATTTGGATTACTACCCTGTCGATGCTTTACCTGGATTATGATATATATATATATATATATATATATATATATATATATATATATATATATATATATAAATATATATAAATGAAGGAGAATGGAAAGGAATTAGAGAAAGCAAAAGCCAAATCAAAATTCAATTCAAAAGTTCAAAGCAAGGTATAATCCGCAAAAAGGCAATTTATTCAAGTTAAATTTTCCTTAAGCCAGGCTTTTCAAAGATCAAAATCTTATCATCAGAGGAAGTCGCTGGGATAGATAAGTTGGCAATGGCCAAGATTTAAAATTTGAAAAAATGAAATAAAATAAAAAAATTGTAGGGAAGGAAACGTAGGGCAAAACTGTGCCAGGGTGCAAGCAAATGTCCGATTGCCAAAAAGTCCGGTGTCGAAGAGTCCAGCGGAGAGGATACGATGTAGATAGGTAGGTCGTTAGAGGCACGAGAAGTAATGAGAGAAGTTTCAAAGTTAAACTCCAAGAAGCCACAACTTCAGGTACGGCGAAAATAGAAAATCCAGGAAGGGTAAAAAGTCCAATAAGAGGTACATTCGATGATGCAGGCAGGCGTCAGAGGAGATTAAAATGTAAAATATTCGCCATTAAAGAAAAACTTCCCGGGCGGAGATGACAAAGGAAAGTGCTTTAAAGTGGAAAAAGGGGCAGTGAGAATATTTAAAGTCTGCCCAGTTGAGAAAGCCGGCTATAAATGAAGAAAAGCAGAGACAGTGAAAACAAGAGTATAATATGCGACCAATGGGCAAGGGAGGAAACGGGTAAGTGGAATGTGGGAGCAGAAAGGGACGGGTACGAGGAAAGAGAGGGGGGAGGAGAAAGGGAGCGATGCGGTGAAGGAATGCGGATAAAACTAAGAGTGTGAAAGTAGGGGGGTGAAACATAAAGTGGAAATTGGAAGTTAGGCGAATTAGGATTCAACTAGAAAAGGGGAAGAAAGGAGTGGGGGTAAGTTAACGAATGTTAGGATAAGGGGTTAAAATATCAGAATATGTATAAGAACAGAGTTCGGGGGTTTAGAAGTTTAATCAAATGACCTTAGATATAAACAATGAGGCAAGATATATATGAAGGGTAGGACTAGGAAAATGAGTTAAAACTTAAAAGAGTAAAGATAAAAGATAAAGATAAAAATAGTATAAAAAGTGGAAATAAGAAAATAAAAGAGTAAAGAATGGAAAATAGATAATAAGATTAGTCTTAAGCTCGCAGGGAAAATTGAGGATTGACCGAAAGAATAAAAAATAAAATAAAATAAAAGAATAAAAAAATTTAAAAAATAAGATACTAATAATAGAATGAGGGAAAAGTCGATAAGATTGGAGCTCAAGAATGAAAATTAGAAAAAGGAAAAAGAAAAAGGAAAACAAGATCTAGAGAGGATATCCGGAATGGGAGTCTCCAAAATGGAAAAAAAAAAAAAAAAATTAACCTCCATATAACTTTTTTTTAAATTTCAAAGTTTATACTTTCCCATATCTATTTGAACTAGCATCTCGTAACTGCTTATTTACTAACCCAAAAATTTTTTTCCATTTTTTTCCATTTTGGAGACTCCCATTCCGGATATCCTCTCTAGATCTTGTTTTCCTTTTTCTTTTTCCTTTTTCTAATTTTCATTCTTGAGCTCCAATCTTATCGACTTTTCCCTCATTCTATTATTAGTATCTTATTTTTTAAATTTTTTTATTCTTTTCTTTTATTTTATTTTTTATTCTTTCGGTCAATCCTCAATTTTCCCTGCGAGCTTAAGACTAATCTTATTATCTATTTTCCATTCTTTACTCTTTTATTTCCTTATTTCCACTTTTTATACTATTTTTATCTTTATCTTTTATCTTTACTCTTTTAAGTTTTAACTCATTTTCCTAGTCCTACCCTTCATATATATCTTGCCTCATTGTTTATATCTAAGGTCATTTGATTAAACTTCTAAACCCCCGAACTCTGTTCTTATACATATTCTGATATTTTAACCCCTTATCCTAACATTCGTTAACTTACCCCCACTCCTTTCTTCCCCTTTTCTAGTTGAATCCTAATTCGCCTAACTTCCAATTTCCACTTTATGTTTCACCCCCCTACTTTCACACTCTTAGTTTTATCCGCATTCCTTCACCGCATCGCTCCCTTTCTCCTCCCCCCTCTCTTTCCTCGTACCCGTCCCTTTCTGCTCCCACATTCCACTTACCCGTTTCCTCCCTTGCCCATTGGTCGCATATTATACTCTTGTTTTCACTGTCTCTGCTTTTCTTCATTTATAGCCGGCTTTCTCAACTGGGCAGACTTTAAATATTCTCACTGCCCCTTTTTCCACTTTAAAGCACTTTCCTTTGTCATCTCCGCCCGGGAAGTTTTTCTTTAATGGCGAATATTTTACATTTTAATCTCCTCTGACGCCTGCCTGCATCATCGAATGTACCTCTTATTGGACTTTTTACCCTTCCTGGATTTTCTATTTTCGCCGTACCTGAAGTTGTGGCTTCTTGGAGTTTAACTTTGAAACTTCTCTCATTACTTCTCGTGCCTCTAACGACCTACCTATCTACATCGTATCCTCTCCGCTGGACTCTTCGACACCGGACTTTTTGGCAATCGGACATTTGCTTGCACCCTGGCACAGTTTTGCCCTACGTTTCCTTCCCTACAATTTTTTTATTTTATTTCATTTTTTCAAATTTTAAATCTTGGCCATTGCCAACTTATCTATCCCAGCGACTTCCTCTGATGATAAGATTTTGATCTTTGAAAAGCCTGGCTTAAGGAAAATTTAACTTGAATAAATTGCCTTTTTGCGGATTATACCTTGCTTTGAACTTTTGAATTGAATTTTGATTTGGCTTTTGCTTTCTCTAATTCCTTTCCATTCTCCTTCATTTCTACTTGCTCTATCCTGGATATTGAGCTGTATACTCTTCACAATAGGGTTTTACCTTTCTTAAAAGTTCGCTTTTAGTAAACCTCTTTATAAATATATATATATATATATATAAATATATATATATAAAGATATATATATATATATATATATATATATATATATATATATATATATATATATATATATATATATATATAAATAGATGAACGAAGAGTGATTGTTCAGTGCAGGGTATATTCTGTAATAAAATTATGTTTATTATTCTTTCCTTAAGCCAAGGCTTTTCAAAGATCGAGATCTTATCATCAGAGGAATTATACAGATAGTATAGTTGGCAGTATGAAAGCCAAAATTAAACATTTGAAAAAAAATATTATTAAGAAAATGGAGGGTGAAAAAAATTCGTGTAAAAAAATATGGGGTTTGTCCAGATGGTAATTGTCCGTTGGTAAGGTGACCAATGGAAGGAGATTTAGATGGAGAAGAAAAAGTTTCGTGAAGGCAGCATAGGAAATTGCTCAAAAATGAAGTAAATCCAATAGTGAGATGTTGAGATCTTTATAATATGCTCTATCTCGTATATTGAGCTCAAACCATTTCACTATAGGTTCTATTTACTAAAAGCTCCTTTTTATTTTCATATTTATTCTATATATATATATATATATATATATATATATATATATATATATATATATATATATAAGCTCCTTGTTAAAAAGTAGAGCACTGTAAATGGTAGTACTAACACAGCGTGACGTCACTTGCTTTATATGCATCCTTCCTTCACTTATAGAAGTTGAATGCCTGTATGTCTCGCCGCCTTAAATGTGTTAAAATTATCATTGTTTATAAGCTGTTCAGAATTGGCCTATCGGTTAGCGACGTTGGATTAGGGTTGAAAAATACTTGTAATCCAGGGTTTCGAATCGTGTGACCGGTAGTGACTAGTCATACTTCTATTCTGATGAGTCGTAATTGAAAATAGACGAAACGTATGCGTCCGTAGATAAATAAACAATAACAAATATATATATGTGTATATATATATATATATATATATATATATATATATATAGGGTGATTCATAACTCACTTAGTTATTTATTTTTGAAATTCCAAAGTTAAAAAATACGGTAATACAAAACAGAAAGTTTATTAAACAAATAAATTTATGGGAGTTTAAAATTACAGCAAATTTTTAAAATTTCCACCTTTGTTCTGCATGCAAAGCTCTATTCTTTTTTACAAGGAATTTACGACTCTTTGTAGCATATTTGATTGATTATGAAATAAATATAGAAACAAATATATAAACGAACACATTTAAAATAACAAATAGCAGTAATTAGAGAGTAAGATAACAATTATCAAAAGTGCATAGTATGTTTGTGCTTCATATGGTAATCATTTGAAATAGCTAAGTGAAGTGACTTATGAATCACCCTGTATATATATATATATATATATATATATATATATATATATTAGGTACAGAAAATAAGTTCAAAATAATAATAATAGATCATTAAATAAATATTATGTATTTAATTTTGATTTTCCCAATTAATTGAGCACTCTGCTGGGGTTTTTCCTTTTTAAATACAAGTTCTTTTGTGCTACACTTTTGCAGATGTCTTTAAAATAAATTATATATTTATTCTAAAAACTTGAACACTGTCGGAAATATACGCCTTTTTCAAAAGTATAAGCATTTTTTCTCTTGTTTTTCGTTTCGTAATAACATCCAGACGAATTTCAACTTGACTGCGACGAATATGTCTCAATCAAGAAGGATTAAAAAAGACTTGTGGAGGTCAAGCTGATTTCCAGATTTTACCGAAATAAAATTCTGAATAGAAAAATGTGCATTGCTAGAGTTTAAAAAAGGAGACGACTGAGAGGATGGAACTACCAACCAAGAGCAGATGAGGGCGCTAGGCGAACAAGACAGCTATAAATATTTGGGAGTTTTGGAAGCAGACACAATCAAATCAACAGAAATGAAAGAGAATATTGGAAAATTATGTCTGAGAAGAAGAAAAAAGCTCTTATAGACAAAATTATATAGCAGAAACCTAATCAAAGGAATAAATACCTGGGAAGCATCACTAATGAGATACTCTGGACCATTAATAACCTGGACTAAAGAAAAACTCAGGCACCTTGACCAGATAACTTGAAAATTAATGACCATGCACAACGCAGTACATCCAAAAGACGATACAGAACGAAGGAGGAAGAGGACTAGTAAGTATAGAAGACTGTGTGGACGACACTAAAAAAAGCTGGAGAAATACATAAATCACAACACAGGAAGGCTGATCACCGTAGCAAGAGACACCGTCTCAACGAAAAACGCAGAAAACATCGAAACCGGACACAGACAGACAAGAAAATAAAAGTGGGAAGAAAACCAACTACACGGACGCTTCATAAGACTCACAGGAGAAGAAACAAACGAAAATACTTGGACATGGCTGAGAAAAGGACACTTGAACAGAGAAACGGAATCTTTACTGATGGCTGCACAGAGCAATGCGATTTGGATGAACTACATTAACGCTAAAATAGATAAAACTCAGGAAATCAGTAAATGCAGACTGTGTTGACAAAGTGACGAACCAGTAAATCACATAATAAGTGAATGTAGCAAACCTGCCTAAAAAGAATACAAGAACAGACTCTGTGTGGAAAGCAATACATTGGGAACTGTGCAAAAAATTGAATTTCGAATACGCAGACAAATAGTACAAACATAAACCAGAAAAAGTACTGGAAAACGAAAAACACAAATCCTCTGGGATATGGATATACAAACAGATAAACTCATACAAGCAAAGAGAGCTGATGTTATTATAATCGACAAGAAGAAAAAAATCTTGTAAGAACGAAAACACGGAAAAACGAAGCAAATATACAGAACTAGCCAGAGAACTGAAAGGAATATGGAGCATAGAAAAAGTTAAAATAATACCAATGATCGTAGGAGCACTAGGAATAATCCTAAAAAAAAAACTGGAAAAAGACTGGGAGAAATTGGAATCAAAGGGACCATCAAAAGCATACAAAGGACGGCTATGATTAAAACAGCTGCAATCTTAAGGAAAATCCTCGAATGCGGAAACCAACCCACATAAGCTACAAAGGGTAATCAGTCACAAGGAATTTACAACAGGGAGAAAACAAAACCACACGAAGAACACCGCAACACCAACCAAGAAAAAGAAACTGCAAGTAACATCACTTCATAATCTCCCGCCACCAATAAATTACATCGGCCTCAGCTTACACCACACAAAAATGAACCAAGGAAGAGAAATTACAAAAAACACTATAAGCTCTCCCTCTAACCTTTCCACCCCCCCCAAAAAAAAATTGTTCCAGCCTAGGCTGACACCAGACAAAATATTTGTAGAGGATCGAGGAAGATGAGAAGACCGAGGAGGGGCAGCACAAACCAGACCTCCACTGGAAAAGTGCGGAGAAGGCTAGGACCTTGGGGTTGGGGGCTTATTGCCACCCAAATCCTAGAGAAGACCAATGATCTTTACCAGCGAGAAATCAATGGTAAGCGGCTGTTGCGATACCGCAAGGTTATTTGCGGTGGTTATCGAAAAGAGGTGAAGAATACTGGAAATCTAGGGAGGCTTGTTGTCACTCAGACTCCATGAAATACCACTGGTTATTGTCGGTGAGCAATCACTGACGATGATCTGTGTGAGAACTCTTAGTGAGTACAAATAATAATAATAATAATAATAATAATAATAATAATAATAATAATAATAATAATAATAATCCAATTACTCCATCTTAGGAGGTATCTGACTCTTATATAGGTATCGGATTGCACCAAGAGTCAGGTACTTTCTAGTAACCTTGCCAACAGAGTGGGTGTAAGTCTTCCATTTTAGATGAGAAGAGAAATTCAGTCAGAGGAGTTTGTCGAAGTAAAGGGCTTCCTTCAATAGAGAGACATTCATTTCGACCGGGACAAAACAGAGAACCAGGCGTTGGCGATTGAAGGAGATAAGTTTATTTTTTTCAAATATTACACATCAATTTGCCTTATGAAGTGGTGTAGATAGATATGCATGAAGTGTCGTAGATATATAGATCTTCTTTTTTTATGGAAATCGTTACAGACAAGGCATGAAGCCAATTGATGTAATGAGCTAAAATTATATACCACTTCAAAGTCAAACCCCAGACAACAATAAGTGTTATATGGATAGATTATGACTCAGAGCACAGCAATTCTTGCCCCTTTGTCAGAAACATCGCTCATGAAATGTGAGGACAAAATAAGGGAAGCGAGAGTTACGAGGCTGCCGAAAGTAAGCCCAATGTCAACTTTCCGCTCTCCTAAAAAGTGTTGTACAAAAATAGTGTGAACTCGCGGTGCTAGATGCGAAGACAGAAACCATCGTTCTAGAAAGTTCACAGAAATGTTATTCCGGGCGTTGAATGCTATTGCTATGACGTCTTCTAACACGTTAAAACTAATTGAATCTAAGAGGTAGTGGCAATTACGACTTTGAGACCGACTGTAATTAACAAGACAAGATTAATATCGAAATGAGAATTGGAAAAGAGTTGGGGGAAAAACACAATACAAAAACAAAGAATTACATAAACAAACAGAAAATATAACGAACCAGTTGAATTATTTAACAAAACCAAGAAAGATTCAATATTATAGAACTTATATGTGACAACTTTTACCAACATTTAGGTAGATTGGTGGATGAGTTGTTGTGTTTTTAAGGATGTCAACAGTAGTTTGTGTCATTCTATGCGGAAAACGTATACGTTTTGTATACGATTGGTTTATCGATTAATTAGTTTTGCAGGCGTATATTTTATAAATAACTAGTCTGTAACGGTAGTTTCTAATTAACCATAAATGTAGTTTCTAATTAACCTGTAGACGTGAACGTTAGTTTCTAATTAACCTGTAGACGTGAACGTTAGTTTCTAATTAACCTGTAGATGTGAACTGTACGGCAGTTTCTAATTAACCTGTAGATGTGACCGTGACAGATATTACAACGTCGACTGGATCTGAGAGTATTTATAACAAAGTAACGATTCTACGCCACAAAGCTTACAAGAATCAAGGCTTGAACTGCATATGCACGATGTGGTCATGTTCGGAATATATAAATTGATAGATGTGCAGAAAGAAGCAAGGATGCATGAAATATATGTATACATATAAAGAGTTATATATATATATATATATATATATATATATATATATATAGAGAGAGAGAGAGAGAGAGAGAGAGAGAGAGAGAGAGAAGGCGAGAGAGAGAGAGAAAGAGAGAGAAATATTTGGAATAAGAATTTAAGACATAATGTTTAGTAGAGTCATATATCTTTACTTTAATTGTCGAAGGTTTAAAATGGACTGTGAGGACCTTTTCTAAGCAGTAAATGCCTCCCTATGTCAATGAAACAATGGTACCTTTCTGAAATGTGTAATGTATAGTTTTTTAAATAAATAATTTGTATTTTATATCTCGCATTCTTACGATCGAGCACGTTATTGATTTCTTTTCGACATACACCGACGTTCTCTCTCACTCTCTCTCTCTCTTTCTCTCTCTCTCTATCTCTCTATCTCTCTCTCTTACTCTCTTACTCTCTCTCTGTATAATATATACATACATATATATATATATATATATATATATATATATATATATATATATATATATATATATATAATTGCCATAAATATATTTTCATAGATTACTATTACCTAGCTCTACTCACGTATTCAACACTATTGAAGTAAATACTGAAAGTTGACACATAAAAATAATATATCTCCTTATAACATTATATGGGGATACATTAAATAATATATATACAAAAACACCATCAGAAAAATTCAAAAAAAAAGTATAATTAAATAGACGAATTCTGTTATTTGTAACAATGTTTGCATATATATATATATATATATATATATATATATATATATATATATATGTTTTGTTTACCATTGTTTTTACAATAGAGACAAGGTTTACTAATCTACGATGAAGCATTCATCTGCATGCTATGAGGGAGTTCGGTTACCTCCTTTACATTGTCGTACCTTAATTGTGGGAACATCTAAATATTTTATCTATTAGATAATTAGGCACAGACGCGTTCGCTCTTCGCCACATACGACTCCTCGGCGTGGCTTTACTTTTGACGAGATTCAAAACCGAGATCACAGTTACGCTGAACAGCCGATGACGACGAAACGCACGTCCGTCCGTGTATAATTATATATATATATATATATATATATATATATATATATATATATATATACTACTTTTTCTTTCATACTCTTACTCACCAACCCGCCATTTTAAAGTTTAGCTTCATTTCTTCAAATCTTTTTCTAAAACTGTGATACAACCTACATACCAAGCACACAGAGTTCCCCCGTTCTCTCCTCCTTCCCCAGCCCTTCAGAATCCATGCCACACCACACACACACACACACACACACACATATATATATATATATATATATATATATATATATATATATATATATATATATATATATATATATGCGTGTGTCTGTTGGCTTTTATATATCCTTTCCTGGGTTTCTCATCAACATACGATCTGCATAATCTACAGATGTTTTACTGCGAAAAGATGGTATGTGTCTTATATTTTAATTTCCTTGTACAAAAAAGTGATGCTCGAGTGGAATGTATCCAGTGAAGTAAAAATCGGCGTAAATCACCTATTTTTCTTGGATTTACCAACACTCACCTTCGTTTTTAAACGCGTCTAAGACAATATTAATTTATATACATAATATGTATGAAAATGTTATTGATACAAACATTATTTTGTTACACATTTGCAAAACAAGTATTTATTACAGCTATATGGACATCTTCTTTTGGAATGGTGTTCAAATCCGCCGTCGCGTTCCGCATTATCTCTTTTTTCGCACCATCTCAACAACAGCAGTTTGGGGTCTGCAAGAACACTGGTCACTCTCCGCTGATGTGCTGCCATTTTTGAATCGGTTGAACTACTCCTTAATTTGTGTTACACCCATCGCATCTTCTCTAAACCCCTGCTGAATCAAACGCGACGATGGATATGAACACCATTTCAAAAGAATACTTCCAGAGGTGTTTCCGGAAGTTGATAGATCGGTGGGCTAAGTGTGTGCAATCACAAGGGGCCAACTTGGAAGGGGATTAGGGTCCCAAGGTATTTGAAATATTTTTTTGGCCTAAGGTCGGATAATTTTTAGACAGGCCTCGTACATATGTATATATATGTATATTTATATATATGTGTGTGTATATATATATAAGGAGAGAGAGAGAGAGAAAGAGAGAGAGAGGCAGAGAGGGAGACAGAAAGAGAGAAGGAGATATGGATATATGGATATATGGATGGATAGAAAGTATACATATACCTGATTTTGGTCATTACGGAAAACATTGTACTATACATTTCACAGAAATTATAGCCCGGACATCGAATCCTGTTTTGATGGCGTCTTTTAACAAGTTATAAGTAATTAAATCTAAGAGGTAGTGGCAATTACGGCTTTGAGACCGACTATAATTAACGAGAGACGATAAACATCATCGAACCGAAAGAGGAAAGGAACGATTTATAAAAATAAACGAATTACAGAAAATGGCGGATGAAAGAAAGAACCAGGCCGAAAAAAGAGGAAAGACCTAAATAAAGGAGACCGGAAGTTGACGCAAACAAGTTTAGCTAAGGAGAGAGAGTGTGGAGTAACTGTAAAGATAACGAAAGTGAGGCTGGGCGATCGGAGAGTGATTGTTCGTTGTACATGAATTAATGATGGACACGGCGAGGAAGATGAGTTATCAAATGAGGGGAGACAATGATTGGGGGGGGGGAGATGCCACAAGATTAGATATAAACAAAGAAATAGTGGAGAATGTTAAAGGCAAGAGAGGATGTAGATGCAAAACAAAGGGGATGTAGAACTCTATAACAGTGGAAATTGAAACAAAGCTTGAGTGAAACTGCAGAATAGAGTAAGGTTAAAATTAAGAGAAAATGTAAAGTTGCTCACAGAAAATAGCCAGAGCGAAAAAAATCAAATATAAACGGTGATATGAAGAAGATTTCCCAGTGTATACGGGTGGCAGTGGTAGTAGATATGTGCGTGAGAGTGAAAATACCTCCAACTTTCAATGTGGATGACAGTGTTAGAAGAAGCTGTCGAGCCGTGAAATTTATAAAAATTAATTACTACTAGTAAAACTGTGGATCTTGCTTCTTTGTTTACTTTCTTGTCAGCGTACACAGTCTAAGATGTCACAGAATACTCTGGTAGTAAGTGCAGTGCTATTCAACGACGAGTGTGTTCAAAATAAAAATAACTTTTGTAGTCTTTAATAATTAAATACGTGGTTTCATAGATTTCAGAAGGTTAAGTTATTATTGATTCTATTAATTGCACTTTCATTAATATTATAGCGGCTATGTTTTATTTGGTTGACGAGTCGTGTTTATTCATCGTTTCATAGTTTACAATTAGTATTTTTAACCCAACTACCATCAGTTCCAAAATAATTTTAAAAATCGTTTTTAGGCATCGGAAAATAGGCACATTTTTTTCAGATTTTTCCGATACCCTCAAAAGTTCTGATTGTTTGGATCCTCGAATTCGATTCCGATTAATCATCCTAACACTAATAATAAGATTTGTCTTCCTTTAGAACTCAAATTTTATTTAATTCTTCTGTATAAATTTAAATAATGCAAACACAAATAAAGATTAACAACTAACAAGCTTTCATTGCATTCCAAAAAACGCCGGGAAAATGCAGCTTGTAAGTTGTTAATCTAACGTCGAAACCAATATTAATCCATTGTTTCTTTAAAGAATTCTGTCACTTTTATTCAAAACAGAAAACTATTGTGGAAGCTATGTTTGAATACAATAAACAAGAACAACAATATATACGTGTGTCATATAGTCAAGTTGTCGGAAAGAAACAACACATACAAAATCAAAACAGCTTGCTTATTCGTTGTCTACCAAGTCCCGAATTCAAAGCTATTTATGTACCTGTGATACGGTACAATCACGTTGACACACAGGTTCCCGTTAGATCACCGAAGTTAAGCGACCTCGAGCCTGGCCAGTATTAAATGGGTGACCATTTGGGACTACCAGGTGCTGTATGTGCTCTCTGTTTATCTCGGCATTGTTTTCAGTCGTCTTGAACTGCTTGCCATTGGAATCAAGCAGTGCCGACTCAGGAGAGGTGTTGTTAGAGTTTGCGCAACCCTTGCTTCATAATTACACGCGCAGCCAGCCCCTTATAGGGGTATCCATAGTCTCTCTAGACTGAACGGAGGGCTTATGTACCTGTTACTATTGTCTGTGTTTAAAAAATGTTCTCGACGTACTATAAAAAAGCTATTGCATTTTTCTCACACCTACAGACAAACACTCTCGTTGACTTTCTGTTTGAAATTGCGCATAGCCCCTCCGTAACTTCCAACCTCACATGGCCATGTCTTCGTTTGGTTTATCCTCAATGAACATATATACCACACAAAGGAAATAAAAAATCATCTTCAGCTCGTCGACATAACCGACATTGAATTTTTGTCAGAATTATTATTTACAGATAACCAAAAGTTGACGGTTGTCCTAGATTTCTTTAGCCATTTCAATTAAATTGGTTTCAATGGCCGCCACAAATTAGTTTCTACATAAAAACACGTATTATATTTTGTAGAAGAGAGTTTCTGTTTGCTTTTAAAATGTTTCATAAACGAAATTGGCATTTCCAAGCATCGAAATGGACAGGTAACCTTAAACGAACACTAACTCTGGATATATGGACATTTCTTTGTGTATGCTCCAATAATCACTTTTTAAAATTCTATTTTACTCAAACTTTACTTCGATTTAACGGCAAAAATATATCTGGAACATAAAATAATCGCTATATTTTAGTCAACACTTTTTTAAAACTGAGTTCACCCCAAACAAAGCTAGTCGCCATTGTAGACGTAAGGGGCTACTGAGAATTAGGGTGAAAGTTTAAGCGATCATCCTAAATTGGGAGCTGTGCAGCTAGATGTTTGTTCACTTTAGTTTTAAGTTTCTGCATGTCGGTAGAGTCAGGAAACAGGGAGCAGAGAGGAAGTTTTAAAGTCCAATTGCTTGAGAAAAGAAGCTATTGGAATTGATAAGATTTATCTTATTGTCGAGTTTGTCGAGTGTATTAAAGTCGAGGGGGCACTAAAACAGCAAGTTCGTCGGAGCACATTCCATTTAAGTACTTGTAAAACAAGCGAAAAAATGCAACATTGCAGCGATGGGACAGGGACTGGAGCTTGGTTGATAGTGAAGGACCTATTAGATTACAGACTGTTTTTGGACCTTGTCTAATAGGGGGAGACTAATGGATGATGCACCAGCTCAGATGTGACAACAATACTCCATGCATGGGCGGATATTGTCAGGTGTGAGAAGTTTACTAGCCCGTTAGAGGGAGTCCACCGTCTTTGCAGCAACCTTGGCAATGTTTTCTAAGTATTTGTTGTAGTTCATATTACCTGTGAATGTATGGCCGAGGAGCTTGAACTTTGGGATCTAATATAGGGTCTTATTTGCCATGCCAATCGGTGGTTGAAGACGATTCTTGTAGTTGTTGTAGAAAAGGAGATGTGTCTTAGCAGCATTAAATGTTAACATTCATTTATGACTCTAGTCCACTAAATATTGGACGTCACCTTCTAATGATTCAGCCATTGCCTCCGATATGTACGCGTCCGTTTTACCCACATGACGAGAGTAGAGCGTAGTGTCATTAGCAAATATACCCATCTAAGACACAATGTTATAGGGAAAGTCGTTTATGAAAATCAGGAACAATAAATGTCCACGGATCGATCTCTGGGACGCACCTGAATTTATGTCATGTTGTTTAGATGCTGGAGATTTGGTATACGTCTGTCTTAAGCTGTATCTATACTATTACTTCTACTAATTATGGATATTTATGAATCCGAAACTATACTATTCATATTTTGTAATGCTAATTCGAATAAAATATCCAGGTTTGCAAACCTACAATTGATTAAGAAGTAGATAGTGTCTGCCTATCGCCGGCCTTTGCACTCCTTCTCTGTATATTCGCCAGGCGCACAGGTACCAGCGCTGGAACGTCTCAAAGGCACCCAGTGCCTTGCCTTGTTTCCTTACTAGGACAATGAACGCCGTTTCTCTTTCTCTCTATTTGGGCAACTTGGGGAAAGTTTTTTCGTCATTCTTACATGACCAGTCTGGGTCGCTCTTGTTCCGGCAGGTTGAGGGTACAAATTTATAGAGTCAAGAAATAATTGTAAGGCAGTGATAGGTGAAGCAAAGAGAAGGTATACAGAGATAACCAAAAAACGCATTCAGTGACAAAAACTCGGTACTAGCTATTTCTGGAAAATCTACAATTGTGTGGTGAACAATAGTCAATCAACCATTCTTCCACTTTCAAACCACAATGATGTTGTTTGCACGGCAACTGATAAGACTGAACTACTTCCACAGTGTTTCGCCTCAAACTCCACTTTGGACTCAGAAAACCATCCCCTCCCTAATTGCGGACCGAGGCATCACTTGACAACCTGCTCATCAGCCCATCCCAGGTCAGAGATATCATAAAAATCTTGACACCTCCAAAGCTTGTGGGCCTGATCTCATACCTGTAATGATAATAAAGAAATGCTCTACTGAACTGGCCTCTGTCCTCTCCAAACATGACAACAAATGCCTAGCTGAATATTGCTTCCCCGATAGCTAGTAAATTACCTCGGTGGTACCAGTCTTCAAGAATTCTGGGGATAGAACTGATACTCAGAACTACTGCCCAATCTATCTACTCCCGATTTTTGCTAAAATCTTTGAATCTTTAATCAATCTCGCGATAGTTCGGCACTTAGTTAATGCTAAACTTCTTTCTGACTGTCAGTATGGATTTAGACAATCACGATCTACTGCAGAAATACCAACAATCATCTCTGAACGCATATAGCATACACTAGACAAGGCAGGTGAAGCTAGGGCAGTAGCGCTTGATATATCTAAGTCTTTTGACTAGGTATGACATGAGGGGCTCCTCCTAAAAATTTATTCATATGGTATTACAGGGCAAATATTTAATATAATTAGATTCTTCATAACCAAAAGAAAAATCCAGGTTGTCCTCGATGGCCGCCGATCTAAGCAACATGACATAAATGCTGGTGTATCCCAGGGATCTATCGTTGGACCCTTATTATTCCTGATCTTCATAAACGATCTCCCTGATGACATTGAGTCTGAGATGGGTATATTTGCTGGCGACACAACGCTTTACTCTCGTCATGTGGGCAAAAAAGACGCGATCATATCCGAGGCAATGGCTGCATCCTTAGAAAATGACCTCTAGGCTGTAGTGGATTAGGGTCATAAATGGTTGGTAACTTTTAATGCCGCAAAGACACAGCCCTTTTCCTTCAATAATTACAAGAAACCTCCCGAACCACTGATTGTCATGGCAAATAACACCTTACCTGAGAGTTCAACATTCAAACTCGTCGGCCTAACATTCACAGGTAACATGAATTTGAACAAATGCATTGAAGACATTGCTAAGTCTGCAGCAAAGGTGGGCACTTTCTACCGTGTTAGTAAACTCCTCACACCTGACATTATCCTGTATCTCTACAAAGCCACTCTCTGCCCATGCATGGAGTATTGTTGCCACATCTGTGGTGGGGCATCATCCACTGGTCTCTTCCTCTTAGACAAGGTCCAAAAATAAGTCGCCAACTTAATAAGTATCTCATTATCAACCAAGCTCCAGCCCCTGTCCCATCGCCGCAATGTTGCATCCTTGTGCTTGTTTTACAAATACTTCAATGGAGTGTGCTCCGATGAACTGGCTACACTGGTGACGCCTCGAGGAAAATACATTAGATTAACTAGACAATCAGCTAAGTCCCATCTATTCACTGTTGAGGTCCCCAGATGCCGGAGAGCTTTATACTCTAATAGCTTAATTCCTCGTGCTGCCGGTCTCTGGAACCCCCTCCCTGCTGCTTGTATCCCCGACAGTACCGACATACAGAGGTTTAAAACTAACGTAAACAGACGTATCGATACACTACTCCCAAACTAGGATGACACCCAAAAGCTACACCCTAATTCTCAGTAACCCCTTACGACTACAGTGGCAGCCTGCCTTGTTTGGGGGTGAAATATGTTAAAAATCTCTAGGTTACAATACTATTTCAGATTAATGCACTATCCGTCAATGCTTTATTTAGGTGGGGAGGGACTAACGTATTATGTCTTTTTCTATCATGATGTTATCATCCAAGGCATTACCTCCTCCTTTGTATAGACAGGGGAAATAGTGTAGTTTGTATTACGTTGTTATGAGACCATCCTCTCAGGTATTACCTCCTTTTTTTGTGGGTTGTGTAGTTTAGGTCCATTTTTTTATATACTAGTAAAAAATCTGCCAGTATTAATAATTGATATAAATAAGTATTTCTTAATTATTACCAATTAATATAAATAAATATTTATTACTTATTATTAATTGATATGAATAAGTATTTCTTAATTATTACCAATTAATATAAATAAATATTTCTTACTTATAATTAATTGATATAAATAAGTATTTATCACCGGTAACACAAGATGACACCAAAGATGTAAGCAATGTGAGCAAATAAATAACAGTAAAACAATAAAAAACATTTCAAAAGGAAAATGAATTTGTAAAACATTAGAAGGTGAGTGTCTGTTCCAAATTACTTATCCCATCTACGCATGGAGGGGGATAAGTCATTCTGAGGAAAACTAATATAACAATGAGAGAAGACGAAATATAATCTAGTGTTATCCACTAGAAAATTAAACAACGGATTAGAAAGGTACTCTTTATTATACTATAGAATTTATCTAAAACTTAAAAAATGTTTAAATTTATTAATAAGAATAACATTAAACTTAGTTAATGTTGTATGGAAAATATGTAATCAATAATAAATACATTAAAACTAATTAATAATACTAAGATTAATAGCAGTCGTAATTTCATAATCCGTCATGGATACGTTTAATTTTAAAAGCAAACCGAATTCATTTAAAAATAAAATCAAAGCTTATTCTTTTAAAATAATTTGCGACAAATAAATTCCGAAAAATAAATAAGTTCAACAGATTAATAAAATCAGACAGAAAATTATAAAATGCAGCACGTTTTTTTGATGAATTTTTATTTCAAATCATATTCGCCAAACACTAAATCATCCATTTTTCTTGAATAAAAAATAATGGGATGCATTGATATATACCGATGATCCGGTAAAAGACCCGGATCAAATAGGAAAAGAAACACAATCTAAAAATTAAATAATAGTTTTTAAATATTACATTTATATTTTTATGTTAAATTTTTTCTAAGTATAAATAATCGTTAAGTTTTTAAATGGTTAAATGATATGGAATTAAAATTCAACATTAAAAAGCAGTGGCAAAAATTGACTCATAATTATAATAAACTAGCAGAGCTATCCGGTGTTGCCCAGGTAAGAGTGTAGGATAGCATCATATGCATCATCATCGTAGGGAAAGTTTAGTTTAACAGCAACCTTGATGCTGTCAGCTAGATAGCTTACTCACCGAGCTATTAAGATATATGTTAATACTCTTAAACTAACGCTGTTAAATAAATTAGTTTTATTGTGTAACATGTTTGAAAATTGTAATTAACTTATGTAAGGGGAAACCAGAGACGCAAAAATACGTCAATTATGTTCACATACAAATTGAAAGTACACTTCCTAGTAGGTTTCCGTTTTTAGGCACAGACATGCACAGCCATGCACAGAGAGAGAGGTGTCCTCCTTGAGTATACAGGCTGGCGCAAAAGTCACGCATTAGTTTGAATCAGTAACAACTTTAACATTTAATCAAATTTTCTCCTTATTCTTCAGAATATTACAGATATAAACATTGATAATTTATCATGGAAAAATATAGCACCGAACAACTAACCAAAATTATTGAACTTTACTTCGGAAACCATCGTTCAATAACCTTAACCCAAAGAGTCAGACCACAATTGATCGTCTTGTGGCCCGGTTTCAGCAGCAGGGTTCAGTCAGTGATCTTCCACGATCTGGCAGACCACGTTCAGTACGGACAGCGGAAAATGTAGCACTCGTTGAGGATAGCATTGCTGAAAATCCAGACACCTCAACTCGAAGACGAGACACCCAGATTGGAATGTCCAGAAGGTCACTTCAAAGAACTAGAGCCAGTTATTCTAAGGAGTGTAATAGAAAATGCCCTAGTTAGAGCCCGTCTTTGTGAGGCCGAAAATGGTTGCCATTTAAAGGATATTATTTTTTAAAACTACTGCAACAGAACTACCAAGTAAATGTATTATTTATCAGAAACGCCTAGTAAATTACTTTAAATGTTGTAGTTTCTATCACCTAAACAAACCAATGCGCGACTTTTGCGCCACCCTGTATATATATATATATATATATATATATATATATATATATATATATATATATACATTTCCTTTGAATACAAGGGAAAACAGTTTTCAGGGGGTGCCGGGGACCCTCTTAATATTATCAACATTTGCTGCAATTTTGGGAATTACCATAATTTTGGGGCATTTACCTATGGTTTAAATTTCTATGAATCTAAGGGAAAACAGTTTTCAGTGGGGGGTTGTTCCTTCGACTGGGTACCTCCAGCGTTGAAGTAATACATTTCTTATATAGCCTATGGCATTGACTGATAGATCAGTAGTCCACATGCCAATTTTTAAGCAATTCTGTCCAGCTGTTTGGGTAGAACATAAGACACAAATATCAGGCGGACACACACACATACAGAGTTACTATATATATATATATATATATATATATATATATATATATATATATATATATATATATTCCCCATTTGCTCTTTCTTTCGACGTTATTATTAATTAAAACTATCGATTTTCTCCTGACGAGATGATAGTCGAAAGGGCCTTAGAGAGATTTCCGCGTATTCTTTTTAAATGTATCTATAAATTTTGTACCTCAAAACATTACTTTATATATATATATATATATATATATATATATATATATATATATATATATATATAGATATATATATATATATATAGAGAGAGAGATATTAAAATGTAATTTTCATAATTTTGTTTATTTCCACGTTTGTCTGGTGAGCGTTTTTTTCAGTTAAATGTTGTCTTACAGCAAAAAACATCAACATAGTGAAATCAGTAGATCTTACTAAAAGACAGAACTTTCAACCCTTTTAATAGTCTCGACAGCGGCACGATGCTCTACTGTCTCAGACAACCTTCGGCACCACAACCAAATCCAGTCCATCATTCTTAGCTGTTTCTACAGTTTGAGCCTAAGTATGTTCTCTTCTATCGGCCTTAATAGAATTGAGGATTTCTTTTGGAATTCTTACCATGCTTCGAGGTAAGTCTGGGATGCGTGTCTGACTTGCTATCTGTATATTCGCCTCCGCTCACCACTTAAAATAGTTTTGTCCGCGGTCTACAAAAGCGCACGTGTTTTACTCGCTAACTTTTGCGTGACGGCATGGAAGTACTTATATTAATTTATTTATTTACAATAAAATACACTTTTGTCTTCATGAAATGCTGGAGGATTATATATATTTATTATATTTAAATAAGTTAGAAGTTTGATAACATCAAGTCTGTGTCAGTTTAACGTAAATGCGTAGTGACGTGTTTTAATATGTTTTTACTGTTAAAAGTGACTCTATATAATATTTTTGGTATCATTTCAAGTAAAGTCATATAAAATAAAACTAAGGGGGTTTCAAAGTGCTGCTAAACAAATCGCTCTCCCTAAGTAGATTTGGCCACTCTGTTGGGAGGGGTCAGAGATCGTTAGCGATCGTACTGTGTAGATGGATGTTGTAGGACACCAATCATTCGTCATCAATCCCGTATTGTTGTTTTTTGTGCTTTCATGCTTCATAAAGGTGCTTTTCTTTCTTTTTTTCTTTCTATACGCCCATCGGCTGCTTTCCTGGGTATATTGAGCCTAAGGGAAGGATAAAGACGTCGTTAATAAGAAAGGAGAAAGACCGACGGCTGTATCAGCGATATTAACGCTAGTAGTCGCTGCTACCGTTGTAGTAGCAAAGAAAACAACAGCGTTAGAATGTGATGAGGGAGGAGACTTAAAATGGAGAGCGAAAAAAGAGAACTGAAAAGAAAAGTCAGAAAGAGAGCACAAAGGGAGAGCAAACATGGAGAGCGAAAAAAAGGGAGTGAACATGAAGAGTGAGCGAAAATAGGGAGCGAGATCGGGGAGCGAAAATAAAAAGAAAAAGGAATTGCACGAAATGAGAGTAAAAACGAAAGCAAAAAGGGAGAGCAAAAATAAGAGCTAAAAATAGATTAAAAAAGGAGAACGGAAATGGAGAGCTGAAAAAAGAGTTAAACAGAGAGCACAAAGGGAGAGCAAAAATGGAGAGCAAAAAAGGGGGGTAAAAAAGCACAGGAAAGAGGGAGAGACATGGAACGAAAGTGACGAGAGAAAAAGAAAAGTGCAAAAGAATTGAAGTAGAGGAAGTGCAAAACAGGAGGCGAAAATCGTGAACGAAAAAGGAGACTAGAAAATAGAAAGCAAAAAGGGCGAGCAAAAAAAAAGAGAGTTTAAATAGGGTGCGAAATTTGGGAACGAAAATAAAAAGCAAAAAGAAGGGCACGAAATGAGCAAAAAACGAGAGCAAAAAGGAAGAGGACAAAAGAAGAGCAAAAAAAGGAGAGCAAAAAATGGGAACGCAAATGAATGAAGGGAAATGGAGAGCGAAAAGGGAGAGCAAAAAAAAGGAGAGCAAAAAAAGGAGAGCAAAAAAGAAGAGTGAAATAGATAAAAACGACAACGAAAAAAAAAGGCAGACCAAAAAAAGAGAGCCAAAATGGAGAGCAAGAAAGGAGAACAAATATTGACAGTGAAAAAGGGAAGTAAACTTGGAGACCGAAAAAGGAGAGGAAAAGGGAGAGCAATAATGGAGAGTGAAAAGGGAGAGCGAAATATAAGAGAAAAAACGGAGAGCAAAAGGAAGAGCACAAAAGAAGAAGAAAAATGGAAAGCGAAAACGAGATTAAAAAATGCGTGAAAAAAGGAGAGCGAAAATGAATGAAATGGAGAGAGAGCGAGGGGGGAAGAGAAAAGCGGGAAAATAAGCAGAAAAGGAGAACAAAAAAGAGAGTGGAAATAAAAAGTAAAAAAAAGAGAGCAGAAAAAACTAAAAGAAAAAAAAGAACACCAAAGCAAAAAGGAGAACAAAACAGACAATATAAAAAGAGGACGATAATGAAGAGAGAGTGATAGTAAGAGAGAGTGAGAGAGAGAGAGAGAGGGGGGGAGAGTCTCATGAAATCAGCTATGTAAAAATCGAGAGTCTAAGAAGATCTAAAAAAAACAAAATAATTGAAAACACAGATAGGGGTTGGGAAAGGACTCAGTGAGAAAAATATTCTAAAAGAAAAAACGCTCGGATTGGACTTTGTCGGTAAAATGAAGGCAGTGACTGGGCGTGGGCGTGGGGGTAGTGGCGAGGGGGAAGCAATGAAACGTGTCGCTGCAATGAGGGAGGAGGTATGAGAAAGGAGCTATGGAGGTGAGATCACGCGGAGAGGCGAATGAGATGGGCAAATGAGATAAGCAGTGGGCAGCGTTGTTCGTTCGGTCCAATCAGGGAGGTGCGACGCCGCGAATAGTGTGAAAGCTTGGGACAAAAGCTGAACCTCTCGAAGCAGGCACTCGAGGAGAGATAGAGGGGGAGACGTGTCAAGAAATGAGGGGAGCAGGATGAGGAGGAACGAGGTTTAAAAGTGATAGAAAAGAAAAAGACGCGAACAAATAAAAACGTTCTGGGAGGGGGGGCTCCATATTCGTCAGTGTGAAATATCCTCTTAGAAAATTTTCAGCCCTCGATTCTGATAGAAAATAGGAGAGTACATTTATTGTTTTGTCATTTGTCCTAATCTAAAATCACTAATTTTTACGTGTACCCCCCCCCTAAAAACACATTGCCATAGAGACGTAGATAGAGGCATGCTAAGTGAGAAGTTGTGCAGCGAGATGGTTATTCACATTACATTTAAACTGTTGCATGTTGGTACAGTCAGAGAAACGGGCAGTAGGAAGGGAATTTCAAAGGCTAGTAGTTCGAGGCAATAAGCTATTAGAGTTGAAAGCTTTCCAGCATCCGGGGACCGAAACAGTGAAGGGGTGAGATTTTGCTGATAGTCAGGTTGGTCGGGGGTATTAACGTTTAGGGTGTACTAGTGCAGCAAGTTCATCGGAGCACATTCCATAGTTCATCGGAGCACATTCCATTGAAGTATTAGACAGAGGCTAGACAGTGGCGGACCTATTGTTTTTATCGAATTTATTTTAAAGTCCTTTTTATGGGGGGGGGGGGGGGCTTGACCCCACCGCTGAAAAATTATGTGGCCACGGAGTTTACCGTATTTTAAGAATATATATTCCAAAATTCATGATGATCTGTTCATTAGTAAACGACTTTAAAAGATTTTTGAGCTGGCGCACTGACTAAAGGTAAAAGTTACAAAACATGGTGTGCCCATGTTACTCACCGGGATGCCGAGAATATAGATTAAAAAATTCACAATGGTCGTTTTATAAAAAAACAAATTAAAAAGGAAAATGATATTACATGCACCCCCTAAATCTTAAAATTTACAAGAAAACAATGCGCCCATATTACTCACAGTATTATTTAGGATATATATTTCAAGATTTATAATAGTAAAAAAGAATACACTACACTCACACACACTATGCACACACACACACACACACACACACATATATATATATATATATATATATATATATATATATATATATATATATATATATATATATATTAATGAAATGGGAAAGGATGAGAATATAATTAGAATGGCCTTAGGGTAGGAGAGGTGAAAGCGAGGGGGCCTGAGGTGTGTGTTGTGTGGCATGGATTTTGAGAGGCTAGGGAAAGAGGAGGGAAGGAAATATATATATTTAAAATTGATATTGTTATAAGCCCCTTTAATAAGATTAAATTATAGCCCGGTTCGGGGAAGTTAAAGATAGACTGACACGTTGCGATAAGGCATATTCCGACAACGTTCGTAGAATCTTTAGTCTATCTTTCAAGATATGCCGCCCTTCGCATAAATAGAACTCAAATTCCCCTATTGTATGTGGTAATGTCTCGTGGCTGTATGATTACAGCGCTTGCTTACGAAGGCGATTCTGTGGCAGGGGTTCGCGCCGTGCGACCGTCTGAGATTATCGTCTCTGCACTGATGAGAGCGAAAGCTTGAAACGCTAACGTATGTAGGTAACAATAATTTAATATTATTTATTTAAAATTAATATTGTTTATATATATATATATATATATATATATATATATATATATATATATATATATAATCCGAGTATGGTATAGATCCACAGAGTATAAATCCAGGGGAGTTGAACCGGGTTTATAAGAGTGCTCAATAAAAAATATAGAGCAGAAATATAAATGATAATTTATTTCATTTTGACTACAAAATTGATTTTCTTTTACGAGAGCAGTTTGAGGAATTCCCGATCTTCAGGCCTTGAAATAAAATTATGCCTGTTAAGATAAGTTAACAATCACACAATGAAGGTGACATAAATTTAACAAAAAGTTTTAATTTAATTGTTATTAGCACCTTAAGTATTTTTATCCTCATCCTCATCCACCTGCTCTCCATATAGGGTCACTCTCCCCACCTTCATAGGCAAATTACCAAACTGGTTAATATGTCACTTGCCTCCTCCGACAGAGCTTCTTTTGACACGCGTTAACCCGCGTCGGCCCGTAAATATATGCTTTCATATTTCGACCACCCCCATCAAGTCATATCTGCGTCCCCTTCCTTTCTTTCTGTTTCCTTCCTCTGTCCCGTGTAGCTCTTATCTATGCCTCAAATTTTCATTTTAATATTTCCTTTTTCTTTTCTTCTTTTTCTTTTTCTTTTTCTTTTTCTTTTTACTTGTATTTTTGTTTTTGTTTTTGTTTTTGTTTTATTCATATTCAATATTTATTTTAAATTTCTCTCACCTTCATAAAACTTTGTGTGATTGTGAACTTATCTTAACAGACATAATTTTATCTCAAGGCTGAAGATCGGAGTCCCTCAAACTGCTCTCGTGAAACAAAATCAATTTTGTAGTCAAAATGAAATAACTTATCATTTATATTTATATATATATATATATATATATAAATAACTTATCATTTATATTTATATATATATATATACATATATATATATATATATATATATATATATATATATATATATATATATATATATATATACGAAAATGTAAAATGAAAAACGTGTGTGTGTGTGTACGCGCGCTTGTGTGTGAGAGAGAAAGTGAGAGAGAGAAATAGATCGATAGCTCGTCTCGTTACATAAGCACCCCGCGTGTGCTGTTCTATCCCCATTCTTGGGGAGAACCGACAGAATCGTTCTCTTCTTGAAATTTTGCCGTCTAAGTGAGAGAGAAAGAGAGAAAGAAAGAGAGAGAGAGAGAAAGAGAGAGCGAGAGAGAGAGAGAGAGCTTTGCCCGGAAATCATGTGGTTTTAAACTTACGCTTGGTTTCACTCTCTGCGCCCTAGACCTCTAAAACATTTCCACTCGAACACGGTTCCTATTATGTTATAGAAATGCCATCATTTCCCGGGAATTGCTGTAGTATTATCATCATCCGATTCAAATGTAGATGAAAAAAAGGCCAGAACATTCCACTATTCGTTGCATATCTTTAATTAACGAAAGTATTAATTCAACGAATAAGTCTCTTATGTTAAGTACGATTTGACAAAATGAAAGGCCTGGCCTCCATTTTGAACCTGATACGTGTACAAACTGGTGTCACTGAATGCGCCAAAAAGAAATTAATGAATTATCAAATCACATATTCGAAAAATATCGCACAGATCATGCCGATACATCATTGTATGGCACGAAATTGATGATTACATTAATTTAATTAAATTTACTAAGTCGTGTAAAGATAGGAGTAGAAGCTGTATTTACTACCTTCCCACGGCAGGAAATGTAGCACAAGGCCGGAAGGTGGGAGCAAAAGCCAACGCCCCAGCAGAAGAATCAGGCTGGCCTGTAAAAATAGGCCGATCAACCCTGTCGGAATTTCCTTATAGAGGCGCCTCAGGCAATTAACAATAAACCAGCAACTTCCTAAAGAGAGAAGTCCTGTGAGGGTTGGCCTTCTAAGATTACCCAAGACATAATACCTCAACCCGACAGATAAAGGTCACCAAAATGGGCAGTTTATATCGCACTGATTGTCGAGAACGTATTCCAACTGGTATTTAGTCGGTACAATAATCAGTCAACTTTCGCAGGGTGAATCATTTTGGAAAGCTATTTACATTCACACAGTCTGAATGTAAATAGCTTACACCTGTTTTTGTTCACCAATGTGTTACGGCATTAATGAGAGTGAATAAACTGAACTCACTACATCTTCTTTGTATTACTGAATTACTTGTTCTATTGTTCTGTTTTTTTTTCTGATTTTCTGCTTTACTGTTTTTAAAGTTAATAAATCGAATACGGACATGTGTTTGTATTGCTGCATTATTTGTTCATCTATTGTTCATACATATCTACTATATGGGTAACAGTGTCAATGAAAGTGAATAAACTGAATCTATTACGTGTTCTTTTCTATTATTATAGCTTACTTGTTCATCTATTGTTCCCGCGTTTCATTTTTGGTTTTCTGTTCTTAAAGTGACGAAACTGAATGCCGAACATATGTTATATATTACTGTATAAAACGTCGCTCTGTTGTTTATACATACATACACACACGGTGTATGACAGTGTTAATGAAAGTGAATAAACTGAATCAAGTACAGGTTATTTACTATTATGGTATAATCTATTCTTCTATTGTTCTAGTGCTTTTCTGTTCTTAAAGTAATTGAATTAAACCTCTGGTATGTGTTTTGTATTGCCGTGTAGTTTGCTTCATTTATGTTGATTCAGAGCTTTTTCATGTGTGACAGTGTGAATGAAAGTGAATAAACTGAATC
>OY744522.1:43772762-43930262 GCA_963556195.1 Sepiola atlantica
TCAATAAACACTGATTGAAAGAAAAACAATCTGATCAAGATATCTCATCAAATGTCTTTGTAATAAATTTTTAACTGTAGAAATGTTATCACCACCTTGTATAATGGTTTATATAATGAATTATAATGGTTTACATATATATATATATATATGTAAAAATAAAAATGGAATAGAGAATAAGCAATTAAACAACTAACAAAAATAAACTCAAAAACTCATGTTATAAAGTTCTACCGAGATATTTCGACCATAGATACGACCATTTTCGATCGGTTAGTAAACCGATCGAAAATGGTCGTATCTACGGCCGAAATATCTCGGTAGAACTTTATAACATGAGTTTTTGAGTTTATTTTTGTTAGTTGTTTAATTGCTTATTCTCTATTCCATTTTTATTTTTACATATTGTCTGAAACATTGTTTCTTTTTTCCCATATATATATATATATATATATATATATATATATATATATATATATATATATATATATATATATATATATTTGAATTGTGTGTATTTAGGCAACATTTTCTCATTTATGCAAACATTGTTAAAAATAACAGAATTCGTCTGTTTAATTATATCTTTTTTATTTTTTCAATTTTTCTGATGATTTTTTTTGTATAAAATAAAAAAAATAATAATAATGTTCTGTGGATGATTCGATGAAGAATCGAAAACGTTCGTGAAACCTGTGAAACCTATGGAACATTTATTTTATTGTTTTTATTTTAATACAAAAAAGATCATGAGAAAAATTGAAAAAAAAGAAGGTATAATTAAACGGACGAATTCTGTTCTTTTTAACAACGTTTGTATATATATATATATATATATATATATATATATATATATACATATATAATGAACATGGAGATATACACAATGAAGATGGAGATAGACCCACATAATTATATATTTTTTAAACTTCTTTACCCAGGCCATTTGTTATATGTATATTTCATGTTGATCAAAGGAGGTACAATATTATCGTGGGGTTCGCGTTCGCGCCTGACATCCGTAAAAATGAAATACAACCTTTTATTTTATTTTATTTTTTTTATAAATTGAGAATAAAGAAATTAAAGAAGATCAAATAGAAATGTTTATAAGAGGTTAAGGGTTGGGAGCAAAAGTGCACATTGGTTCTTGTTTATCCCAGGAAACGCCAGGTGTGCGCCGTGGGGCTTTCAAAACTATAGAACTTACTGAAATGTATATCAATTAATGTCACTTTTACGTACAACCCCGTCGCACCCAATCAATACTGAGTCCATTGTTGGAGACGACCCCCCAAATTAAATATTACAAAACAGTGAGAATAAGGAATAAAAAAGTTAATATAGAGATTGGCTGGGCTTGAAAGGACATGACGGTTCCCTATTCAATCCCGAGCAACGCCGAGTCTTATTGCTGGTATATAAATAGGAACATAAAATAAACACATTCATTTACGAGAAGGAAAAAAATGCAAGTAAATGGACCATTGAAACCCTTTTATATTTAGAGATTTTTATCTAAGATTAAAAATAAGTCGGGTCGAATATATATTTCGAGAGAAAGAAGAAAGTACTTTGAGAACCTCTTTGTTTCTATCGGAGACGAATGGTAACAGCGAGACGGTCCTGTGATGAATTGAGAGATAGCGGCTATTCTAACCAACAAAAACTCAGAACCAACAGACCAGAACGCAAAGGCCCCCCCCCTCTCACTTTCTCCCCTCTCTCTTTCTCTCTTTCTCTCTCTCTCTCTTTCTCTCTCCGGCCCGAGGAAGTAGGAACGAAACACTTAATTATAAATGAGAAAGGCACTTCGAACGTTTCCATGATTGCCGTCTATCGCCGTGGCCTTTTTCACACCTTGTTACCTGGGCGTCGCACCTGCCAAAAAAGCCAGCCATTTGATTGGGTTAGAGTTGACGGCTTAAATATAGCTTTAACTCGCTCGGAGATTCATACACTTTAACACACCAATAGATTTATATCTGGTATTGTTTGAAGAATTATTGGTACTAGCTGAACCAATCGTCTACGCTGGGGCAGAACTCAGAAAAATAACCTAAATAATAGTCACATCCTCTATATTTTTATACAGCGTATTTAGATAATAATATGTTATTAGTAGTAGTACTATTATTTACTCACTAGGGGTTTTCACACGAGTCATTATCGGCGATTGCTCACTTGCAATAGCAAGTGGTGTTTCCTGGAGTCCGAGTGACAGCAAGTCCCCCATATATCCAGCAATCTTCTCTTTCGATAACCGTTGAAAATAATATTTCGTTCTCGCAACAGCCGTTTACCATTTTTTTAGTTGACATACTCTGAAATTTGGGTGGTAGTAAACCTCCCCAAAATCCCAGTGAACTCATGGAGTCCTAGATTTTTCACGACTATTCTGTGGTAACAACCGAGTGTTGTTCCACCATATGTGTCTGTGTCTTATTGTTTTTTTTGTGGGGGGGATTATAGGGTTTCTGGTAGTTTCACTTCCCTCGGGCTCGTGCAATGTTTTTTTATATGGGTATCCTATTTCTATTTACCTGCAGTTGGTCGCCGTTCGCTGGTTATATAGGTTGGTTTACACACTAGAGGATTTACCTAAATATTTCGGCTGGTCTTTTTTTGTTGTTTTATTTTATTCAGTCGAAGTTCTCAGAAATCAAGGGCCGCCTTCTTGGGGCTAACACTTGATCTCTATATGAGATACATAGATATTCGAATATAACATTAAAGTTCTCCTTTACCTCTCAAACGTTAAGTTACTACATAAGTTCAGAACATTAATTTTCTTCTTCCCAATTGACCAGTTAGCTATGTTATAACATATATTTCTTGCAGTCTTTTTGTCTTACCGAATTGTAAGACAGGAATTCATCTAGTCTGCTGAAATATCTAGCTTAGTGATGTTACTATGGGCAACATCACTTTGAGAAGGCGCACTATTTCTCGTATTACCCGGTGGGGTGTAGCCAGACTAAGGGGATCTTATTTGTGCTGCGAATACTATGTTATTTTGAATATATGGTCAGGGTTTACTTGTAGGAGAAAGTATCCTCTTGTTTGGTTGCCCTGACAAACCCCTATACAGAGAGACAGTATCTAGTATGCATTTAAGTTCTCATCAGTGCCGTCCGTTGTGTCATGTCAATCCTCCTTTTGAGTCTCAGTAATTTTTTTCATGTTCCATATTTCATTGAGGTCTTTGTCAAGTTCAAGCATTTGCTTAGTTTTTCTGCCTCCTTGATGGTCACCCTGTGATCCACTGGGACGTCGAAATCTACAATTGGCATATTTTCCTTCCTGTTGACTATTATCACGTATTGTCTCATTGCTTGGGTGAATTTCATTGTTTGTACTTCTATGTCCCAGGGGATTTTATGTTTCTCATTTGTCAATCCTCTTTCCGATGTGTGTCTGTACCATTTGTATGTATGTTCAAAGTATAGACATTTGCACTGTTCCCAGTTGACTGCATTTCTCGTGCGATCCTGCTTGTTTCTGTATTCGTATAAGGATTGTTTGCTTCATTAACTTATTATGTGATTTGCTGTTTCGTCTCTTCGTACACAGACTCTACATTTACCGTTTTCTTGAGTTTTGATATAGATAGTTCTGATCGCGTTGGTCTGTGCGGCATTCAATGCCGATTCCGTTTCTCTGTTCAAATGTCCTTTTCGTAGTCATTCTTATGTGCTTTCATGTATCTCCTCTTTGACCAGTCTTATAAATCACCCATGCAGCTGATTCTCTTTTCTGCGATAATGTATTTCCTAGTTCTTTTTTATCATCAACACAGTTTCTATCATTACCTAGACACTAACCCGCTTCTTTTTTTACATGGAGTCAGTCAGTATCACCATTCAGGTGCGCAGCTTTGTCATTGTCATTAGTTTCTAAGTTCTTTGCTCCCAGTGCCTGAGTTCGTCTTTTGTTCCAGCCTATGAAGGGTGTTGAATATATTACTAGCGATGCTGCCCAGGTATTTATTCCTTCTTTCAGGTTTCTACAATATACTTTGTTTAATGAGACTTTTCTTGTTCTTTTCGGGTATTCTATTTAATTTTTCTCGTTTATTTCTGTTGATTTCTGTTTATTTATAGCATCCACTTCACAAAACTACTAAATATTTATAAATAACATGTTGGCCAAGTGCCTCAGTTAGGTAATTATATGCTCTCTGCTGTCTTCAGTTACCCCTTCTTTATTTCTAGTAGTGCACACGTTTCCTAGTTTGCTCCACATCATCATCATCATCATCATCATCATCATCATCATCATCATCATCATCATCATTATTTTTATTTGCACTCATTAATGCAAAAAATGCGTTGCAGACAACAAAAAAGATATGTGCAGTGTACCGTAGAAATACTTTAGCTAGGAAAAGAGTACGGAAGTAGTTTGAAAAGGTTGAAGCTGAAGATTTTAGCTTTACTGATGAAGAACGCTCGGACAGGTCACCCTCTATAGATGACAATCAAATAAAGATATTAATTCAGAATATTCCACATGACGAAACATAAAAAGCAATAGAAAGGCTTAACACATAAAGATGCACAATTCATGGGTATTTGCTTCAATATTCAATGGTATTTATTTTCATTCTTTTCATTTTCGTTCCTATTCGTCACAACCTGAGTAAAGAGACAAAATGTAACAAACAAAAATCTAATTCACAATCAAATAAAAATAAACCCCAACGCTAACCCTAACCCTAATCTAACTCAAAATCAAATCAAAAGGTACCTTAGCATTAACCCTAATCGAACTCACAATCAAATAAAAATTAACCTTACCCGTAACCCTACCCTGACTCACAATCAAATCACAATTAACTCTAACCAGAACCCTGACATAACTCACAATCAAATCAAAATTAACCTTAACCCTAACCTTAACCCTGATCTAACTCACAATCAAATCACAATTTACCATAACCATAACCCTAACCTAATTCACAAGCAAATAAAAATTTCCCTAACCCTAACAATAATCTAACTCACAATCAAATAAAGATTAACCTTAATCCTAATCCTAACGCTGATCTAACTCACAATCAAATCACAATTAACCTTGACCATAACCCTAACCTAATTAACAATCAAATCAAAATTGCCCTAACCCTAACCCTAATTAACTTACAATCAAATTAAAAGTTACCTTTACTCTAACCCTAATTAACCAACAACAAAATCAAAATTAACCCTAACCCTAACCCTAATCTAACTCACAATCAAATCAAAATTAACTCTAACCATGATCTAACTCAGAATCAAATCAAAATTAACCTTAACCCTAACCCTAACACTGATCTAACTCACAATAAAATCACAATAAAGACTGACCATAACCCTAACATAATTCACAATCAAATCAAAATTAACCCTAACCCTAACAATAATCTAACACACAATCAAATAAAATTTAACCATACCCCTAATTAACTTAGAATCAAATCAAAATTAACCTTAACCCTAACCCTAACCCTAACCCTAATGAACTAACAACCAAATCATAATTAACCCTAACCCTAACCTAATCTAACTCACAATCAAATCAATATGAACTATAACCCTAACCCTTATCTAACTCACAATCAAATCAAAATTAACCTTAATCCTAACCCTTAATTAACTAACAACCAAAGCAAAATTAGCCTTAACCCTAACCCTAACCCTGATTTAACTCACAATCAAATCAAAATTAACTTTAACCATAACCCTAATTAACTTACAATAAAATCTAAAGTTAACTTAACCCTAACCCTAATTAACTAACAACCAACTCAAAATTAACCCTAGCACTAACCCTAACCTAACTCACAATCAAATTAAAATTAACCTTAACTCTAACCCTAATCTAACTCACAATCAAATAAAAATTTACCCTAACCCTAACCATAATCTAACTCAAATCAAGTTACCTTCGACTAGTTCTTGACAAGAAATGTTCTTTGGTCCGTTCATGAACTTGTTCTGTGGTGGTTATGCAAGAACCTTACACCAGCATTCGACTAACTGACCATTCATTTATTGTAAATTGTACTTATTTTGTACCTATTTTTATTAAATGTCAGGAATTAATGTTACAATTGTTGCTTTCAAAAAGGCTACTTAGTCTGTTTTTGTATCTTTTATATTCATATTTGTATAAGAAATAAAGAAAACATGAAAACAATGGCAAGAACTAGTCATTTTGTGGTCTTGGTTTATTATTAAGCATATAGCTACCTATCATTACAATTTAAAACACCAAGAAAATATCAAGCTGGCTTGGGGTGGGTCCTGTGTGAGTTTTCATGCAAAAACCTTTTTTTTTAATTTCTAATTTAATAAAGGTTTTTGTCAGGAAAAACGTTTATTTTTGTCAGTAATTGTCAGGAATAATGGACATACTTGTCAGAAAATGTCAGGAATGTTATGTCTCGAAATTTTAATATTGTTAAGTTGGATTTTAAATATCGCACCTGTTGAACCCTTTCTGCAAAGTTAATTTTAGTAAACTTGTTTTTATCTTAAAGAGAGGTTAATCATACCCAATATCCAAGTTAAAAACCTTTGTTAGCAATTTATTTGAGGTTCAGCCACCTTTTGACGTGACTATTCTGTAGATTGAAAGTTGCATCCTCAAAACAGGCGATATCAACTGAGAATAAAATAAAAACTTAAGAACGTGTTATGGGCGACAGAACGAGAACAATCTACCCCTATGGATTCAATAAATTTTAGTTTAAAATTTTGTAGAGATTCCCGAGTTAGACAAGGTGCAGCTGAAGAGGGTCGGAGGTTACATCGGCCGAAACCTCTATTCTCAATTGACCCCTGGACCTTAATAAGTGGTGACTCATTGGTAGAAAAAAACGTTCTGAGAATAATGGCCAAGACGAGAATAGTAGTCCAATAATTCACATAAAGCAAATTATTAATCCTCATTAGTTAATGTTAGTTAATCAGGGTTAGTGTTAAGGTAACTTTTGATTTGATTGTAAGTTAATTAGGGGAAGGGTTAAAGTTAATTGTGATTTGATTCTGAGTTAAATTATGGTTAGGGTAATTTTGATTTGATTGTGAATAAGGTAAGGGTTATCGTTAGGGTTAATTGTGATTTGATTGTGAGTTAGATCAGGGTAAGGGTTAGGGTTAAGGTTAATTTTGATTTGATTATGAGTGTATTAGGGTTAGGGTTAGGGTTAATTTTGATTTGATTGTGAGTTAGATTCGGGTTAAGGTTACGGTTAATTTTGATTTGATTGTGAGTTAGATTAGGGGTAGGGTAAGGGTTAATTTTATTTGATTGCGAGTTAGATTATGGTTATGGTTAGGGTAAAGGTTAATTTTGATTTGATTGTGAGTTAGATTAGGGTTAGGGTAAAGGTTAATTTTGATTTGATTGTGAGTTAGATAAGGGTTAGGGTTATAGTTCATATTGATTTTATTGTGAGTTACATTAGGGTTAGGCTTAATTTTTATTTGATTGTGAGTTAGATTAGGGTTAGGGTTAGGGTAAAGGTTAATTTTGATTTGATTGTGAGTTAGATTATGGTAAGGGTTACGGTTAATTTTGATTTGATTGTGAGTTAGATTATGGTTAGGGTTAAGGTTAATTTTGATTTGATTGTGAGTAAGATTATGGTTAGGGTTAGGGTTAATTTTGATTTGATTGTGAGTTAGATTAGGGTTAAGGTTACGGTTAATTTTGTATTTTATTGTGAGTTAGATTATGGTTAGGGTTAAGGTTAATTTTATTTGATTGTGAGTAAGATTATGGTTAGGGTTAGGGTTAATTTTGATTTGATTGTGAGTTAGATTAGGGTTAGGGTTAGGGTTAAGGTTAACTATCATCAAGAGCTGGATGTGGTAAGTTGCTGCAGTGGGTGCCTTTGCAATTACCACACAAGTTTGAACAGTCAATGCCATGTTTCCCGCAACTGCATCTTACTGTAGTACACCCTGAAGTACAGTTACACCTAATTATAGCCAACAAATTTACAGACCAGCTGGCAAGTCAGTCTTGATTGGTTGTAATTTATCACTGAAAGTGTCCATCCCCACTCGCCAGGTTTTAGCTGGTTTCTATATTTCCATTCATGGATTTTGAAGTAAACCCGAAGGCTGTGGAATATCGTACCTGCTCTTGTTGGTGGTAATCATTTAGCCTCAACATACTTTCAAATTTTTGCAACCTTATCCTTAAAGCGCCTCAGTCGGAGATGATTGATGTTTTCCCCATTCATTACCATTGTACAGGCACACTAAAGTCTTCTCCCCAGCTTCAATAACCTTTGTTGCACTGCGATCCTTGCCAAACACTTCTGCAAGTTTGTGGAAGTTTCTATTGTTCATCATTTTTCGAAGGGATGCTGCCTTCCCAATTCCATAAATACTGGATGTAGAATCACAACACAGTAGTGCATGGATGAAAAGAATGTTGGAACAGACAACATCTCCCAACGATTTCCTCATCTCTTTGATTTTTACAGACCTTCACACTTGTTGCACTATCCTTTGGTTGTGGCGTGAAGAAACGTTGTAACCATCATCTCTATTGACATGATAACATAGAAGGAAAAATAGGTCAGTGTCATCTGCTATCAAAATGGTTTCTCTTGTATGTACCAGTTCTAGAGCAGTATTTACAATCAATACGTCAGCGTTTCCGGATGCATGGACTACTTTACAACCTGCTTCCTCCAAACTCTTTTTCAGCAAGTTGATGAACAATTATCTGTTTTCTTGATTAGCTAGGAAAGCATCCTTTTTTAATTTGAACACCATTAAATGGTTTAGTGACACATTAACACCAACAGAGCTCTGTGCTCGACGTCGGGGAGTCGCATCTTTAATGGGGGGATCACTTTCATACCCATCAAAGACAATGCATGCTTTTCCATATCTAGTTGTGACATATCTGCGGTATTGGGTACAGATCTCATCAAATGTGTGACCTTTTTGCCATGGGAGACGTTAAAGTAGTGTTCAACCATTTAAGAGATACTGTGGATCTGAAGACTGTTGACCTGATAGTACAGGGGAAGTTAGTTCCCATATTTCGTCTGCCAAAGCCGTTTTTTTCCTCTCCGAAAGAATCAAAAAGTGCAGGTGGATAATAACCACAAAGCTCATACTGGAAATGTTCTTGCTGCTGCTGAGTTGAGGGTTCATTGGTAGATAGCACACACGGTGTCTGGAATAGGAGTTGTTGATTAGTCTCAACTTCTTCATTTTTGCTGAGTGAAACTTTTGACTTAAGTATAATTGCCTGATCCTTTCTTTGAAAAGTGTACTCGTGGACATTTTCTCCAACCATTAAAGCTATGATTGCCTCTCCTATAGAGTTTGTTCTACATTCACCTTCTTGTCTCTAGTTACTCCGCTTGAAATGCTGTGAATTGACGGATCTTGTGTGAAAGGGTCACATGTGTCGCTCTTTTCTTGGTGAAGTAGCCTCCTGGTGCTTGTCATTAGTGCCATAACGAATGTCTGCTAGTTCTTGCATTGTAAACTTGATTTCAGCGCACGCTGGCAGTGATAGCGTCCAAACCAATCGTTGACTTTCGTCCATTCATCTGCCATGAGTAAGACTTCCAGACGTTTTCATGCTTCTCATTAGCACATGCTCAATAACCAGATCTGTCGACAAGCCAGCCCAGTAGCGATCACTCCGTCTAACAACATGGAATCCTTCAGACAATTTCTGGTACACTTCAGGATGGCTTTTTCGGCAGTCTCTGCATTTGCTGCAAGTACAAGTTAGCCGACTTTGCATATAGGATGTGTCCTGCTGCAGCGAATATTGGCAGCATTTTCCTTACAGCGTCAAAGTGCAATTCCCAGTTCCCGGTGCGCTTTGCCTTGATAAACAATTGCAGGATCTTCACCATATCATTGTATTGCATCCACAATTTTGCTGTTCGCTTGGCACCCATCGCATACTTCATATGGTTGATTCTGTGGGCAATCCTGGTCATAGACTCTGATGACAGAACATTATTCAATGTCTCAATCCCATAAACGAGACCTTTCAATAGCCTCTGAGCTTCTTTCTGGTGTTCATTTTGACGAAATGAATCTTCTGTATCAGTGCTGGGTTGATCATTCTCAGTGATATGTGAAACTGGCAAATCATAGGCTTTCGCTAACAAAATAGCATTCAGAGCAGCATCAGCTAAGAAGTGAGCACGAATGGCTCTTGCAATTGCTTTTCCACTTAGCACGTGCTTGACTGCATACACAAGTTCAAAAAAGTCTTACAATCCAGAACCTGTAATCAAATTATCAAATGACCCAGAAAGCTCATCTGTGTATGGAGCCCACCAAGTCGCAAGATAAATGATTGCAGGGGACTGGAACTAGGTGTGACTCGACTATCATCATCGCTTTGAAACAAAGTGGTTGATCGAATGTTAGAATTGGTGTAATGTTGATTTTCCTGGCTAAATCACTAATGTAACATAACGTTGAGTACACGCAAGTTGGGTTACCAGGGTCCATGTCGATCATTGGCAAAAAAGCTGTGGCTGATTTTCCAGGATATGTTCCATTGTGCACTGACTGCATAAGGCCTGACCACGCGTGTCTAGATGGATGTGAAATTAATGAAAACTCCCAAAAGATCTCAACATTAGCAGTGGAATCGACAACTGTCTTGGGCTGGAGCTCTTTAAATGTCACTGGTGATTTGTTGGTGTGCTGTGAATCTAGGTACTTGATGTTGATCATTCCAACCCTTATTATATCTTCTGAAAGGACCTGAATCCTTGGAACTGGTTTTGCTTTAACTTTCCCGGGCGTAAAAGATGCTATGATGCCCATACCGTGGAATGTGTTGAATCCATCAATACACTTTACATTATGGTCAACATTATCAACTATGAACTGCACAAATTCAATTTCAACAGGGGAGAGAGTTTCAGCGCCATGAACAAGAGCAGCACTTCTTTCGAATTTCTGGACTTGTGAGTAAGATGAAGAGAAGCTATGCTTATTCATAGTGTCAATTAAGAGCCTCGATCCAAATTGGTCATGCATTTCCACTGCTAAACCAAACTTCAAAGGTGCAAGGAGAACTCTGGGTCAAGCAGCCTGCATTATTGCTTGACCAACTGATGCAAGTTTCAAATCATTGGCTTTGCCTGCAAAATTTTCATGAGAAAGATCAACAATGTTTTAGCAACATATTTAAGAATCGCATCCTGTTCAAGATCATTTTAGACGGGTACTATTCTGAACTTGTCTGGATACCTTTAATGTCATTCTTAATAAGCTTGGGTGCCGTCTCTATGATTCTAATGGTCTCTCATTCTGAATTATCTGTTGAGCGGCTCTGTGCATAGCATTCATGGAGAATACATTTTGCTGATTGTAACCACATTATGTTTCGTATTAATTTCAGTCACAATGATTTTGTCTTTGAAATGTTCTAACAATCGAGATTTTATGTATGAGAGACTGTATTGCTCAAAGCCAGTGTCATCGAGAATTTCCTCTATTTTTTAACAAGATCGACAATGGTGAGTTGCTCCTCATTATTTTGCTGTAAATATTTAGCAACTTCCAGAAATGCCTGCTTTCTCTCTGAATCCTCTGGTCTATTATGGTTTTGTTTCTTAGAAGGATCAGCAGAAGAGAATGCCTTAGGAATGTTTTTATTGGAATCAAAGTTTGCAAAACATGTTCTGTGATAACGTGCTTCTTCTGAAACAAGGTCAGCTAGATAACCTATTCTACCTTTAACAGTGGATGCCCAGCTATCAGTTTTTCGGAATTTCTCACAAACTTTTAACACTCTGCCCTTAAACACAATAGTTTCTAGATGAGAAACATTAACACCTCTTTTCTTTCTATCAGATTTTGCTCCAGAACCACAAAAAAAGACAATGTTCCTTAAACACACACAAAGAGCGGATTGCACGGGATAGCATTTAATCATGGGTGGACCTGTTTGTACGGTCAATTTCCATGTATTTGGGGTTGATCCAACGCTGTCGACATTTCTTGTGAAGACGCTGACCAATCTGAATGATGATCTTCTCTCCACGTTGTTCAGAAGCTCTGTTAATAGAATCGATGCCCTTCTAGCTGACGATGAATGTTTCTTCATTACTGGACAGTACATTGTTGCAAATAGTCCACTTGTCAGCATCCATAATTATCGGTACTTCACTTTGACCAACCTGAAATTAGAATATGACAGAATATTAATCTCCTGTAGTAATACATCAAAAGAGACAAAAATAAGGCACAAGAAGTTATAATTATATTTAACTTTATGAAAAGTATTGGTTTTATCCAATTTCACATTGCTACATTTGGTATTTTTGAAGATGAATTTACAGAAATTGAGTTGAGAGAGGGGAGGCTAGAATAGGTGGCAATCTTTTAAGATGTGCTCGTTGACCCCTTTCTGCAAGGCTTATTTTGGTAAACTTTTTCATCTGAAAGAGAGGTTATTCATGGCCAATATCCAAGTTAAAACCTTTGTTGGCAATTTGTTTGAGGTTCAGCCAAAAAATCAGCTAGATTGACTTGACTAGAAGGCAGTCACTTAGAACTGATTGTCACTTAACACCTCCCAAGCTTTCTCTCTGAGAAGGGGTTAGTTTTTTTTGTGGTGAGAACCTAGGACTAAATAGAAACATATTTCAACTCGACTGCAACAAAGCAACTTTCGGTCATTTGTATCTTATGGTGATTGAACAAAAGCCAATTAGACAAAAGACAACGTGATAAAAGGTAACCGCACAAAAACCTTTCGGACAAAAGCCCACCACTATAATTCAAAACCGAAAAAATATCTACCAACATGAAAATAAATTAATTAAAAAAATATTTTTATATTAAATTCTTTTATAATTATCAATACATATTTGTCATTATTTATTTTCTTAACAAATATGTTTTCATTTCATTTTTTAAACATTTTTCCGATACCTTGGAAATACTTTTCTAACATTTAAAAACAGAAAACTGAACTAAAATACTAATTATTTCAGAATTTAGACTGGGATCGGTTTTGCTTATAAATTCAATGCAAAATAATCACCCACTTCCAGGCCATCATGCAGTAATGATCACCGACTTCCGGACCAAGTAGCTTCTTAGGACCAATAATGAAATATTTTTTTAAGTGAGATAAATTATGGGCAGTGGTTCTGTCGAAGCGGCGGGCATAGTGAATATTCATTCGCACAAAAAATTGACTTTAAACAGCTTCTAAAAATGTTACGGTTCTGAACAATCTATTGTATGGTTAATGTTTCTGATCAAACTTTAGTATAAAAATGTCATTGTTAAAAGTCATAGAAACACGCATTTTCCTACTACTAAGTTTGTGTAGTAATACGAAAAATACAGAAATAGTGAAAAAAAAATGGAAAAGGCGCGTGCAACGTGGATGTAATTCAGTTGTTAATCGTCAATTTCGCTCCCTAAAATTAATTTCGTTATTTATAACATGTTTTAATGTATATTTTCAGTCCTCTCCACTCATACACAATTGATCTTTACGAAATTAAAGAAAATGTACAAGCTTTAAAACAAACAATATTTGATTGCATGTCCTTGAAAGGCTATCTGGTCCGTAAAGAGGTTATAATTTTACGTTAATTTTATATGCAAAACTTAACCCTCACTCTAAAGTTTGAAATATTTTTTTAGTAGTTTTATGGCCGGAGTTTTCCGAATAAAGAGTATACCAACTGTGGCGATAGCTGGCCGGACAAATGGTTATCGGATGCTTTTATGGCGGCATGTCATTCCCAACGTTCGGGTGGCCCGACCACGTGTTAATAAGATTCACAGAATAAACAAACACAAGGTTAGAAAGTAAAACATTATTATTATAGCGGAAATTATATTGGAAAGAAAGCGAAGGAATAATAAAGCTACACACAAAAAATAGTATTTAGTAACATCAACAATTAGAGTAAAACATGTATATTAAACAAAACAATTTATTTTGATAAAACATTTTGTAAAGCTATCAGTTACAGAGAATTCCTGAGTTCATTTTTAAGGAGTGAAACATTCCGTGAAAAGTTCCGTTTGTTTAAGTTCGTATTTGTATGAATGCGTATATGCGAGCGAGGTTGATGTAACGTTATGTATTTTTGTGGCAATTGTAATGCGTGCGCGCTTGAAAGAATAGTTCGTTATTCGTGGTAGGAATTAAAAGGGATTACCTACTTTTTGACTTTTGCCTCCCCCGCCTCCCCGGTTGGGGTGGGGTGGGGGGACGACGATCTCCTGCGTGTGCGGTCGACCGAAAATCGGGAGAGAGAAACAGCGAAAAGAGGATGTGCCACTTGGTGCGTCCCCCTTTATAGGGTTCAAGCTGGACTGTTGGTCCCTGATTGACCGGAACTTCGGCCAACGTATTTTCACGAGATATTCTTTTCTTCTCTATCTCGGAGACGAAGAAGGGTTGATCACACAGAGAAAGAAAAGAAGTCGCAACAAATATCCACTTAGCCGGTAGTAGCATCTGCTACAGTTTTATTTATTTTTATCGCCAAGTCTTTCAGGCTGTTTACGTGTAATCGCCTATAAAAGTATAATCGCATTTGTCTTTTTGTGCAGGGTGCAGAATTCAAATAATACCTTATTTTTTGTCACAGCAAAAAGTCATAATTGCGAATCGGTGATAATAAAAGAAAACAAGCACCAATAATTGCATCAATTTATTTATTTCTCTTTTGTGAACAATAAAAATGGCGGATCCTAATTACGAAATTATTCATTAAAGTTATTCATTTATTCAGTTATTCATTAAATTAACTTTGTTCCTTTACAAAACAAAACCGATAGTTATATGACATATTTAGACTCGATGAATAATAGGGGTCTGTCTGGTTATTTATTAAATAAACTTTAAAACCGAGACGTAAATTACGATGTAATATTTGAATAAATGCAGTATTTACAAAGTACGGAAAAAATCGTTAAAAAAATGAATTAAAAACATTTAGTTCAAGAAAAACATTACTGAAAAAACATTTCTTTAACAAAATATATATATAAAGACTATTTATAATTTGTTTAATTTTTTTTTAATGTTGCTGGGCTTTTGTCCATGTTTGAATTATTGCGGTGAACTTTTGTTCGGTGGGTTTTTGTCTGATGGGATTTTGTCCGGTTGGCTTTTGACCGGTCACCGTATCATATACCCGTTAGTGAAAACAAAACAAAAATCTGTCATATTTTTCTTTCGTATCAAACATCGCCGAATTCAACGCAGTTTTGCATCAAGATAACAACATACGACCGGATCGTCAAAAGACGGCGCTTGTCATGTGTACATGTTACGAACTGCTTGGAAGAACAGAAAGGGCCTTCGTTTTTCTTTTTCTTTTATGACGGCCATCCACTCAATCAGTATTCTTATCGGGTCATCTAGTGCTTGAATTTTAACGAAATATTGAGTCCGTGAATCAGCACGTCTTGGCCTCCAGCCACTTAATTAGAACAAAAGCGAACCCACCGCCGAGGCGAGAGCGCTATTTGACACTCAGGTGTAAAGATGGCTATCTCTATGGCCAGAGATTGCTAAAAGCCGGGTCATTGTTTCTACAATTCAAAGGTCAGGTTTACTTCTTGACAAGCAGCCAGGAAACGACGCCATTTTTTTTCTTTTTAAATAGAAGAAAACCAAGGAATTTAACAACACCAAATTTATTATAGAAAATAGTCTTTTGGGGGTCGGTTGTTTCACCTATCACGTTCAAGTTATGTGTTTCAATAAACCTTAATATTTGTAAAACAAAATTGACATAAATCTGAATATTTATTTTTGAAAAATGAAATCACTACACAATTCCCCACTTAGGATACCTCTATAAATATGGTCCCTAATTCACAGTAGCCATTACATCTCAGTGGCAACGTGCTCTGTGTGGGGGTGAACAAATGTAAAAATAAATAAATAAATTTGAGTGTCGATTGTTGAAATAGCCATGAATAATGTCTAACAATTATGGGTACTTGTAAGGAATTAGATTCAAGAGGATTCCAGGACTGAGTCTTGACGGAGATTTCCTAGTATTCCCGTGTCTGAAGATAAATAGAAAGCCGCGAAAATAATGAGAACGGCAAGATAACACTAAAGCATACGAATACAAAAGCAGGGTGAGTTAGAGTTACGTTAGGGTTAGGGTTAGGGTTAGGGTTAAAAACAATTTTACCTCCTCCTCCGCAAAAGAAATAAAGTTTTAAAAACTGTCTAAAAATAAAGAAAATAAATTTGATTCACTTACTGATTTAAAGAAAATGTTGAACCCCATTCTTAACACGGAAACGGGGGGAATTGACCCCAACCTTAGTTAAACCCTTCAAAACATTGTTCTCTTCAGGTCAAACAAGAAAAATAATCATTTTTTAAATAAATTCATTTCTGTCCCTTGAAAATTTACGCCTTTTCTGACTGGGGAATCGCCGTCAAAGGTACAAACTGACTCCGTACGTACTGAAACCCTATCCGTTACAAATACACAATTTGAATTTGATTGACTCGAAACTTTTGAAGTTAATTGAAGGTTGAAATACGAACAAAACTGACTATAATCAAAATGTGATGATAAAAAAAGGGACATGTGATTAAAATGTACTAGAAAGAGCCTCTAATCTAATAGGTCCCTCACTGTCCACCAAACTCCAACCTCTGTCCCATTGCCGCAATGATGCATTCCTGTGATTGTGTTTCAAGTACTTCAACAGAATGTGCTCTTACGAACTTGCTATACTTGTGCCCCTTCAACGTAAATACTATCGACCGACCCGAAAATTAGCAAAATCCCACCTCTTCACTAGAGGTTCGAAGATGCCAGAAAGCTTTCTACTCTAATAGCTTCTTTCCCTCAACAACTTCACTAAAGCATACGAATACAAAAGCAGGGTGAGTTAGAGTTACGTTAGGGTTAGGGTTAGGGTTAAAAACAATTTTACCTCCCCCTTCTTTTAGAAATAAAGTTTTAAAAACTGTCTAAAAATAAAGAAAATATATTTGATTCACTTACTGATTTAAAGAAAATTTTGAACCCCATTCTTAACACGGAAACGGGGGGTAATTGACCTCAACCTTAATTAAACCCTTCAAAACATTGTTCTCTTCAGGTCAAACAAGAAAAATAATCATTTTTTTTAAATAAATTAATTTCTGTCCCTTGACAACGTAAATACTATCGACCGACCCGAAAATTAGCAAAATCCCACCTCTTCACTAGAGGTTCCTAGATGCCAGAAAGCTTTCTACTCTTATAGCTTCTTTCCCCCAACTCTTTGCTTTTGAAACTCCGTCTCTGTTCCCTGTTTCCCCAACTATACCAACGTGTAGACATTTAAATGCAATGTCTCGCTGCGCAACTCGCCACTTAGGATGCCCTATAAATATGTGCCTTGTTTGGGGTGAATATATATAAGGAAGAAATAAAAAAAGAGGGTTGTTATTTCTAAGACAGATGTAAGGACACGGCTTAGTGTTATGGTTATGGTACAAGTGATGTAATAGGCGCTAACGCGAACTATTGAAATATCATAACCCCTTCTGCAGGGGTAATGCTAATAAGGAGATGCAAGTTGTTCAGGTTAGTAGGCTTAATGCAGCCAGGGATCAAGCTGAGTTTAATTTATGGGCATGCATGAGGTGGGAAGTTGCCAGCCGAGTAGAGATCATAACGGCTACCAGTGATGAACACCATCTCCTTCATGGACGTGAACCAACGACCCAACGATTGATGTCAAAAGAAGCTTCCTCAGCCATGTCGAACTCCTAACAACATCTCAGGAAGAGACCAGACTATAGCTGTGGACCAAACTCTAAGAGAATGTCCCCTTCTGATGCTTACATGTGATTCCTTAGTTTTGAGGATCTCCCTCCCGGTTTGGAAGCACCCTGTATCCAGTGGAAAACACTTAACCGCATGAGAACTGGACTGGGGCGATGAAAAGTTGCTATGACTAGATGGGGCTACAAAACTGACCCAACTACATAATTGCCCTCTACTGCCCAACCGATGCAGCTTGAAAGACCTTGCAACGTACAACAATAATGCAAATGACTGCGTAAAAAAGTGGAATACTTTCGTATGACCACATGCTTCGAAGATACACCAAAAAAAAATCACCCTCATCTTCAAGTGTTTTTTTAGCCTTTACTCAGTAGTGACACATTAGTAAAAAAAAACGGTTCTTATTAAATCAGTTGATGCAGTTCCCAAGTGGCTTGAGGAACTGGTGGCGAACGCTGTAGCTCATATTAAATTCAAAATATACCCAATGCTTTCACTTACCTCCCCCCCCCCTCACCGCAGGAAGGTGTGACACAAGTTCGAAAGATCGATATTAAAAAGCCAGCGCACCATAATACATGCAATTGTGCCTACAAAAATTCCGGAGTAGCCTCGTCAGATTACCCCGGTCAGGATGACTCAGCCGATTAGCAATAAACTAACCACTTTCCCAGAAGGTAAAACCTGAGTGGAGAGACCTCTTAGGACTGCACAGAATCATGCTTTAGTCCGACAGAAGCAACACCACCAGCTTCAAAATAGCACAGACTCTGCCGGACTGATTGTCGAAGATGTATCCTCGACTGATATAGCAGTCTTCTTGCATGCTATACACTTTCTCATTATATTAAATTTTTGTACGAATTATATTTCAGTAATAAATTGGGAGCAGTTAATAATAGGGAGTTACTTTCCAATCATCCTGTACTTGGAGGACAACTTACAAAACAATATAAACCACGTTGTATGTATTCTTGATTCACTGCTTATCAAAGCCAAAAGGCCACTCGAGGATAACAGTTAATGACTTTGCCATATGAACGGTGAGACAACACGGTGACTATTTGTAACGATGGTTGAAACTGTGCAAAATTTGATTATTTAAGAAGACGGCTTAACAAGTATTTTTCACGTTGGACTTGAAAACAACCATGTTGTAGTCAGCTGGGAAGCAGTCCCATTGTATTATATTTCACAGACGAGAAGTTCTTGGGAAAAATGTTGCTCATGGAAGTTCCCTTTAGTTTGAGGTACACAAAGGCGTTTATTTACAGTGGTTGTAGCTAGACGAGTTTTTCTTGTGAATGTTTTATAGTTAAGAAAATAATAGATTGGAGCTCAGTTGAGCATCTACATTGAACATTACGATAGAGTAGAAAAATACTAACAACCTCTCTTCTGGGAGAAAGAGGATGTAGAGTGGGGAAGAGGGCATCCCCACTAGATTTCGAAGTAGGTTCATTGTTACGTCTGTATATGCTGTTATCGATTTAATAACAACTCCAAAATGACGGAAGGACGAAGTAGAATCTTTAACAAATTTATTTAACAAAAAAACGATTAAATTGAAATCTAGAAAACCGCTGAACGCAAAGTGCTTGTGAACGTGAGAGTGTTTTGTTTACTTTTCAACTGACATAGCAGACAGCTTTTTAAATCCAAGGGCGATAACTCTTTCTTTTGATCCAACGGAAATTACTGTTCTATTTTGTTAGGTTGCCCTAACATTTATATACCCTGCCACGACAGGAAATGAGCTCTAAGCGACACCTCCCCAGATGTGGCAATTATACTCCAGCTTATGGCGTATTTGACTCTTATACAGTTAAAGGATTGCGTCAGGAGTGAGATATTTTTTTTTTTAGTATTTCTATCTAATTCTTTTATAAATACGTAAACATCAATTAAAAAGTATTATTTCTTATCAAACTGAAATGTTATTGTTAAATTAAAGATCGATTAAAAATATTTTTTTTTGCTAATCAAGTGATATATTTTTGAATAAAATTTACAGGTTAGCAAAAGCGTAAAACAGTTTCAAATTAAATTAAAATAAAAAAACGACACATTTTGTACTGACGTAATATATTTTATTAAATTATTGCTTGATTTGTTTACCCCTACAAGTTGTTATTTATGTTAGAAAAAATATTTACGTTTACTTTCGGCAGCCTCGTTACTCTCGCTTCCCTTATTTAGTCCTTTAGTCCTCACATTCCATGATCGATGTTTCTGACAAAGGGGGATAATTGCTTGGTCGGAATCTATTCATGTAACTCTTATCGGTGGCTAGTTTTTGACCTTTTAGTAGTATTTTTTAGCCATTTACATCAAGTGGCTTCATGCCTTGTCTGGATTGATTTCTATGAACAAAAAAACAACAAAAACAAAACAGTGCATCTTAGTTTCGATGCATTCAAGAATCAAAGAGGATCTGATAGATTGTGTTCTGACGTGATTCTTTTAATTAAATAACTGTTTGTTTCATTTCAGACTGCAACTTTTGCTTCTGATTCGGAAAAAAATATTTTTACTGACGTCATTTAAAAAAATAATTAATTGCTCCAATACTTCCTGTGGTGCATTAGTAAATTTATATGGTAGACAAGTGAACGTAAAGTCGACAGTGACTTGTAGAAGCTACTCTCTTTCTTTCTCCGTACTTACTCTTTCCTCATCTTTCTTTCTCACTTTTTCCTTCTCTACTAAAAGAATGAGATTCATTAAAATCAATTGACTTCTCCGAGGTTATCATAGACACAGTATGTGTCTCTAAAATAAAATAAATACTTTTTTACACATAAACGTACATTTGCAATCACTGAAACTAATTCCCGCTCGTTCGAAACCATAAACTTAACGAGCCGTGTGAAATACTAATTTCGATTAAATGCAGCGAACTCGACAACTAACAACCCAAAGAGGATAGAGAAGGAAAGAGAGAGAGAGTGACAGAAAGAGAGATATATATATAGAGAGAAAGAGAGAGATATGGAGAGGGACAGAAAGAAAGAAAGAAAGAGAGAGATATGGAGAGGGACAGAAAGAAAGAAAGAAAGAAAGAAGTAAAGAAAGAAAGAAAGAAAGAAAAAATGAGAGAAAAGGGTGAGTTCTTCTGGTTGACACACATATGCGCTTCGACTCTGGGGAAGATTCCAACAAAAACACCAGCATCAACCAGCACCTAACAAAAGCCATTAGCTCACCTCATGAAACACGAGATGTACCAAGCCAAAAATCCACTAAATACGACTGCTTTCTCTACAATTACAGTCTCGCCACAGAAGGTAAAAACACTCACAAAATTAAACTTTAAACAAACACACATATTTCTAGCGCTCCTGTCTTTTGCCCCATTTTACAAACGCAAGAACTGTTAATTTTCTTACAAATAATTTACTCACTAAATCTATCTACTATTTGCATATGTATATAAATATATTTTGTTCGTTAATCATCCTTCTCTTCACAGCAATAAATTTTGACTATTTGTTTCATTCATAATAACCTTATTACTTGTCAGCGTGAGTCTTTGGTAAACTACAAGCTAGGATCTACGCTACAAATTAGTGACTCCGACGTGATTTGAACACGCAACATCATTATGGGATTAAAAAAGCATCATGTAATATTTAATGCGTAATATTTTCTTAAATGATTCCTTGGTTTATTTATTCTGAGAACGTTTTATTACGATGGAAAAAGAGCGACAAATAATGTGTACAGATGTAATAATTTTATTTGAGTATTACTTGTTTTATTCATCCCTAACACTTTTATTGTGATTGTAGGATATGATGTTTAATGCTTTCATAGTTTAATAAACACTTGCATTTATTTTTGCTAGTAAACAACGAGCAGGAAGACCTGACCCTAACCCTAACCCTAACTCTCAGTTGAATGAACATCATTTGCTCATAACACTATATCACTTCTGTATTATAACTCCTGTTTCGCTCCCTTATATAGTTAGAAGCTTAAATGTCTGAATTAGTGTCTTGTAAATATGGTTTCAATTTCATTAAAATCAGATATACGTATTTGAGTTTTAAGGGTCACTTAGAGATGGGGCACGTATATATTCAGCTCATAGAGGGTAACGTAAAGATTTCGAACCACTTCCATTGTTTTCACCATGACAATACGATATATTAGAAGTTTTAGAGAGGTCATGCTTTTATATACCTTTTAGGGGTAAACTTAGAGATTCGAGAATATTTCCATTGTCTTTCCCAATAAATAATACATAAGAATACACTTTTAGATTTCATGTAGATTCTCTAACCATTATTCCTAACGGAAACACACAAACATCACACACATATACGCACACACATTGAGTTTTAATATAGAGATATTTTTTTATGTTTTTATTAAAGAATTTTATTAAAAAATGTTCATCTCACCTATTTGTTCAAATAGTCGGACACAATTGAAATACTGACATCAACATCCTTAGACATTTATTAACTGATTTCAGAATAATAGCAACGAAAATACTCGCGAAAGAAATAACGCTTTTATACCTTGATTAAGGGTCGAGAAACGGTCATCAATTCTATTCCGAGGTCAATAATCAAATTGATGACCCTGATTTTACCATGCTGTCTCATCAACGTATTTTTTCTCGTTTTAAGTTTTATACTAAGGGGTCAAATGTAAGGATCAGATAAGTGTACAGAAAACTCAGAAGGAGACCGAGAAACCAGTGAAATATGAGGGTTTTCTTTTCGCTCGAGCAGCGCTCCTGCTAAGTGTCTACTTATAAAAGATGTATAACGGACAAGATCGGGCGAGTTAATCGTTTCAGATAATACATATTGTTGATATAAGTAAGCAAATAAAATACATTACTTATATATGTATATACTTGATTCCGCTTTATAATGTTCGAGAAAGGCCATCATTTTGGTTGTTCGAAGTACTTGTGCGTGAAAACTAATTTGTATCACGAATAAATACGTTTATTGTTTTGAAAGATGATGTCCACTCAACGCCAACTGTGAATAGAAAATATACTCGGTCAGCGGTTGGGTTTACGTGAAGGTTCAAGATCAAAAAAATCCTTTGTAAAAGACCTCCGACAAAAATAACTCCGCCACCTCTAAAAATACCCGCCACTCCCCAAAATATTCCCGCCACCTTTTAAAATACCCCCGGCTCCTCCTAAATCGCCCCACCACCTATAAAAATACCACCGCCACCTCTCATAATACCCCCGCTACCCCTAGAAAATACCCCCACCACCTCTTAAAGTACCGCCACAACTCCCCCAAATACCCCTGACACCCCTTAGACACCTCTTAAAATACCCCCGTCATCCACCAAAATAGCCCCGCCAGTTCTAAAAATACACCCGCCACACTCCGATATACCCCCGCGACACTAAAACATACAAAATCCAGGTTGCAGTAAAAAAACGTGTTATTATTTATTCAAAAGGATGGAATCCATTCATATTATAGAGCATTTTTGCATAAAAAAGATCGTTTCCCTTATATTTCCGCCTCGACATGAAGTCACGTATGTAGTTGTCTTCAATTCCGCGATGCGTTCCATGGTGACATTTATTCTGTTAGTTGTTTTTTTGTACGGCAGGAAATGGGTGATTGATCGATATCAACGTGGACACCTAGACACTTATTCAGGGCGTTCCATAGCGGAGTATGGTTCCGCGTTTCGTAGGACGAAAAATAAGGATTTCATCGATCTCAACGTGTTGACCTGACTACTAACCCTAACCCGACCACTTATCCATACCCCATGCGTTCCACAGTGGCGTTTGTTCTGCATTTTTTAGTGGTTAATAAAGGATTTTATTGATCTCAACGTGAACACCAGGATCCTAACTCAAAGCATATTTAGACGGGACTCACAAAAGTGGGTCAAGAGCGTGTGCACGCACTGCGTATGATTGACACGACTATATTTTTTACAAAACTTTTTTTTCCATTTGTGATAGGGCTTTTCTACAAAAAATCACAAGAAAAAAGTGAAATTTCAAGAATCCATTAACGATTTCGCTGCCAATATGTTTGATCTGTCGAGCTTAAGTTTGAAATTAGAATTTAGAAGCATCCACGTAACTCTTTAGGAGACTCTGTCGGTCGGTCCGTCAATCCGTGATGTGTTTTTTTCAGCATCGTCAAATTCTCAGTTGAAAATAATGGATGTTCAGAAAATTCTTGTTTACGGAGTGAAATCAGCGATGCATACCCTCCTACAAGAAAAAGGAATTCCTGCATGAATAAACGTAATATTAGGTTGATAGAAAAATAATTACAATATTTAGAAACAAATATTAAAAAATAAATAAATTAAAATATCTAATTAGTGAGTTAATAAACACAATTAAAAAAAAAAAAAATAGACATAACATTTACAGCCACATTTATTTTTATTACAACAGTTTAGCCTTTTACTTACTGAGAGTTTTTATTTCTTCAACCCTTAAAACTAGTAACCTTGCAGTCAATAAGACAAAAGTATACACACGAGGCGGAGAGTAACTTGAGATAAAGAAATAGAAGCACTTGAGAAAAAGGGTATATTCCCGAAATATTGTGAGTTCTTGCGTCACACATACCACTCTAATGATCGAGGAGATATTTGGAAGCAAGTCAAATTCATTATATAAAAGAAAAGAAATCGGCTTGTCAGTTTTCCTCTTTACAATCCATATTCATTGATTCATTGATCTCATGTGTTACCCATTTGTAAAGCCTAGTTTAGATAGTCGGACATCGTTGAAATACTGACATCAAGTGCCTTAGATATGTATTAAGTGATAGTAGAGTAATAATAACAAAAACAACTCAGAAAGAAATCGGACCTTTAAAAAATGGTTTAGGGTCGATAAATGGTACTCCAGTCAAATTGAGACGTTGGCGTGGGGTTTGTTTAACAATTGCTTTCAATCGTCCATTGTCAATAGTGCATGGCCGCCATCTACATTCATCACCTTCAAGGAGTTTGTTTACTTCAGTAAGTTCTTAGAAATCAGGAGCCCCTTTTCCTGAGGCAAACATTTGATTTCTTTATGAGAGCACTTCATTTATTTATGAGATACATCGATATCTCAGCATTCATTTAAGATTCTCTTAACTTTCCAAAGTTTGAGATCGTAAAGCATTGCTGAATAATACTTCCCTTCTCCCCAATTGAACGATCAACTATGGTATAGTTGATCTTCCTTATTGGGTTCTTTTAGTTTTACCGAATTCTAGGACAAACATTCATCGGGTCTGGTGGATTATTCATCCTAGTGATGTTGCTTGAGTTAACAGCACTAGGAAAAGGTGCATTATTCATCGTAGGAGCCAGTTCGTAGTTATGCCGAGGGGATCTTATTTGGGCTTCGAATACCATGTATTTTGAATCTTTGGTCGGGGTTTACTTGTAGGGTGAAGTATCCTCATGTCAGGTTGTCCTGACAAACCCTTGTACAGAAAGACTGAAGACACTCGAGGATGGTGTCTAGTAGGCATTCACATTAATAAATGCTTTCAAACTTTTCTTTGACTATAGTGTATGGCCGACCTCTACAGGCTGGGTCAAAATGATCTTACACATTTGTAGGTTTAATCAAAGCAAATTACAATAAAAATTAAAACAAGTATTTTTTTTAATTTTCCAAGTGTGCATGTAAGACCATTTGGTTTTGTCGTTTGGATAATAAAAAATATTTTTTTCCATTTCAAAATGTACATATTATGTACTTTTGTTTTATTTCGTTTCAGCTGATGTTTTTTTTTTAAGGATATCTCTGACCACGTCTTTATTTATCCCTCTAATAAAATAATTTAATGAAATTTTATTTCGTTTTCTCTGAGGATATCTAAAGTCAAAGATATACCCTCATTGTCCTTAATCTATCGACCAATTAAAAGATACCATTCGCCAAGAAATGGTTTCCTTTCCACATGAAATGATCCATCGAGTTATGAACAACTTTTACAAATGTCTTTGACAGTGTGTGGACAATAATAGCAAACATTTGACTGATGTAATTTTTTAAAACGAAATAAAATAAAATGACATCATATGGACATTTTGAAAATAAAAATACTTTTTTCATTATTTATGAACTGGACCTGCTACCTCAACTCTTCTACATCGACGAACCTAAGAACTCTCAACCATTCTTTCAATGTGGCCAAACCATTAAAATCTCCTGTTCTGCACGCATCTCTATACTGTTCAGATTTATTCTTCCTGTGAGCTCATCAAAACTAAACCTGTTTTTAAGACTCACATTAGACATCCATCGTATCATTCTCATATAATTTCTCTCCATGTAATGCCTGTTCTCAACTTTCACTGGTCACGTTTCACTTTTATACATCATCACACTGCTTACACAAGTTTAATAAAATTTTATTTCGTTTTCTCTGGGGATATCTAAAGTCAAAGGTATACCATCATTGCCCTTGATCTATTGAACAATTAAAAGGTGCCATTCGTCAAGAAATGGTTGGCATGCAATGATCCATCGAGTTATAAACAACTTTTACAAACGTCTTCGATAGTGTGTAGACAATAAAAAAAAACATGGGAGGTGACGGTGGTTAAGTGGATAACGACACGGACTGAAGACTTGGCTGTTCCAAGTTCAAATCCAGTCGGTTCCACAGTACCACTTTCACTTAAGGATGTTGGCAACATTCTCGTGGTCTTTCACGTAAGTACCCGATGTCTTTCTAGAAAGATTTCTAACTAGAAAAATATCGCCGAAACTAATGCCAAGCCAGAATCATCTGATTCACACGAAAGAAGAAGAAAAAGAAAACCATTAGACTGATATAATTTTTTATAAAGAAATTTTTAAAAATGGCATCGCATGGACATTTTGAAAATACAAAACACACTTTTCCAATCATCTTTCTTTAGTAATTGGTTATTGTTTATCACGGTCCGGGGGGTATTCGAGGATGAAAGTAAATATATTGTCAGTTAGATGATGATCGCCACCACCAGAGGATTGGAAACAATGAGTGAAATAGACAGAATATTACTTAAGAACAAACTGATTATCAAAGAGGACAGCCGAAAAAGTATTTGTTTATATTATACTTGAAGACGACCATGTTATAGTCGGTTGGGAAGCAGCCTCGTAGTACTTTGTTCCATAGATAGGATAGACTTAGTGGAAGTTCCGTTTGGTTTCAGATTAATAGATGGAAAAAGGAAAGTTTATTGCTGTGGTTGTAGAAAGGTGAGTTTTTGTTGAGAATGTTTTACTGTGTAAACCAGATTGTGTAGCTGTATCAAGCACCTACCATGAACATAACGATACAGTATAGGGACAATAGCAACATGTTTCTAATGCGAACGAGACTGTAGATTCGAGAAAAGAGAATACCCCACTAGATTGCGAAGTCGTATTTGTACTTTGCCCAAAAAAGAAAGAGTGCTTCGAGCGGCACCTTCTCATATATGACAGCAGGATTCTACTTTAACGGCATAAAACAGAATGCCATTATATGTACATTTGGAAAAAATGTTTTTTTGTTCATTCAATGTCATTAGCGTTTACTAATCCCAACGAATGTGTGAGATCATTTTTTTCCAAACGTTTATCTACAGGGCTCCTATTACTGCTCCGGAATTCATGTATGCATATATGTAGCCAGAAGTGTTGAGCTCAGAATTACCATGCTCATACAATGCGGCGCCTAGCTTTTTGTGCACATCGTGAGAAAACCCGGCCCTAGATGTAATTTTCCGATAACGACTGTGGGTGTGGGGCAGATGATGGGGGTATACATATTGATTTGGGGGACATAAAGAATAAGGGGGCAAAAGTGAACAAATAAAAAGAGAGCCTCGCTTTGAAGGAGATCGAGAAAACCTCGGACGGAAATAGGGTATTCGTTTGATCTCGCCTCCTCCTTCTTTTTTATTTTTTTCTTTCTTTTTTGTTTTCTTCGGTTTTTTTAATTCTTATCTGTCATCTTCTTTTTCTTCTTCTTCTTCTTCTTCTTCTTTTCATTCTTTTTCTTCGTTTCTGTCTTTTTCTTTCTGTTTTCTTCTTTCTGTTTTCTTCTTTCTGTTTTCTTCTTTTTCTAATGTGTATTTGTCGTCGTCTTCCTATTATCATCATCATCATCATCATTATTATCATTATTCGTTCCATTCTGCCTTCTGATCTTTTTCTTGTTGTTGTTCTTCTTCCTTTTCTTTCTTCTTCTTCTTCGTCCCCTTCTTCTTCTTTGTCTTCTTCTACCTCTTTTACTTCCTTCATTTTCTTTCGTTCAGTTTTTTCCATCGCATTTTCTTGTTTTTCTTTATGTTGTTGTTGTTCTTCTTCTTCTTCTTTTTCTTTCTCTTCTTCTTCTCATTATTATTATTCGTCTTCTTCTTCTTTTTCTTCTTTTTTTTCTTCTTATTCATGTATTTCTTTCTGTCTTTTTCCTTTTTTTCTTTTCCAAGGAGACCGGGTGTTGTATTGTGGGATAGGAAAGGAATACTTTTTCCTTCTTAGTAAAACGATATTCGTAGCCGGGAAATATTCAAACCTGAAAGTTGAAGTTCGGATCAATCGTTGCTTTTGACCTGGGAAATAAATTCAAAATCTGTCGATATCGGCGTTAGTATGTGCGTTTGCGAGAGACAAAGGACGCGAAAAGAAAAGGGGCAAGATTCTTATCACAAGTCATAAAATCTCTATGGTTTAACGCTGTCACTTTCCGGGTTTGGCTTTAATTTGCCATGTAGCACCAGTGAAAGGAATCGACGCTCTACGCGCATTTATTTTTTGAAAATCAGACCCTTTTTTGTTTCGGAAGATACTAATAACCCATATGAACTGGAAGGGACTATAGTTGGACGCCAGGCTTCTAATTTGCTAACATGGGTTTCCACGAGAAATCATGTACTCATGGGGGAGTCCACGTGAAAGTTGCCAACATCACTAATGAAAGTGGTGTTATAGAGTTGCGAAAGAAAGCCGTGTATCTCGACTCTAAACAATTCTTTGTTTAAAAGATGTATCTTTATTAATTTTTAGTGAAATTGCTCTCGTCTCCCGAAAAAAAGATAAGAAAACTATCATTTTTCGACGAGCAAGGAATTTGTTCATCATCATCGTCATCATCATCATCATCATCATCATCATCATCACCATCACCATCACCATCACCATCACCATCACCATCACCATCATCATCATCATCATCACCATCACCATCACCATCACCATCATCATCATCATCATCATCATCATCAGTCTCCAAGTTTGGGAATCTTGGGGATTGTGCATTTTCTTTATCCAAGAGTAACCGCTCTGAATATGGTCAAGCCCACGTAGTTTATTATTCGCCAGGAGTTCATCAAACTTTTGTATACGGGTACGTAATGAAAACTGACTTGTTTTTATTGTTTTTAAAGATGCAAAAACTCTTGCATGAACAATCTTCTGCTAGAAGGAACCACATGAAGTTTGCTAACATCGGGTAGCAAAAATGAAGCGATATCACCGGCTATACACAAACACGAATCGCGAGACCGCAGTCCTAGTCGTAAAACAGTGAGACACTCTCTTACAAACAAAACAAAACGGAAAACGAGTGTCTGATGTTTCTTCGTATTGGTCTCCGTAGTTATTGTCGTTTTGAAACAAAAAAATAAATAATAAAATGAAAATCTAAATTTATAAATGCGAAAGGTAGGCCAATTTCTCGCACTAACGGTAAAGTCAAAGCGCCCATTGCAAGTAAATTGACCTGTACACACTATCTGTACTATATACTACTTATGTATATGCGATATACGTCGCACGTTAACTAATTTGCATATTTGTTTAGGAAAAAAACATTTTATTTAACTAATTTGCATATTTGTTTGGGAAAAAACATTTTATTTAACTAATTTGCATATTTGTTTATGAAAAAAAACATTTTATTTAACTAATTTGCATTATTGTTTGGGAAAAATACATGTTATTTAACTAATTTGCATATTTGTTTATGAAAAAAAACATTTTATTTAACTAATTTGCATATTTGTTTAGGAAAAAAACATTTTAACTAATTTGCATATTTCTTTATGAAAAAAAAACATTTTATTTAACTAATTTGCATATTTGTTTAGGAAAAAAACATTTTATTTAACTAATTTGCATATTTGTTTAGGAAAAAAAACATTTTATTTAACTAATTTGCATATTTTTTTATGAAAAAAAACATTTTATTTAACTAATTTGCATATTTGTTTCGGAAAAAAAAACATTTTATTCAACTAATTTACATATGTGTTTATGAAAAAAAACATTTTATTTAACTAATTTGCATATTTGTTTAGGAAAAAAAACATTTTATTTAGCTAATTTGCATATTTCTTTATGAAAAAAAACATTTTATTTAACTAATTTGCATATTTGTTTAGGAAAAAAACATTTTATTTAACTAATTTGCTACTATTGTCTTTTTTTTAATTCAATGATTGTTTTTATTTTAATAGTTTTATTTATTTCCTGGACAAATATTTATCATTTGTTTTCAAATGCTTTTTCTTTACAGGGACCGACTTGATTTTCAACGAATTACGATCTATTTCTAAATTGCAACGTAAATGCAAATTGATTTCTTATTTCTTTTTCTTTGTGTACGGTCATATTACAAAGATAAATAAATTTGTATCGAAATTACCAAAATGTTAACGTTTATCTATCCATATGAATAAACGAGAAAGGTTTTGTTTCGTGTTTACAACAAAGTTGTGAATTAAATGTTTATTTTTTCCCCAAGTATTTTAAGGAGCAGAACTTTACGAAGCGATAGCGAGCCGGCAAAGCCAGCTAGCATTGTCATAACACTGATTTTTTTTATTCTTCTTCTGGGTAGCCGTAATTAATTCCTTTTCGCGTTTTGTTAAACAGTTTAGTTAATTTATTTAAAGAAGAAAGCTCAACTTTTTATAGAAGACTCGCCGCATTTTTTGCTGAAGGAAAACAAAACCTGTGAAATTACCTATTAAGAATTGTGCCTTTAAGTCTTTGAAACTTTTTTTTTCTCTTTTTTCTTTAGGTCCCCTCCCGCATCTTTCTCTCTCCTCGAATTATATACATTTCTACTTATATCCGCCCTTGCTTCCTCGTCTGTCTCCAGGGCGGCAGGATGCTTAAGCATAAGTGACAGCACATGTTTAAGTCGTTGAAGAATCATTTAAAATGACCATGTCAAAAAATAAGAATAAATAAAACGAAGAAAAAAAAGGAATAAGTAATAATGGCGACAATAATAAAATAAAATAAAAGCTCCCGTCGAGTGTTAAATCAAGCCGTTTAAGTTTCCCGTACGCCGACAACAACTTTTCACAGCCAGCGAAATTCACTGAATATTTTGCCGGCGCCATGATGGTTGCTCCAGCGTTACAGAGTCGAGATGTTGGTCTCTTTAATAGAAAAGAAGAAGAAAAAATCAACCTTCTTCATTTCTTTGTAACAAGTGTTAAAAGTACCCTGGTAGGTGGCAATACTGTCGTCGCGGAACAATTCTTGTGACACAGGAAGTTAACTTTTAATATATGCTAATGAAGTCAAAAGATGAAAAATATGTACTTCCGGTATAACGGAGTGTTGAAGATTTATGCAGTTACGCGCGCATGCGTACACAGGAAGTCATCCAATATGTAAACAGATTCCTGAATATAATTGTACACTCTTTGATCAAAATAAAGTAATCCAAGTACACCGGCTAAGTGGGAGAAGCTTATTTGTTCACGAACTTGTTTCTATGTTTTAAAATAGATCTCTATAACCATATAGATATTCTTAGTGAGTTTTTCCCACGTGTGAGATTGCTCTTTTCTTTGCTTTTGTAGTTGTTTTCGACCAAAAAATGACCCACTGTATCGTGTAGGATTTTTTTAAATACATTTCAATCAAATATATATTTTTTTATTCTTTCTGGATTTTTCTGATGATTTTGTAGTGTTGCAGAGAGGATATTGACATACAAATGTTGTTTGGCTCACGACAAAAGAAGCGGACCGTAAAAATACATTTCACAGAAATGTAATGTTTTTGGAAATGTGAAAAAATTAAAAAAACATGGTTATTGGAATATAAAATAAACCTAATTCATGTGAGTTTTTGCTTCTGTATACTTCAGCTTACCAAACTTTTATCCGGATTCATTATAGAGTTTTACTATATTTTTCTCTAATGTGATTTGATGTAAGATTTTTTTACATAATTCTATTATATGTGCTTCTCTGATGATTGAAATAGTTAGACTAAAAACTATATATGTTCATAGCTTGCTATAAAGCACGTGTAAGAATAATTAAATTCGGAATTAAATTATTTTTTGTGTAAGATGAAAGAATAATAATGAATATTCATCGAAATACGGAAATAAAAATTAGAAAGAACAAATGAAAATTATGGGTTTGGATTGCTTTTCATATAATCAACTATCATGTACTTATTCTCTGAATATTGAACTTGCAATTGGAAATACTTCGGATACGACAAGGGGTGTACGCTTAAAAATAAAAATATACATATTCTAAATAAAAAGCAATATATATATACATATACATATATATATATATATATATATATATATATATATATATATATATATATATATATACTACCATTAATACCCGGTGTTGATCAGGTGAGAGTGTGGGATAGCATCATATGCAACACCATGCCAGAGAGAGTTTAGTTTAACAGCAACCTTGATTCTATCAACTATATATCTTACTCACCGAGCTATTCAGATATACGATAATACCCTTCAACTAACGCTAATAAATATATTAATTTCATTGTGTAACATGCTTGAAAAATGCCATTAGCTTCTTTACAAGGGCAGCTAGAGACGCAAAAATACTTCCATTATGTTCATATGCAAATTGTGTATGTGAATACAATTATATTGAAAGTACACTTCCAAGTATGTTTCGTTTTTAGAGACATACATGCACAGACAGAGAGGGATTATCGTTGATTATATATATATATATATATATATATATATATATATATATATATATTTCATTTCAATTCAAGGGAAAACAGTTTTCAGTGGAGGGGATTTTTCCCACGGGGACCATCTTAATATCAAAAATTTGTTGATATTTTTGGAATAGACATCACGTTCGGTCATTTACCAATGCTGTAAATTTGATTTGAATATAAGGTAAAACAATTTTTAGTGAAGGGGGTTTCAAGTGATATATTTCTCATATATCTTATGACATTCTAATTAGAGGTCAGTAGTCCACATGCCAATTGTAATGCAATTCTGTCCATCGGTGCGGATGAACATAAGACACAAAGATCAGGCGGACACACACACAGAGTTACTATTTTATATATATATATATATATATATATATATAGAGAGAGAGAGAGAGAGAGAGAGAGAATATATATATACATATATATAGAGTGAGAGAGAGAGAGAATATATATATATATATATATATATATATATATATATATATATATATATATATATAATTCAGTTTCATTAATATTTATATTATATTTAAGAATCTTATATTTTTCTACAGATTCAATACTTTAATGCCAAGTAAAACTCATTCTTTCCTTCACACGCATCAATGTGGCTAGACGTTGCAGGATCCAAATCCGAAACCCCAATGATCAGGGTTCGGTGCTCTACCAGCGAGCGACGAACATGGAAGTTATTGTGAGAGATTTGATATCGCATTCTAAATGGTACCATTAATTCATTTCCCTCTCATATCATTTATCCCCTCATAAATTGTCTCAACCTTTCCTCTCCGGACAAAACTTTTAACGGGCAAAAGATTCATTCAGCTGTTCGAACGCTTCACTTACAGTAGCCTGAAAAAGCTAGATTTTGAATAAGGCCGTAGTTGAAACATGTATGCGTATATGCAGCAATAATAATATAAAAATTTATACTAAAATACGGCTCTACTTATTATTGAGATCTATCTCATAAACACCATAGTTTCGTCGGATTAATACCTATGAATTAACAACCCTACAAACACTGATATATATATATATATATATATATATATATATATATATATATATATATATATAAGGAGAGAGATAGAGAGAGAGCGAGAGGGAGAAAGAAGGATATATATATATATATATATATATATATATATATATATATATATAGATAGATAGATAGATAGATAGATAGATAGATAGATAGATAGATAAAGTTTTATAACTATCACAGTAGTTATATGAAAAGGAGATAAACACACCTATTTTATTATATAAATATAAAAAATAAAATATTACAAATCTCCATGAAACAAATAAACAATACAGCAGGTGGAATTTAACTCAGTGATTACGACTTTAAGTCCAAAAGAGCTCATTTTTTATAAGGCATTAGAATAAAAAAATTGTTTACATAATTAATATTTTGTAAAGCATACTCCTTTTTAAACATATGTACACAATAGTTAAATAATATTTGTTGGTGTTGAATTTTTCGGAACAGGATTAAAAAAGATAATCTATGTCATAAATTATGTATTTACTGAGTTATAATATATATATATATATATATATATATATATATATATATATATATATATATATATATATAATATTTATAAATAAATATTAAATTATTTATACCTACAGACGCTAGCGTTTCAAGCTTATTGCTCTCATCAGTGCAGGGAAGTAACAATTTCAGACGGTCGGGAGGCGTGAACCCGGTACACAGAGTCAGCCATATCCACTCGGCCCACAGAAACTGTCACGTAATATAGGGAAATTAAGATCTATATGTACCTAGAAGCGGGCACAGATAGAAGACTAGTCGAGAGTGTTCGACGAATGTATTCGGAACTTTGCATTAGAGCTTTTTGACAGTCTATTTTTAACTTCCCTGAGAGTGCTCAACTTTAATTTCTTAAAGGGGCTTAGTATATATATGAATTTATGTATGTATGTATGCGTCTACGTTTACATATCTATTTATATAAAGTTAGGAATGTGTATATGTTTATTTATTGATATGTACAGAGGTTACTCCTACACTATTTAACTGATCATTATGAATTCTGGACACATTTGCAAGGCGAGAGTAGTCCAGATGTGGGCTATATTTAGTTTAATTTCATTCTATTGAAACGGGGAAATGGGGCGAAAGTCCTTCGTATAAATTAAAATACCTACAAATGGAAATGTTCCAGGAGGTATTAATATTATTAATAAATATTCCCTAAATATCAGTTTCTTTGAAGTATTTTCAATTGTTTCAGGAAGCATAATATGGGAACACACTTCCATTTGAAAATTCAAATATATCAGATTTTCATTGAATTTAATCCGTTATATCTTGATTTTAGTATGGGGACATAAAATGTTGCAAAACTGCTCTGTTCCGTGAATTATATATATATATATATATATATATATATATATATATATATATATATATATATATATATATATATATATATACATAAATATATATATATATATATATTTATGTGTATATATATATATATATATATATATATATATATATTTATGTATATATATATATATATATAAATATATATATATATATATATATATATATATATATATATATATATATATGTTATAACTCAGCAGTAACTCAGCAATGAAAAAACGTATAATTAAACAGACGAATTCTGTTATTTTTAACAATGTTTGCATATATATATATATATATATATATATATATATATATATATATGTGTGTGTGTGTGTATGTATGCAAACATTGTTAAAAATAACAAAATTTGTCTGTTTAATTAACCTTTTTTATTTGTTTTATTTTTCTGATGGTGTTTTGTATTATTTGTCTATTATAATGTATATATATATACATATATATATATATATATATATATATATATATATATATATATATATATATATATATATACATTATAATCGACGAATATTATTTATTCTTGTGTGCATATCTTTCAGAAATTTTTTGTCCATAATCTTATCTTCGGCACATGAATGTATTTTCAATATGTTAAAGGCAAAATTAACAATGGAATTATCCAATGATCAAAAACACATAAAACAAAGCAAGGCAACAAAATTACATCCAGTCCATGGTATAAGGAATCTAAGATTTGTGGTTATTATTCCGTGTAGAATTATGAGATGTCGGAGTTTTCTACCGTGGCTGAGTTAAACTGTATTGTAATGCGTAAAAACTATGTTTATAATGTATAACTAGATTGAAACATCCGCTGGAAGCAGCTTATTTTAAATATACCATTGGTTTTGTTGCAGCAATTTAGGCGGATACAGACAGGCATACGCATATAGCTTGTTTTAATACGTCTAACAAAGGGTGTATCTCTATATATCCTACCTCCAGCTATGGATTAAATAGTAAGGTAGATTAGACATCCTAGCCTTGTTTCTGCATCAAGTTTCGGAGAAGGAGAACTCCGAAATAACACCAATCTTTCTCTGCTGATCCCGGCATTGTTTCTATCGCCCTGGACTACTCTTTGTCACTTGACGTTTAGTCAGAGTTGGAGAAATCCTTCCTCCCTGAGACGATTTTTATTTTTGTCCCAATTCAAAGTGCCCAATTTTTGGGGAGCTTGTTATCCCCAACAATAAAAACCGAACTTGTGTCTAAGTTTGCACTCGTGGGAAATCAAATATATAGGAACTAAAGCAATGCTGTTTCATGAGAGGTGCGGGTTTAGATTGCGCAACCCTTGTCTCACTATAGACTCAACAATGCAGGTACCCTAACAGGCGGTATTTGTTTTCCCTCCTTCTGACTCTACTCATGCAATGTTGGTTAAAGGAAAGCGGTTAGAATTGCGCAACCCTTGCCTTTCTATAGACCTCGCTAACAGGGTGTATCCATTGTCTCTCGACACTGAAAGAGGTCATTTAATCTCTCTCTCTCTCTATATATATATATATATATATATATATATATATATATATATAAGATAGCGTGTGTAAAATAACTCAAGTGTGTCTCTTGATAAGTTTTTGTTTGGTTTATTCAGGCGCCTACAGTCATGTTTCGGCAGGGTCAGCTCTAAGGTCATGACCTAACTTCTTGACCATACTCCCCATATCTTACCCTGACTTATTTTAATATTTCCGGAGGTACATGTTCCTTCGTCCTCTTCCTCGTCGCGGTTCGGTTTGATTGCTTCCGGAATTTCATGTCGTCCGCACTTCATTCTCTTCCCTTTCATCGCGGCTTTAAGGCGCACCGAGAAAGATGACCTCACGAATAGTCTGCGTTTGTGGGTGTCCCCTCTCCACCTCTCCTTTCTACTACTCTCTCAATGTATCACCCTTTATTTTCTCTCTCTCTCTCTCTCTCTCTCTCTCTCTCTCTCTCTCTCTCTCTCTCTCTCTCTCTCTCTCTCTCTTTATATCCCTATTTCTATTTCTTGTTTTTTTTTTCTCTGCCAATCTCTCTTTCTTTATTAATTCATGGTATCTTTCTTTTCGTTTCCTCCCTTTTCTCGTTATATCTCTTTTTCTCGCTTCATATTTCTTGCATTTTCCTGCTCTTTATTTCTCTTTCATTCCGCCTTTAACCTTATTCGTTTCTCGATACTTTTTTACAGTAGGGCCTGCGCTAAAAGTCCCTCGGTGTCGGGGTTTGGCGGTTGAACTTAGTGCCGCTGTTAACATATTGATCTACTTGCTGTTTTTAGAATAATATACTCACAGCAGGAACCACTTGATGGTTTTCAACAACTATAGCGAAAGTGGTCTCATGGAGAGAACATGTTACGCTGATCTCGACAGACATGTACATTTGCATGCTTGATAGTAAGATGGCATTTTCACAATTGACTCAGATTCCTGTGCATGGTTGGTTATTGTGAGATAATGAACGAACAGCTGATCACCGAATGAGTAATTATAACGTTAGATAGATGGGGTGCATGAGTGGATGAGTTAAAATGTAATAATGATAGCGAAACAACAGCAGGCAGTAACTAACCCCATTTTCTACGACACTAAATTAAGATCCTTCAGCCCATCACACCGTAAATAAATACGTAAAAACTGTAATTACAGTCAAATGTTTGTATTACACCGTGCGTTTGGCTACTTCATATCAATCACTACACCTACAAGCGATTACACGGATAACAACAAACTTCACAAAGTTACGCTTTCAGATTACAAATAATAAAAACTCCAAAATCTGAAAGTTTATTCTCATGTAAAATTTAAAAGTGAAGACACTGGAGGTGTTCTTGAGTCTCTAAGTGCACCGCAAAGAAGGATATAAGATCAAAATTCTCTAAAAGTTTCAAATGTATCCAATTTTTCATGAATTTTAATTATATGCATTCAATTTTTTTTTTGGGGGGGGGATAGAAGTGGTTCCAAATCTCTAACTGCCCTCTTAACCAGAAGTATCTATGGTGGCTTAACCTCCTTTAACACTTCAAATTTGTCATAGTTTGATAAAATTTATATCATATGTATTGAATTCACCGGGGAAGACAGTAGAATGGATCCCGAATCTCTATGTTACTTTCTATGTGCCGAATATCTACGCCCCCTACCTCCAAGTGACCCATACGGACAGAAAACCCTTAAAACTTTAAATAAATCTATCCGATTTTTATGAAATTTCAACCATACGTATAAGACACAAATTCAAAGTCTTCCAACATTTCAAATTATTCCGGCTATATTAGGGGGCGAAACGAGAGGAGAGGGCCAGTAAAAAGAAAGAAAATAATATTGTGCTATGAGCATAGTGAAACAGTACATCAGAGTGATCTTCATTCAATCCCGAGCAACGTTGGGTCCTCCTGCTAGTTATTTATGAATCTAATAATTAAAGAACACAATAATTAATACTTATCAGCTAAATAAAGCTAAAATAAGCTAAAACAAATCGATTAAAATACGTATACACTGTCTCGGAGTGGGAGAAGCAGTTTCTTGGGTAATGCAAGTTTCTTATGCACGGCTGCAGCTAATTTTTGTTTTTTAATCCTATTTTTTTATATAGCGACGTAAACGAGTAACACAAGTTGGACACGTTGTGGGGAGTCAACAGAAAACCCTTGTGCAGCGTTAATATGTTGTGGCAATACCATTTTATTAGCTGGAGAGGCGAATTATCGCATATATTCTTTTAACTATTGGTCTATCTATCCATCTATCTTTTCTATTTCTCAACTTGTTTTGTTTTTCTGTAGAAAATCATTTCTATAGCATTTATTAGAAACTAACATTAATTCTGATAAACTGGTTCCTGATTCGTGGCTACGAACAAAGTGGGAGCAGGGGTTCTAGGATATCGTGCCACAAATGGCGAACAATATTTATTGCTTGATTGACAGCCATTATTGAAACATTTTCGAAGAGGCAGCGTTTCGTCTTTTGTTCGTATATTCGCCATTCTTTGGATGAAGCTATTATTTATTCATTTTTTTTTCATCAGCCATGCATAGTTTCGCTTCTTATTTGGTTATGCTTTTTTTAATTTTATATTCAAGATTCCTTGATGGAAAATAACCCCCATCTCGCTACCCAACTAATAATGAGATGCCGCCATTACCCTACCTGAATCGCTCTGTATTTATTTTGATGTTTGATCATGAATTTTGATTAATTTCATAAATAATCACCTACTACGCTTTTTTAAATAAGTTCTTTGATATATATATATATATATATATATATATATATATATATATATATATATATATATATATATATATATGTGTGTATATATATATATATGTGTATATATATATATACATATATTTATATATATATACATATATTTATATATATACGCATATATGTACATATATATACGCATATATATATATATATATATATATATATATATATTTATATATATATTTATATATATACGCATATATATATATATTTATATATATATTTATATTTATATATATTTATACATATATATATATATATTTATATATATATATATATTTATATTTATATATATATATATATATATATATATATATATATATATATATATATATATATATATATATATAAAGGGATATTGGCGGGAGAGTAAAGAAAAGACGAATACTGGTAAAGAAAAGTAACTGTTAAAGAAATAAAAGTTAAAGAAAAACAAAACGAAAAGAACCAAAAGAGAAATGAGCTCATTTGATGTTCGCGAAACCCCATCAACGTAATATGGTAGAGATAAAAAAAAACAATGCAAAAGAAACATGGCAACATAGGAAAATAAATAAAGGAAAAAATAGAAACGTATTAAGAAAAAGTATTAAGAAAGAAAGTTAGGCCTGAGAAAAAAGTTAGAATATGAATAGCTGTACACGCACACGCGCACACACACACACACACACACACACACATATATATATATATATAAATATACATATATATACGCATATGCATATGCGTGTGTATATTTATGTATATATATATATATATATATATATATATATGTATGCACGTGTGTGTACATATATGTATATATATATATGTATTTAGAATAATTATGATATAATAATAACTCAGTTGACGAAGATTATTAAAAGTGAAAAGAGGGCCCCGTTTTTCCGATAAGCGGATATCGATTCAGCTTTAATGAAAACTTGAAGAATGGCCAAGAAAAACAATAAAAGTAAAATGGCGCCTAAAAGAAATTTGATTTAATACAAATACAAGCAACGGCATATCAAAGAAGCGATAAAACTCAATGAAGCTTAGCAAGTAAATTAACAGCTCTAAATCGATATAATCAATCTAATGGTCATTAAATCAGTTTTGTTGATCTCATATTCGCCGAAAGAAATATCTCTTTTCACACGAAAGAATAACAAAAATAAAATAAATAAAAGAAGTCATTGTTCTTACATTATAAGCATTTTTTTTAATGTTTCGACGGGAGGAGGAGGGGGGCGGACATTTATTTTTATGTAGTAAAAACTAGCGTTATCTTTTTAAAGAAATCACGTTTATTGTTATGTTACGCTTTTGCGCATGTTAAAATGATAACCCCCCTAAACACACAGTGAAGATGGGGAAATAATCCATCTATTATTATTCTAAACGGGTGTACACCCCCACTACCATCCCTAGTCAAACTATGACGGGGGAAAATGATGCTTCGCCTGTGTTCGCATTAATATTCATATAAAATAATATCCCCATCGGTGAAGTTCAAAACAAAAGAGAAATAAAGGAAACGACTCACGCTTAAAATGAAATAAAATGAAAAAGAAAAGACAAAACGTATAAATCGGTACAAAAAGAGAGGAAAAACACTTGTCATAAAGTGTCTTCGTATGTCATCAAATATTATTATTTTCAATCATCTCATAGTATTCATAATCGTTCAACTGTCAATCTAATTAACACCTATCCTCGAGTGGGTTTTAGCTTTGATAAGTAGTGACTCAAAAAGCAACTATATGTAGCAACTCTACGACCCTGTCCAGTTTCGGGACTACACCTATTATTACCACTACTACCATTACTACTAGTACTACCACTACTACTAATAGTAGTAGTATTATTAGTAGTAATCCTTTTGGTTTGGTTTCAATGGTTTACAACACATATCGTTTTGGGTCATTTAATTCCGAAAAACCATGCCCATTGGACACGATTTCGTGTAATAACTTCGTTGAAAACAACTTTATATTCTATATCCAGATTAAGTACGACCTCTTCATGAGTAAATGGGTAAAGAATTGCGAGAATATATCAGAAACTTTCTAGGATTGGAAAATATATTAGAAGTTTTCTAGGGTAGCGAGAATATATCGGACGTTTTCTGTGTTTGCCAGAATATATATATTTAAACTCGCTTTGCTGATCCTGTAATCTATAATACATATAATAATAGTTGTCACTTATGTAAAAAGCAAATCAAAGCATTGATTCGATAATTAGAAAATGTTATTTCAAAGGAAGCCAATGTTATTGCTAAAATATCTCATTTTTAAGACTTACATATTGTAACAAAGTGACGATGGAACCTTGCGAAGAATTTCGAGAGATTGGTATACTAGTATATATAGGGTGATTCATAAGTCACTTAGCTATTTATCAATTAGTCTTCGCGAAGCCCTGATTTGACGCCGTTGGACTATTTGTGTGGGGATATTTACGTGACCAAGTATTTGCCACGCCAATAACTAACATCAACGACCTCAAATCAAAAATCACTGCCGAGTTTGCTAAAATTAAAATTAATCAATCAAATATGCTACAAAGAGTCGTAAATTCCTTGCAAAAAAAAAATGGAGCTATGCATCCAGAACGAAGATGGAAATTTTTAAAATTCGCTGTAATTTTAAACTCCCATAAATGAATTTTTTGAATAAACTTTCTGTTTTGTATTACCGTATTTTTGAATTTTAGAATTTCAAAAATAAATAGCTAAGTGACTTATGAATCAGCCTGTATATTTATCGGGATCCATGTGGAGTCCGATGAGAAAAATAATTCGATTTTTTTCCACACTGAATCATTGCGATTATATTCCTGAATTGAAAGTCGCATTGGTGAAAATATTGTTTTTTTATAAGGCTGTCGGATTTCGCAGCTGAGGGGTAAGTCAAACATTAACCCCGCTAGCTAGCTGTCATGATGTGAAGAATGTAACTCGAACTCAGTCAGTGCAGACACGATCTGGATTGAGAACGTTGTAGGAACGCGTGAAGATACGCTTACGATGGAGCACGGTCATAGTTACGGCCGATCCATTGAGAGAAGGAGGCAGATGTGTGACAGGAAAAAGTACAGCCCGGGTCGGGCTTCTATGAATAAGCAGCCAATAATATTGTTTAATAAATAAGGTAGGTAAAACTTGGCTGGACAACGCCAAATTATCCTGCCTTGATATATAAGGTGCGACAATCGCGATTTTATTCACTTAGAGTTTGGAGTTTTTCAGAGTTTACAGATTTTCTGAGTAATGACACTGCCGTATCATCGTTGTCCCGAAAGTGAATTGCGTTTAACACCCTAGAAGAAATGCTTTTCATTCCGACTGTCAATTAACTTAGCAAGTAAAAATGAAACGTTAAACTCAACCCAGAAGCAAAAATATTAACCTTCTAACCAGCTAAAGACTTTTTGTCATTTAAACTGCAAGTCTCACGAAAAATTCTTATATATTTTTTTAATTATGAATATGTATGGAGTTATCGGTACTTTGATTGTCTGTTGTCGTTTTTATTTTGTAATGTACTTCTCATCACTCAGTTGACGACGAATTCCCTGAGTAACCAAGGATCAGGCCTACACAGATTAGCGCATCGTGAGGGGGGTTCAAGGGAGACAATTCAGGGGTGTAACTTTGTCAACGCTGGCGTCCCGAGATAGCAGCCAAATGTCAGTGACGCCACATCAACCAACACCAGCATGAGGGTTGCATTATTAGGTAGTTGCGAGGGAGTCAACAGATTACAATAAGAGCTCAAATAGAATAGTGCACTCACTACTGGACACTAGTTAGTACACATAGGAATCGGGAAATAATATTCAAATTGATTGGTGTACAAAGAAAAGTGGCTAAACTAATAAAAGGGGTTAAAAAATCCAAATTATAAAAATAGATTAAAATCATAATTTACTAAAGATGGGAATTAGAAAAAAAAATTAAAATTAAAATTCGAGGGCTACAAAGAAAAGTGACTAAACTAAAGATAAGAAATAAAGAATCTCAAATATAAAGATAGATTGCAATCCTTATGTTTAACTACTTTACTATAGATAAGAATGAGGTGTAAAAAATTAAGATTTTGAAAATAATTAATGCGATGTCTAAATATATAACAAATTTCTAAATATCTCTCATCGTACTGGAGAATTTAATTTTTTTATTTGTCTAATATATAATAAGAGTAATTATTTACCTCCTCTCCAGGAGGTTAGGCACAAGGCCAGTTTTATCTTACTCCCACAAGGTAAGATGTGACCCAAGGTTGGGTCGGGAAAGTAGGACTTGAAAAGCCAGCGCCCGGGAAGGTGAGCACTCTGGCCATTAAAAATTGCCTGGGCAGCTCCGTCAGCATTCCCCGATAGGGGCGCCTCGGGAAGTAAGCAATAAACTTACTCCTCCCCAAAGAGGGGAGGCAAAGCCTGGGAGGGTGGACCTCCTAGAACTGCACATGACAAACCCATAGACCGGCGGAATCAAAACCCGAAGGCCAAGACGATACCAGTCTATGGGGTGCAGTATCCATCGGAACAGATACTACACTTTGATCTTGGCCAAAAGGCCAAGAAAGCATATATCTTTAATATATAATAGGAGTAGGAGAAATTATTTCTCTAAAGAAACAAGTACTCGCATCGCCACTAATTCACAAGTGGAAAGGAGAGGGTGTGTGTGAGAGAGGGGGAGAAAGACCATATAAAATAAGGCCGGTGGGGGGTATATTAACAGTCATCATTCGCTGTTAATATAACACTCTTCTGCTTGTTAATGAGTGTAGGGAAATAATTCCTCCTACTTCTTGCAGTAAGTTTATATTTCTTAGAAATAACGCAGCTAGTATTATATATTTTGTAGGGGTTTTCTTTCTTGTTTAAATGTTAAGATGAGATCATTTGTTAAAAAGCATAATAAATATATAAATAAATAAAAAAGATGATTTTAAAATTCATCTTTTCATTCAGCTTGCGGATATGAATTTTTAGACATTGAATATCAGGAACTGATTGGTTGAAGAATTCAAACTGACAGAAAATGTCATGGCATTCCAGGGGATCGATTTCAAGACGTTTAGTTCTTGCTGTCGTTTCAGATGCGTTCGCGAATCTCTGTCGTTTTGGGCTGAGACGCTTCGATTTCGAAAAAAACATTTTAATCGCCAAATTGAATGGGCGCATCTTACTTAAGATGCGTCCACTCAATCTGCGTGTTTTGCGATGAGAATGCAGTTTTAAACGGATCGTGTTTTAAATGCGTATGAATCTATTTTTAAGAGACTTGCGTCCGTCGTTTTGTCTGTCACACTTACGCTTGAAGTATCTTTTTCTTTTGTCTGTCATGTTTAAGTTTCAAATAGCATTGTCTTTAGTCTGTAACACTTAAAATCAAAATAGCATTGTTTTGGTCTATCACGCATAGGTTGGAAATAGAACTTCCTTTCCTTTATTTTAAATAGTATTTTCTTTGGTCTGTCACGTTAATGTTTGAAATTGCATTATTAGCTATCTCCACGCATAGGTGTAGAAATATAATTTTTTTGTCTGTTACGTTTTAGTTCTAAATAGCATTTTCGTTCGTCTGTCTCGCTTAAATATGAATTAACATTGTTTTGGTGTGTCACGCTTAGTTTTTAAATAGAATAAAATATGTTTTTCGTTGGTCTGTCTTTTTAAAATAGAACTCGCTCCTAGCAAGGCATTAAGTCACTGGATGAAAGAAGCTAATGCTAATAATAAAAATGTTTTCGTCTGTTACGAGTAGGGGAAGTCGGGGTAAGTTGAGCATAGGGGTAAGTTGAGCCACCCCCTTTTAACCACAATTGACTAAGCCAATCCAAGTTTTTATGCAATCTATAAACAACTGATCACGTGACTTTAACCTCCACCATTTTGTTTTGCTGAACCAATATCGGAGGTTGATGCAGTAAAAGAAAATCAGATTTCGTGCCAAAAAAGTAAAATAAAGCGTTACAGAGGTGAGTGCATGTTTCTTGTGTGTAGTAATAGTTTGATTAGATATAATATGTGGTAGTTGTTTGTTCAATTACTTGCCTTCATACCTGTAAAAGATTTTTACATTCACCACACATGAGATGCATGCATTTGAACAGACAAGTCAATGAGGTCAGACTGGGGTAAGTTGTGCCACTGGCTCAACTTGCCCCATATGTCTTTTTACACGTTTTCAAGAAACAGATGAATGTGCAACCACATCAGTAGGCCTGTTATAGAGTGAATTCAAAATGCATGTTGTATAAGTTACATGCTCTAAGAATTAGATCTATGGGTTACCTGGTAAATGTTTAAGATGTGTAAGCCGTGCTTGGATAGGAATTTGCATGCTGTACAGGCGCTTTGTTATTCTAATAATAATAATTATTTTTATTATTACTATTATCATTATTATTTTTAACATTATTATTATTATCATTGTAGAATCAAGAATGCACTTACCTCCCCTCTCCACCATTATGGACTACCATACAATTAGTCAGGCATGGTGGGTTATTCCATTTGGAGGCGCCTGATTGGCTAAACATGCCAGGAGAGGCAGGTGCCTCTCTACAAATGCCAGCTGTTCTGGCATTCATTGTTCAATGTTCCAGACTTATGCCAGGAACTCCACTGAATCAACTAGTTCACTCTAGTAATATTCTACATCATTATCGGATTTATTATGTTAACTTCATTTTTCTTTTTTGTGTGTTTCACAGAAAAAAAGCCCACCAGACATGCGCCACTACGTGCGAAAGACAAATCGTGGACAAACTCCTACATACGTTATGGAACGGGCTGCTGCCGCTGTTACTGGAGGTCAGAGTGTGAGGAGTGCTGCAAAGGACTTTAACATTGATCGAATGACACTGAAGCGGTACATGGACAAACAAGACAGTCAACCAGCAGGGACTGCTTACAAACCTGTTTCCTTACGGCAATTGGTTTTTAGTCCTGAAATGGAAAGGGATTTGGCTGACCACGTGAAACAATTGTCAGACATGTTTCATGGTTTGTCATTGAGAAGATGTCGCGCACTGGCATATGAGTTTGCTAATAAAAACTGTCTCAATCTGCCACCAAGTTGGGATCGTGAGAAAAAAGCAGGACATGATTGGTGGTTAGGCTTCAAGAAGCGCCAAAACCTGGCAATTAGAGTGACAGAAGCAACATCTTTTAGGCGTGCCATAGCCTTCAACCGCCCAGTTGTTGATAAATTTTTCAACAACTTGAGTCAGATAATGGACAAATACAAGTTCTCACCAAGTGACATTTACAACACTGATGAGACTGGGTGCACCACCGTTCAAAACCCTGGATCCGTTGTCACAGAAAAAGGAAAGAAACAAGTTGGTTCAATCAGCTCCGCTGAACGCGGGGAATTGGTAACGGTGGTGTACACTGTGAGTGCAATTGGATCAGTCGTGCCTCCTCTGTTCATCTTTCCCAGAGTCCACTACAGAGATCACTTCATCAGAGGTGGACCAACACAGTGCATAGGGAGGGCAACACGAAGTGGCTGGATGAATGAAGAGGTGTTTGTGGAATATTTAAATCACATCATCAAGCACACTAGATGCTCACCAGGAAAGAAAATCCTCTTAATCCTCGACAACCATGACACACACATTACTTTGAATGTTGTGAACACAGCAAGATCTCATGGCGTTGTCTTACTGACCATTCCACCACACACTTCCCATCGTCTCCAGCTGCTCGACCGGTCAGTGTATGGACCCTTCAAAACAGCGTACAACAGAGCCATGGATGGGTGGCTACGATCCAATCCAGGGAAAACAGTAACAATATATGAAATCCCAGCTCTAGTGAACCAAGCTCAGATGATTGCCATGACACCATTGAACATTGCTGCTGGATTCCAAGCCTCGGGCATTCATCCATTTAACCTGGACATCTTTAGTGAAATTGACTTTTCCCCTTCTCTTCCAACTGACCGTGAGCAAAATGTGGCTGCAGAAAGCCTTGAGGCAAATTCTACTGTGGAAGATGCAGGACCATCAGGTGAGGTTCCTGGAGCAGTCTTGCCCGTGCACAGTGATGATGTCCGACCACAAAAACAGCAAGAAGATGATCTTATGCAACCATCCGCATCTGGGTCTTGTGTTTCATCTAGCTCACATGATGTCATGCATCGTCCATACATTTCACCATCTGTAATTCAGCCATTTCCGAAAGCAGCACCAAGAAAGGCAAGAAGAGGTGGTCACAAAAAGGGCAGCTCAAAGATTTTGACTGACAGCCCTGAACGACAGAAGCTGATAGCCCTTGATGAAAATAGAAAGAGGAGCCTATTAACAACAACAAAGCAGTGTTTGTTCAATGCTGGTGGGAAAAAGTCATGTCCCCCGAGATCTAAAACCCCATGTTCAAGTGACACTGATGATTCAGATTTTGAATTTGATGATGTGTCATCAGATAGTGATGGTGATATTGATCTGGATAGCCCAATAATCGAAGGTGACTTTGTGGTTGTAAAATGTGCTGGCAAATCACGAACTGTGAACTATATTGCACGGGTTGACATTCTCAACGGGGAGGACTTTGAGTTTGAAGGTGTTTTCCTTCAAAAAGTTGCTGGGAAGGTAGGAACGGACAAGCCTGTGTTTGTTCCAAACCCAAAGGACGAAGCGGGTTTCAATGCAGAAGATGTTGTTTACAAGCTGCCACAGCCAAATAGTGTTGGCAGTTCTGTCCGTTGTTCTAGCCAGCTCGTTTTCAGCTGTGACTTGTCACAGTGGCAACTTCATTAACTTACTTTCAGATATATGTTTCAAATTTTGTGCTGGTTCATTCGCTGTAATTAACATTTCTACTTCATTATTATAATTTGTTTTATAACCACAGCAACAATTTTGGGCTTGTTCTTTCTTTATTTGCAACACATTTTTGCGTGGCACAACTTACCCCAGTGTGGCACAACTTACCCCAGAGGTTGGATCAACTTGCCCCATGGTCGGGGCAAGTTGAGCCATTTGATATGCATTTTTGTAAAGCACATGGTCGGTTTAGGTGTACTAGCAGAAAACTGCAACTTGTTTCAAAATGTTCCCAAATAAAAGAATTTTATAATAATACACTCATCTTTGCAAAATAATTAGTCGTTTGGGTTCTGAAGAGCCAAAATGGAAAATTGGCTCAACTTACCCCGACTTCCCCTACGTGTTAAATATAATGTTCTTTTGTCGGTGACGTTGAAGTTCTGAATACCGTGTTCGTTTGTCTTTTACGCTGAAATTTGAAATAGCATTGTTTGGGTTTGTCACGTTTAGGTTTGAGATAAATTTTTGTTGTCTGTTCGAAACGCTTAAGTTATAAATAGCATTGCTAGATTTCTATTAGAGACTATGTCAATCTTTTGTCACGCATATATTTTAAATAGAATTTCATTTTGTCTGTTACGCTTCAGTTAGAAATAGCATTTTAGTTGGTATGTAACGCTTAAAACTGAAATAGATTCGTCTATGCATTTGTATAAGACGCTTTGTTAATCTGTTGTCACACTTAAGTTTGAAATAGCATTGTGACAGATAAGTGTGCGATAGAATTTTATTTTGTCTGTGACGCTTACATTTCAAATAGAATTTTTGCTGGTCTGCTACGCTTACGTTTCAAATAACAATGGCAAATTTGTGCATGCATTTCGATTAGAAGTGTTGTCCATCTGTCGGTGACGCTAAATTTTGAAATAGCATTGTTTTCGTCTGTGACGCATAGGTTTAAAGTGGAATCTTTTGTCCGTTACGATGAAGTTGGAAATAGCATTTTCATCGCTAAACGCGGGAATTGAATGAACGCATCTCAAGAATAGCCTTTCATGTTTTTGTTTTGTGTTTCTGTTCGCCATGTCAACATCGATATGATCCTGAACCAAGATGTCGTCAAACGTAAACTTTCGGTCTCTGTATTTAAGAAGACTCAACAAATTTCGCCTCTGAAAAAGTATCCATAAACATTGAATAAATCTCATTTGGATGGAAGAGAAAATGAAAACATGATCACAAAAAAGCTTCCGAAATAAAAAAAAGTTTCAGCAGAATTAAATCTCAAAAAACTAAAAAGACAAAAATTAGAAGAGTTTCATCAAATATTACTTCCGGTCGTATTCCAAAAGGAATAGGGAATTTAATCCCCAATTGACGTTACTTTCTCAGTTCTTGAACGACTTTGAAAATAAATTATAAAATTTTCGACATATTTGTTTAATTCAACAAGAAATACATTTTGAATATTCAAAACTCAAATCTTTTACATTTTGAATATTCAAAACTCAAATCTTTTACATTTTGAATATTCAAAACTCAAATCTTTTACATTTTGAATATTCAAAACTCAAATCTTTTACATTTTGAATATTCAAAACTCAAATTCTTTTGCGTTTTCGTTTATTTTCTAAAAGTTAAATAGAATTTTCTTAGAATAATCTGACATATTTTATTATTATAACGTTGAGTTACTCAACGTTTGTTTTCCTAAGGCTTTTCCTCCATACATTCCAATCACACAAAATACATGTTACAATATTCCTTATTATGGGGAATGAATTATATTTGTATAACACTTCCATTTTCATTGTTCCAATAAGCTGTAATTTGCAAGTAACTTACCAATCAACCGATCTCTTCTTGTGCCTCTGTCTACCAGTCGAACCCTCCATCAATATATGTGTTGGGACGATTAATCGGAATCGGAATCGGGAATCGCAAAATGTTTAACCTAATTTACGATTCCAAAAATGATTCTTTTAATTTTGCTGTTGTTGTTTGTTTAAAACTTTAACTTCAATTGCTGGTACAAATGATAAAATGATGAATTTAAACGACACGTAAAACAAATTATAGTTCATAGTAACACATATAGCACCGGAATAAATGGCACAGGTAAAAATGGCACAGGTAAAAATGGCACTAATGGATCAATAGCAAACAAATTGGTATAAGGGACAAATATGGATGAAAGTCTCATAATGAGTTTATCAAAATATTGGATACAAAAAATTAAATGGAAAATATTAAGAAGTTTATTTAATTAGAAAAAAATTATATCTACATTTAAAAGTAGATGGGGACTCTCCGTTAGATCACTCTCCCCCCCCCAATAAAATTCTACTGTTTTAGAAAATTAGGGGGGTTTAGAATCGGAATCGGTAATTGTATCGGAATCGAGAAAAATATTGGAATCGTCCCATCACTAATCACTATACGTTATTTAATCCCCACCATTGTCCTTTTTTTATATAGACTCTCTCTATCTCTTTCGCTCTATATATATCTATCTATCTATCTATCTATCTATATATTTTCGACCCCTCGGGATTAATACCACCATCAAAATGAGGAGGAAGAAAAGGAAAACAACTATAGGACAGTCTCGCTTGACAAGGTTGTATTTTACAACGAAAATTCGCGATAAAAATTCAGATAAATGAATTTTTCATTTATAAAAATATTGCACGATTGTTGATTTTCAAAAATATTTTATATATATATATATCCTTCCCACTCCCTTTTTAATTAGTCAAAGGTAATGAAACTAATGATAAAACACTAAATTGAAATAGTTCATTATAAATAAAAGGAAATAGCATTATAGTAGGAATACTATTTAACTTGTAGCTCGAGAGAAAAAGAAAGAAACAGAGAGAGAAACACGGAGAGGAAGGGATATAAAAAGTAGTAAATGTGTCTTTTTTATAATGGAACAGGCTTTGCACATTCACTTCTACTGAATAGAACAATCTAACCTGAACTTAATAGTTGAGCTAACGGGCCACATTTTTCTAATATGTTTTTGGGGACTTTGTATGGTTAGATGTAAGCAATGTCGCAATTTAATATTAACACGATTTTATGTCTTACATGTCTCATTTTCCTAGGTAAGGCTCACACACAACTAGCGTGATTCGGGATGTTTTCTTATGATGTGTTATTTAGTCGATCGCTTCAGTTAACCGGGTTCAAATTTTTGTCTAAAACTATCGATATTAGAACCTGCCCGTTAATTGTTTTAGAACAATTCTTTACACACTTTTGAATATGTAATATATACACAGGGCGAGCGCGGTGTTACTGTCACCGGCCGATATATGTTGAGTGTTCAATCGTCCCTTTCTATGTCTTTATTGCGTTCGTCTCTTTCTATGTCTTTATTGCGTTCGTCCCTTTGCATTTCTTTATTGCGTTCGTCCTTTTGCATTTCTTTATTGCGTTCCTCCCTTTGCATTTCTTTATGGCGTTCATCATCACGTGGTTTGATGCGTTATTTTTCTGAACAACATTTGTACCAGCATTGTTCGAGGTGTTGTTGTAGCATGGTTCGTTGCTTGGATAGTATATAAACGACAGTCGCGTCTTGCAAAATGTAGCAAGTCCAACACTGACAATTAATGAATGCTATAGAATTATGAATGAGAAATTGACAAATATGCATGTTATGAATAGGTAACTATTTAGCAAGTACTAAATTAACACACATGATTTTGTAATTAAAAGAGATTGACACATGGCTGAAAAATAAAGCATATTTATATCTACACAAATTTACAGTAGTGTGAAAGATATTTTGAGTGATGAAATAGTTCGTTAGAAAGGTTAAAAGTTCTTGTGTTCGTTTGAATGAAGAAAAGGACACGAGCGTTAGAAATATGTGTGTTTGTTCAAAGTTCCATTTTGGGTACTTTTCCAATATGTGATCTACTGAGTTTTAGAGTCCCTAACTAATTAACCCTAAACCTAACTAATTAAGCCTAAACCTAACTAATTAACCCTAAACCTAACTAATTAACCCTTAACCTAACTAATTAAACCTAAACCTAACTAATTAAGCCTAAACCTAACTAATTAACCCTAAACCTAACTAATTAACTCTAAACTTAACTAATTAAGCCTAAACCTAACTAATTAACCTAAACCTAACTAATTAACCTAAACGTAACTAATTAACCTAAACCTAACAATTACTATAAAAACCAGGTAAGTAACATATAGAACGAGCACCCAATTTTGTGTTTGCGAGTGTGTGTTTACCTTTTTGGGTAATGTTGGAATTCTAGAAAAGGCAGTTGTGCTTAAGTGATTTTCAGATTGGCACAAGTCATGTTTCTTGGGGGGGGGGCATCCTCGCTCTTTTTCGTGTGCTGATTGTGGTTGTTATAGTTTTTGTTGTCATCTTTACGGAGTCGAGACGTTCAGGAATGTCGGCACGGAAAACTATATTTTGGTTGTCAAGTTCGCGGTTTTTATAAATTGTCATATCACACCGTTTCGTTAAGTTTATTGTTTCAAACGTGCGGGAATCATTTTCATTGGTTGAAAATGTCGAATAAACACGTCGATGTGAAAAACGTTTGTTTCGTTTATTTTGGAAAAAATAATTTTGTTTAGTGAAGCCAATTCAGTAACGAAGAAAGACACAGAGAAAAGGAAAGGAGGAAATAATAAGCCGAACGAACGGAGAAAGAAAGAGAGTAGCTTATACAAGCTAGTATCATTTTCACAGTCGTCCGACCAGTATATCTAGTTACTTACCTTCCGCATGGCCTTATGATACGTTGATCATCTGAAAATTAGCTATTTGTTACTCTACTCACTCGGGCGAAATTGATGACTTTCATTAAAAATGTCCGATGTTCGAAACAGCCTTAATTTGACGCAATGCTCTTTAAAAACTTTACAAGTATTCTAAATATTCAAACTTGAATCGTGCCTGTCCTTTTCGTCCGTGGGACACGTTACGACAGGATGCTTTTCTGCATATTACAACATGGTCGTCTTCAAATCTAATATCAACATGTTCCTGTGATGAACCGTCCCAACAAGAATTCGAACTTAGTCCTTAATATATTTCCATCTCATTAACCCTTAAGATAGAACGACTTTTGGCCTTCAGAAGTGGCGACCCGTCTAGTAAAAAAAAGGAAAACTATATGAACAACACTACGAAGAGACGTTACACCTGATTGAGCCGACTACTTACAACGTGTCATCAAGGCTTTAGTTGTTTGTGTGAAATCAAGATAAGAAAGGGAAATTTCTCGAAATAATAAGTGAAATCTAAAAGTGAAATCGAAAATATTTAGAAATAATTTGACGTATTGTTTTAGAGGACAAGTTTTGTGAGTGAAACTTTTGGTTTATAAATGAACATTTTGCAAAGTATATTAACACTATATTAACACTATCTTAGCACTATATTAACACTATCTTGACACTGTGTTAGCACTATATTAGCACTATATTAACACTATATTAACACTATATTAACACTATATTAGCACTATATTAACACTATATTAACACTAAATCTCGAAATTTTTATATGAGGATTAGTAATCTGTATCATTTGGATAATTAGGACTACTATGTTAATCTCACAACGTTTCGGCCGATGTAACCTCTGATTATCTTCAGGCACGTCTTGTTGAATTCGGGAATCTTCCTGTCAAACTCGGCAATCTGTATGGAATTTCGAACTGAACCTTTTATTTAATCCACGGGGGTAGATTGTTTTCGTTCCGTCAGTAATTATTAGTTAGAGGTCTTAAATAATGTCACCTGTACTGAAGATTGAACATGGAACGTGGCGCTACGGATAAAGTGCTAAGTGATAATCAGTTTTAATTCACAATCTTCTGGAGGAAGTAATAATATACATAGAAATATTTAGACTTGTGTCTGTTAAAAACGGAAGTTTCAAAATAAAGGTAGATTAAGTGAAGAGAAAATTTTTCTTACAACTTACAGATAGAAAATCAAATAAACGTGTCAGAAAATGGTGTAATAACAGAATGTCGACGTGGGTAAAATAGAAGATATCCACTTGCTCATTGCCGGCATATCTGAAAGCGAAAATTCAAAATTCGGATTTTTTTGGGTGGGATGGCAAATAATAATTTATTTCAACAATTTGTTTAATTATTAAAAAATAATTAAATACAACTGTTTTTATTATTAAAATATATGTTTTTCAATTTTCAAAATATTTCTTAAACAAATAATAAAATTTTAAAAATATTTAAACAAAACAGAAACATTCTAAATATTAAAAAAATGTTAAATTTGATTATTTGTCAAAAAATATTTTAAAAATTTAAAATAAATGTCCAATTATAAATTAAACAGTTTGATTTTGTTCTTTGTTAATAATTAAACACATTGTTGAAAACAAATTATTATTTGCCAAAACATATCTGGCTTAAAATATAGTATGGGATTTTTTTTTTTAGGATTAACTCCAATTCGCAATTTCCGATTTAAGATATGGCGGCCATGAGCAAGTGAATATTTTCTATTTTACCAATTTTTTTCTATTTGGTTGTCAGTCTGAACGGATTCATACCTTTTTTTCAGAGTTTTATCTCTGCCCCACTTCCGGGTGAGCGGTCGCTGAGAAGTTCATGCAATATTTATGTAACTCTACACTACGCAGTCTAAAAGAAAACAACAAAAGAATTCGCGGCAATAGAACAATAATATTGTTGACGTTTTCCCTTTCTGACAATAGAAACGTCGCTAATCTCTTTATACTCTTTCGTTATTTCCATAGAAAGTGGTCTACTGGGTCCTAATCTATGGGTCCCCCTTGTAACACATTCACAGCAAGAACTCCTCTGTCCAACACGAGAAAAATGTTCTTTCTTTCTCAGTATGGCTAGCGTCAGGTGGAATCCTTAAGAACAGAGCTTCTGAACGGCTTCCCGTCTGTGGAACACATTACCACGAGACTACTTTCTTGCAGATTACAACATGTTCCTGTCACGATTCGTCCAGCAGGTAGTGAACTTGGTCCTGAATATCTTTCCATCTTATTAGCCTTATTATAGAGTGGCTTTTAGCCTTGATAATTGATGACCCGTTTAGTAAAAAAGAGAAAACTATAACAGAACCAAAGAAAAGAGAAATACAAAGAAACAAAATTGCTGCTAACAACATGGGCCGAAGAGAAGGGGGGGCAACGCTACTAAAACTACTACAGAGAGACGCCATAATTAATTGGACCAGCAACTTATACCGCGTTATCGAGACTTCGGCTGTTGCTGGAGACAAGGACTGGTCGGTGTAGGTAGACGTTGCGCTTGGAATGCGATTGTGATTGTTTTGCTAATTGTAAGGTTGAACTAAAATTAAAATTGTTAACATTGTATTATTTTTATTTCGATGTATGCCGACTGAGCAATGTATTAAAACAATTACAGACGTACGTCACTGATCGAGAGAAGATTGAGAAAAAACATCAAAACAGGATTTGCAGTCGAAAAGAGCGGTCTTTTTACTTCGGCCAGCTTGGGTTAGGGGATAGATTCAATGTGTACAGCAGAGTGGGTAAAGGAGATGTCGACATTCTACAACAAATACGTTCTAAGTTATATGAAAAAAAACTATCTGTTTCGATTGTTCATTTCGTCTGCAAACGTCTTTCGAATTTGGGGGCCAGTAAAAAACAGGGGGCAACGTATATATGCACATGTTTACAATTTTCACAGACATTTACTAAAGTTATTCGACAGCTTCAGAAGTAAAGGACACATAAATAATATTTAAATAAACGATATGGCGTTCAATATATTTCTATTACCGTTGAGACTCGTACAGTATTTTAAATATGCTGCAAAAAAGATGGGATCCATTTATCGGGATAGAAAACTTCTCACGCCTGACAGTATCCTATATCTCTACAAAGCCACCATTCGCCCATGCACAGAATATTGTTGTCACATCTAGTCTGGAGAACCAACTACTAGTCTTTCCTTCTTAGACACAGTTCAAAAAGAGCTTGTAATCCAATAGGTGCCATACTATCTAACACGCTCTAGTTCCAGTTCAATCATCGCAATGTTGCGTCCCTGTGCTTGTTTTACAAGTACTTCAATGGAATGTGCTCTGATTGTCTGGATTTGCGCCCCCTGTTAGTAAATACCTCCGACCAACCCGACAATAAGCAAAACCCCACCATTTCACTGCAGATGCCGGACAGCTTTTTACTCTTCGAACGGTTTGCCTTTGGAATTCCCTCCCTGCTCCCTATTTCCCCGTCTGTAGCAACATGCAGAAATTTGAATGTAATGTGAACAAACATTCCGCTGCACAACTCTTTGCTAAGGATGATACCCTATAATCTGCCCCCTAATTAAAAGTAGTCTTTTACATCTGAATGGCAATGTTCATTGTGTGAGGTTAATATAAGAAACAAAATACATGTCTTTACACGAATAGACAATTGAAGACAGGGCATATTGGATATTTCAATTCGACTAAGATGAGCAAAGTATGGTTTTCAAATAAATTTATTGGCGAAAAATAATTAATTGGACTGTTATACAAAAATAATATTTTGAGAAGAAGGTTTAAAAAGAAATGGGCGGGGAAAATGCATCTATCTCACTGCAAATTTGATCAAAAGTTTTCTTGTCTTTATCATTGTGTTGCCAAAGAAATTCACAAAAGTAAGAGTCTTTTTCGACAATTTTAGGACCATTTGATGTCGAACATCACAAAATCGAACTTTATGAAAAATTCTACTTTCTTACGGGAATTTAATAGCTCCTGATTTGTCTCTCACACATTTATTCAATACGAACGTGATTACAATAAATAAATAAGGATAAAAAGTGATGTTGGCAATGAAATAATTTTAAATATCTGATGTAAATGAGATAAGTAAGCGAAGATATAATGCAAACCCCAATGAAAGGAAAACTGCTCCAGTCAATACACTTCAATATCACTGAAACTTCTATTTCCAACTTAAGCGTTACGGACAGACCGACGGACAATGCCCCACGTAGAAATACAAAGGCGCACCTGATAAACAAGATAAAGATACTAAAACAATAATAGACCAAATTGAGACGAGTTTTGTTAAAATGGCGGAGTCAACTAAATGCATATTTGATTAGATCGGATTTAGGCTATCTTTTCGGATGAAGATTTATAGGCTGTGCTAAATTTGGCGAGATGATGTGAGGGTCAGCACGGGTTAATGGTGATCTAGAAACAAGAAGAACCTTGACCTGCAAGTCTTCTCCATCACCCACCGCATACTGCTTGGTATTAGGGGCGAATCGACAAAGGGTTTTAACAAACAAAACAAGAAATTCTAAAAATACAAAATGGACTCCAGCAAGGAATGAAAATATAAAATGAACGATTCTTGTTTTCGTTTTAGATACGTTATTATATGTTCGATAGGTCGTTCAGTTTGTCACGCGTATCTTTGAAATAGAATTTTAGTCAGTGTGTCACGATCAGGTTTGAAATAGCATTTTTGTCGTCGTGCCACAGTTCAGTTTACAATAGTATTTTTGTCAATCTGTCACGCTCATGTTTGAAATAATATTTTGTCAATCTGTCACACTTCCGTTCGAAATAGCATTTAAGCTATTCTGTCACGCTTCAGTTCGAAATAGCATTTAAGCTATTCTGTCACGCTTCAGTTCGAAATAACATTTAAGCTATTCTGTCACGCTTCAGTTCGAAATAGCATTTAAGCTATTTTGTCACGCTTCAGTTCGAAATAACATTTAAGCTATTCTGTCACGCTTCAGTTCGAAATAGCATTTAAGCTATTCTGTCACGCTTCAGTTCGAAATAACATTTAAGCTATTCTGTCACGCTTCAGTTCGAAATAACATTTTAGTCCGTTTAAAATTGTACTTTCGTCGGTCTGACAGGGTTACGTTTTAATAGCAACCTATTTCTCCCTCTCTCTCTCTCTCTTTCTCTCTTTGTCTCTCTCGCTTTCACACACACACACACACACACACACACACACACACACACACACACACACACACATACACACACCCATAATACTTCATTTTGAAATAGCATTTTCGTTGCTCTGTAACGCTTAAGCTTAAAATAGCATTTACGTTGATCTGTCAAGTTTAAATTTATCATATGGTAAATTTAGATGAATCCACGTATAACTATGATATTCCCTGCCCGTGAGTCAGTCGGTCTGTCGGCGTGTCACGCTGAAGTACGAAATAGCCTTTTTAGATGTGCCCACATATCTGTGTAAGTCATTTCCCCAGTTAGTTGGTTTGTCCCGTTTAAATTTGAAATACCACTTCCATTGTAAACCGTGCAGATTGAATGGCCGCGTCTCAAGAAGAAAAAAAACGGTTCGTGTTTTATCCGCATGTTGTCGACTTATTTTTCTTGCATGAATATTTGTGGGTGTTTGTAAAAGGCGAAATCGGAATAGACAAACGGAAAGAATCGTTAATGTTTTGATTGACATTTACACCGAACGAGCTGAGGTTTGCTATTTGAAGGCCTTCCGGGTCGTTGACTCCCGTTTCCAATTTTTAAAGCAACCGCCGACGTCGGTTGAGCTTACGCTCGCTCAACTCAAGCCTTCCGCCTCTCCTCTCAAACTGAAACCGAAAACAAACTATAAAATGGATCAAATACATCACTCCGAATCTGGAGAGGAAGACGTTTGGTGAAAATTCCAATGACTAAATGCGACCTGTCAGTCGACCATGTTAGATTTGGTTTTTACTTTAATTTGTTCTTGTCAAATGTTAAAAGGGCTATCTAAAGCTTAGCCTTAGGATCATAGAAATAGATAGTTATATATATATATATATATATATATATATATATATATATATATATATATATATATATATACTAGACGACACGTGATACGTTGGATCAACGTTAGTACATTAGATAGATAGATAGATAGATAGATAGATAGATAAAAAGAAAGAAAATTAAAACGTTTAGAAAGGTTAAAGATTGTCGACGTTTCAAACAACCGTAACAAAATCACTTTTCGACAGGTTCTATTTTAAAACAATCAAAGATGGAAAAATACATTGTTATTTATTATATACCTTCTATTTAGGTATTTTCGTTTTAAACATAGTTCACCCAAAACAAGGCAGGTCGCCAGTGTAGACGTAAGGGGCTACTAAGAAAAAGGGTGAGAGTTTAGGTGGGTCAACCTCAATTGGGAGCTGTGCAGCAAGATGTCTGTTTACATTAGTTTTAAATTTCTGCATGTCAGTATATTCAGGAAAACAGAGAGCAGAGAGGGAGTTCCAGAGTCCAGCAGCACGAGGAAAGAAGCTTTTGGAGTAGAAAGCTATTAGGAATCTGGCGACCTCCACAGTGAATGGATGGGATTTAGTTGATTGTCAAGTTGGTCTAGTGAATTTGCGTCGTGGGGGCACAAGAGCAGTAAGTTCATCAGAGCACAATCCGTTGAAGTACTTGTAAAGCAGGCACAAGGAAGCAACATTTCGGCGATGGGACAGGGGCTGGAGTTTGGTGGATAACGATTTACATTTGAAGTTCGCGACATTTTTTTTGGACCTTGTCTAAGAGGGAGAGACTAGTAGATGAAGCTCCAGCCCAGATGTGGCAACAATACTCCATGCATGGGCGGATGGTGGCTTTGTAGAGCTATAGGATAATGTCATGTGTGAGAAGTTTACTAGTACTGTAGAGAGAGACCACATTCTTTGCAGCAGCCATGACAATGTCTTCTGTGTATTTATTCCAATTCATGTTATCTGTGAAAGTTAGGCCAAGGAGTTTGAATGATGAACTCTCAGGTAGGGTGTTATTTGCCATGACAATCGGTGAATGAAGAAGTTTCTTGTAGTTATTGAAAGAAAGTAGCTTTGTCTTTGCGGCATTAAAAGTTACCAACCATTTATGACCCCAATCCACTGCAGCCATTGCCTCAGATATGTGCGCGTCGGCTTTGCCCATGTGACGAGAGTAGAGCGTGGTGTCGTCAGCAAATATTCCTATATCAGTCTCAATGACATCATGGAGGTCATTTATGAAAATCAGGAACAGTAGAGGTCCAAGAATAGATCCCTGGGGTACACCAGCATTTATATCATGTTGCTTAGATGAACGGCCATCGATGGTAACCTGGATTTTTCTTTTTGTTCGGAACGATTTTATATTAAATATTTGCCAAGTAATACCATATGAGTGAAGTTTTACGTGAAACACTTCATGCCAGACCTTGTCAAAAACCTTGGATATACAAGCGCTTCCGCCCTTGCTTCACCTGCCTTGTCCAGTGTATGGTATATGCATTCAGAGATGACCATTAGTATATCTGTAGTAGATCGTGCTTGTCTAAATCCGTATTGATGATCTGACAGAAGTTTAGCATTAACTAGGTGCCTGACTATCGCTAGAATGATTAATGATTCAAAGATTTTAGCAAAGATCGGGAGTAAACTGATTGGGCAATAGTTTAGAGGATCGATTCTATCTCCAGAATTCTTGAATACTGGTACCACAGATGCAATTTTTCAACTCTCATGGAAACAAGATTCAGCAAGCCATTTGTTATGTTGTTTTGAGAGGACAGAGGCCAGCTCAGCAGAGCATTTCTGTATTACTATTATAGGTATAAGATCAGCCACAAGGTATTTATGATAGCTTTGACCTGTGATGGGTGATAACCAGGTTCTCAAGTGTGACTTCAGTCCGCAATGGGAATTTAGGGAAGGGGTGGTTTGCTGAGTCCAAGGTGGAGTTTTAGGCGAAACGCTTGGCCAGTCGTTAAGCATTGCCGTGCAAACAACATCGTTGTGATTTGATAGGCGGGAATTGTCGATTGTCTATTGTTCATCACACTATTGTAGATTTTCCAGAAATCACGAGTACCTAGTTTCTGTGACTGAATGTGTTTTTTGTTATCTCTGTATACCTTCACTTTGCTTCATCTATCACTACTTTGTAATCATTTCTTGCCTCTATAAAGTTCTGTTTATTTGTAGTTGAGTTAGGGCGGACGAATTTTCAGAATGCCTTCTGCCTTTCGGCAATAGCAGCTGCACATTCTGAGGTGAACCATTGAGTAGAGTGGGGTTTGTTGAAGAATTTTCGCCTAGGGACATAAGCTTCAATACCTGTTTTGACCCATTCGCTTAGCTCATTTGCACACTGATCAGCAAGGAGTGAGAGGGTTTACCCCACCGGGACGGCGCTGATGGTATTCCTGCGGGATTCAAAATCAGCCTGCTCATAGTTTCTCGTCGTTTTGAGCAACGGCTCATCAGCATTTAGACGAGATTTAAGGTGATAAGTATCAGTACCACAACGTGATCAGAGTGTCCGAGCGGACAATGGGCATTCGCCACACAAGCCTCGAGTAGCGAGGTCAAGAACAGGTCGATCAGGAAGGCGGGTCGGAAAAGTGACAGTCTGTGAGATGCCGTTAGCTAGGGAGAAATTAAATGTAGAGTTCCAAGCTGCATCGTTTACGCTGGAAAATCCCAACCAATTACGGTGGTGTGCATTAAAATCCTCAAATACATGAATTTGGGCATTCAAGTCGAGTGAGCGTGCTCTATCTAAGCTTTCAGAGACAGATTCAGCAGGGTACAGTCCTGGGTCGAGGAAGAACGGTATACGAAATATAAGTAACTAACTCTGTTATTTAAGGTCAATCTAACGCACATGTAGGCTTTGTCATCTGATTCTAACCTATGTTCTCTAGTCAAGGGGAGGGTGTTCCGAACATAAACTCCTAGCCCGTGCATATGTTTGTCAGAGTCCTTCCGATAGAGTGGAGGGTAATCAGTAATGTCAAAGCGGTGAGAGGAAATTGAAGTGTGAATGGTCGTTTTACTTAGTTATAAGACATCCGGGGAGTTTGTCAGGAGAAAGGTTTCTACGTCGTTAACGTTGGTTCTAAGTCCCCGGATATTTGTGAATGCGAGCCTCAAGAGCGAATGCGAAGATGTTTTTGTTGGGCGTCTGGTTTAGGTTTTTTTTTTATCATGTAAATTCATGTTTGTTTTTAGTAAGAGTGGGGAGAGCAAAGTGGGTGCTTGTTTTGTTCTAATAAGTTCACACAACCAGTCCATTAGTCGTGACTTGGTCCATGCGGTTGTAGCCTCGGGAAAGCCCACCGGAAATAACTGTTAGGTCCCTTTCTATGCGCGACATGGCACATACAGTTACCCACGATATTATGCAACTGTTGATGGAGCAACCGTTCTTAGAGCTACCTAAAAGGTAGGGCTCCTAACTACCAGTCGGAAACAGCAGCCAGACAAGCTGTCTAACCTGTACCCTCAACCTGTCGAAACAAGAGCAACCCAGACAAGTCATGTAGGACTTAGTGACGAGAAAACTTTCCCCAAGTTGCCCAGATAGAGAGAAAGAGAGACGGCGTTCATTGCCCTAGTCAGAAAACAAAGCCAAGCCCTAGGTGTACCTCTACGCCTTGCTAATAGACAGAGAAGGAGTGCGAAGACCGGTCGATAGGCAGACCCCATCTACTCTTCCTATTCTTGATTGAGCCTAAAATCAGTGTCGTGTATTTACATTGAAAATGGATTAATACTACAACGATGGATATACTAGGCCTAAAGCTTCTTTGCTATCCAGAAGTCTCAAGGTACGGTGATTTATGATTGGTATTGATAATGAATAAACAAATGCAGATTCTTCGAAGCAATTACTTTATTAGCTGTGTTTGCACTTTTAGAAAGTAAAGTTTTTTTCGTAGATCTTTAACGATTTTACGTCTTCAATGTAAAGCCGGATGAAAAGGAAGAGAATACAGTAAGTGTCAGATATCATAATCTCAACCAAAGTGATATTAACTACTGTTTCACCCTATTATACTTCGGTCGATTTTGTCTACTGGTAAGAGTATTCGCTTATGGGTTACTAGATCATCAAAAGGTAACCTTCGGGTTGCCCTCGACTATGGTCGATTACTTTAATTTATACATGGGTGAGCTTCTGACAGCCGCCCTAGTACCAGGAATGTATAAAAGGTATTCGACGTGAGGCCAGAAAATATTTCAAATACATGACAAAGTTGGGACCGTAATCTCCTTCAAAGTAGGTCACTTGCAGGTGTTTAGAGCAGATACGATGGGTGTAACAAATTAAGGATTTGTTATACCGATTAAAAGATGGCCGCACATCAACGGAGAGTTACCAGATTTCTGGCAGGCCCTAAACTGCACAGAGTGCAGCTGCTGTTGAGATGCTGCGAAAAAAGAGATAATGCAGAACGCGACGGCGGATTTGAACACTATTCCAAAAGAAAACTTCCAGAGGTGTTTCCGGCAGAGGATTGGTCGGTAGGCTAAGTTTGCGCAAGCACAAAGGTCCTGCTTGTAAGGAAATAAGGGTCCTAACCCCGTCACCTATTTGATTTTTTCTGGCCTAAGTTTGGATACTTTTTAGATAGGCCTCGTATTTTTATATCTCTTTAACTATTGAAAAGATATGTTATTATTAAATTAAATTAAATATATAATTAAGCTATCAAATAATATATTTGATGATTTACATCAACAGTATCGAGTACTGTTGTCATATTTAGGCTGGTGAATTTCTGTCCCATTTGAGAGTTATTGATAAGGTGCAGAAGCGTATCTGTAATTTAATTGGCCACACCCTTTCTTCTTCTCCACACCACCTCATTCACAGACGTGATGTTGCTAGTCTCAGTCTTTTTGTATAAATAATATCATGGCATGTGTTCTTCAGAATCATGTGATCTATTCCCCGCTTCTTTTGTTTCAGATCGTTTGACTCGTTGGTCTTGTGGTCTCCATCAATTCACTGTTTTGATACCTTATTATAATACAGCTTCCTATTCCAGTAGCTTCTTTCCAAGAACCGCAGGCTTGTTGAACTTTCTTCCTGCTGACTGTTTTCCTCCTACCTATAACTTTGTTATTTTTTTTCAAGACTTAGGTCAATAGGCATCTCCCTTTTTGCGATACTCATATTTGTTCTTGTTAGCTCCTTACATCAAGTTGCGTCATGCCTTGTCTGGGTCGATTTCCCAAACAAAATTACATAGATAGAGTGTTGTAGGTGTATGGACATAGACTTATGGTAAGTACAATCCACAAAAACCTTTGTGTTTCATTGCAAAATGGAGATCATCAGGATTACTGCGATGATTAACTTTCTACAAACTCCTATGTTTGCATTAAACACATACGCCTATGCGCCAAAGCGTTTAGATTTGATTGCCTATATAATACTTCAAAATGTTATTTCCTATACGTTGCGTTTACATTTTATTGCCTATAGAATAAAATAAACACTTCCCTCGGTCTCTACACACTCATACAAAACAATCAACTTTTAACAGTTTCTACTAAAAATTAAACGCGCCTTATGATTTATTAGTTAAACCAACGACTATATGATTTCAAAGGTTCAACCATGCGAACGACGTCGTTAGTGTACAGAATATATGTAAAACCAACTTGAATGCGTCTAATTCTTCGTTGAAACCTGTTAAATTTTATTAACTGTTACGAATGAATAGAAATGTAGGGTGTAAGTCGTTTTGTAAGTCTATTAATAAGTAATAAAAACTAAAAGCGTCATAGATATAAGTAGGAGTTTAATATAAACAATATTTGTATATAAAAGTGATAGTAGAATGTTAAACATCGCAGTTAAGAAACCTGATCATCTCTTCTGGAGATAAACACATTTTTGTGTTGCTTTGTTTACTGCAAGTATATTTCAATATATATATATATATATATATATATATATATATATATATATATATATATATATATATATATATATGTATATATATATAAGCTTGCATTGAACAATCGAAGATGAAATAGATTAATCATTCGCTCATCTTTCTATCTTCCTTCATTTATCTCTATATGCGTATATATATGTATACGTATATATATATATATGTATATATATATATATATATATGTGTATATATATACATATATGTGTATACATATATATATGTACGTGTGCGTATATATATATATATATATATATATATATATATATATATATATATATATATATATAATATGTGTTCGAAGTGTGCGACCGTCTGACATTATCATCCCTGCACTGATGAGAGTATAAACGCGAAACGCTAGCGCAAGGAAAGAAAAATAAACATGCTTTTATCGAGAACAACTTGCATTGAACAATCGAAGATATATAGATTTGTTATTCGCACATCTTTATCTCTCTTGTTTTATTTATCTTTATATATATATATATATATATATATATATATATATATATATATATATATATATATATATATATATATAAATATATATATATGTGTGTGTGTGTGTGTGTATCACAGTTAAATCTAGTCACACTGATCATGCTTGGTTAACACGAAACATGTATGTATGTGGATATTGAAAGATATTTATTACAAATATTTAAAGCTCCTTTAAAAAAGGACCCTGTAAAAGAAATATGTATAACTAAAAAATATTGCAGAATTACTTACCCTTGATTGAACACTGTACAGGGGGTTTAATGAATATAGGTATAATCCCCTTTTCTTTCGTCGGGTGGTTGTCTTAGTGGCAGTGGGTGCAAAGATGTCGTATAGAAGTTAAAGGTGACTGCCGTCAATGGTTCGAATCCTGCGATCGATGCAACAGATATACTAACTCACACTTTGTTAAGATTAAACATATATGTATGTGGATATTTAGAACTATTATATATATATATATATATATATATATATATATATATATATATATATATATGTGTGTGTGTGTGTGTGTGTGTGTCTGTGTGTGTGTGCGTGTGTTGTAGTAGTAGTAGCAGTGATAGTATTAGTAATAGCTGTAGTAGCGGCTCTTGACAAAATCGAAACAATTAAATACAAAAAACTGTGTCTCACTGCGTTGGGTATACGTCTCTGTTTCACATTTGTAAGGCATTTAGAAACACGTATTTTTTTCTTTTCCCCCTAGAAGTGATAATTAATAGAGAACCTTCCTCCTTAATCAGTTAGTTACGAAATGCGAAATCCGATAGAAATTCGTAGAAAGAGATTGATTATTTCCACTAAAAGTACTACCTTGTTTCACAGTAGATAGAGCAGCGAAACGAACACCAAACGTCTATAAAAGCAAAATGGGAAGGTAAGTAACCGGGTGGACTATTAACAAGATCGACCAAAGAAATAGCGCACAAAACACATGGATATGACTACGGAAAGTACACGTCAACAGAGAAACTGTATCGATACTGACATCCGCACAAAACAACACGATCAGAACGAACTACATAAATACTAAATAGACAAGACCGAAGAGAAAGGTAAATTTAAACTCTATGGGCAAATAGGCGAAACGATAAACCACATCATAAGCGAATGCAGCAATCTAGCTAAAAGGGGTATAAAAGCAGTTAATAAAAGCTGGGTAAGGTAGATATCCAAATTAAACTGTTCAAACAACAGCATTTTGAATGTGCAGATATAGTGTATGATGATAACACTCAAGATGAAATATGTAGTCCGAATAACCAAAATTATGCAAATTATGCAAATTATAATTCCTCATGTAAAAAATTCAGAAATATAATAAAATAAATGCTGTTATATCTGTTACTTACCGATGCGTATATAGACGATTATGAACATGTGTCGTCATCGTGAACATAGTTTTTTACTTATCTACGGATACAAAATCACTCAGACGCCGATGTTGGTTTATGAAAAGGTTTATTGAAAAGAAGAAAAAAACAGTCTGAGGGAGAAATAAACGGAAAAATTGGTTCCATCGAGTAACAGTGTGCGTTCTTCCTCTCTGAAATTCCGCCCAGAAATCACGTGGTTTGTCGACCTTCGTCTGGTGTCACCTCTGACCCTTAAAATTGTCACTCAAACTTTTCCATCTAAACACGTTATTTCCTAATACTTTACGTTATAATCCGGGCAACGCCGGATAAAAAAACATTAGTGAATACATAAATTCGTAAATTATTTTTATTTATATATAAAGTCTGGATATATAGGAAAATTAGTCTCGGAGTTTAAAGAAACCGGCAGTGTCCTGAACAAACCCCGTCCCGGACGATCAAAGACTTCGAAAATCATGTTCTTGTAAGAAAAAAGTACGTTTTTCTAAGCATTTACCCAAACTTGGAAACACCATTTATCTTTATGAATGTGGCTATATGTGTATATATTTAGTAGGGTTGAATTTTCATGGTGTTTTATTAAGATTTAAATTTAAAAAAGGATTTTTACAAACCAAGCTCCAACCTTTGTCCTTTGGCCGCAATTTTGCATCCCTACGCTTGTTTTACAAGTACTTTAATGCGATGTGCTCCGACGAACTCGTAGCACGTGCTCCCCTCGAAGTAAATTACCCAGACTAACTTGACAAGCAGCAAAATCCAACCCCTTCACTATAGATGTCCTTACATGCTGGAAAGCTTTCTACTCTAATAATTTCTTCCATCGAACTGCAAGACTTTTGAATTCCCTCACTGTTTCCTGCTCCCCTGACTGTACTAACACGCGGGGTTTTCTTTTTATCATAGGCGTGTCCCTTTTCTTCGTCATATTTTCATGGATGGCTCGAGAGGAGAAATAGACTCTGAAACTTCTTGGTCTTTCTCTCTCCTCAGATCTTTCTAGTTCATACATTAGATCCATTGTTCTTTCTGCTTCTCGTAAAGTCGGTTCTCTCTGCCGCTCCAAACAATTTCTCACACCTGAGGTTATTCTCTATCTCTACAAATCCAATATCAGACCATGTATGCAGTACTGTTGTCATATTTGTGCTAGTGAATCTTTGTCCTATTTGAGGGTTCTTAATAAGGTACACAAAGGTGTCTGCAATTTGATTGACCCAATCCTTTTTCTTTTCTGTACCCTCTCTTTCACAGACGTGGTGTTGCTAGTTTCGGAATTGCGTGATCTATTCTCTGCTTCTTTTGTTCCAGCTCATTTGACACGTTTGACTCGTTGGTCTAGTGGTCTCCATCAATTCGCTATTTTGATACCTCATTGTAATACACCTTCCTATTCTAGTAGCTTCTTTCCAAGAACTTCGGGCTTGTAGAACTCTCTTCTTGCTGACTGTTTTCATCCATACCATTGGTATGGTATTTTCAAGACTACGGTCAATAGGTATCTCCTGTCTTTGCGATAACCATATTTCGTTCGTGTTAGCTCCTAACATCAAGTTGCTTCATGCCTTGTCTGGGTCGATTTCCATAAAAAATTAAATGTAACGCGAACAGAAATATGGCTGCTCAAGCCTCTACTTCAGCATTGTCTCTAATAGTAGCCTTTTGCGTCCAACTGATAATGTGCCTTGTTTAGGTGAAAAAGAGTAAAATAAATTTTTTAACAATATATATTTTTAAAAATTCATCAAAAATTATACGGGAGGAATTAATAGATATGATCGTTACCTCATATGAACAGGTACTGTTTTTATTGTTGGGTCACTACTCATCAAGGTCAAGAGCTTTTTGAGGACAAGGTTTATTGAGATGGAAAGATTCTCTGACAAAGATGAGGAATAATCAATGATATGAACCAAATTTGAGTCATTTTTGAGCGGTGTATGACAAGTATTTGTTGACATTAGATTTTATGACGAGTATGTTGTAATTTGCAGAGAAGTAGCTCTGCTGTAATGTGTTCCACAGACTTAAGGCCCGTGTTACATAGCTGCGTTCATGAGAAATTCCACCTGTCGCCTTCACCTTGTTCATACATATTCAGAGCAGTGTCTGCCTTTGAACCCAAACCCGAAAAAATCGAAAGATCGATATATTTTTTTAATATTCATTTTATTAATAAATTCTAAATTATTTGCATTTATATGAGATTTTATGGATGTGTGTGTATTTGGGATTGGACGGTTTATTTTATTTTTGTTCTTTATCTGCTTTTTGTGTGTGTGTGTGTTTTTTTCAGTTTAAATAAATCTATATATTCGTCCTTAGTTAATAGGCTTTTTTTTTCAGCACAGAAAAAAAGAGTAAGCAATTTCTTTGACATTCCTTCCCCAGAACCACACACGCTAACGCCCCTCCCCCATATTGCCGCCCCCGTCACTACCAACACATAACCCAGCGCCATTAGAGCCGTACATTAATACAGTTAGTGTTATCGTTTTTCGATCTCTACGCTTAAAGAACTTTCTTTGATGTACCTACCGCGACCTCCGACATCCTACGAGAGTTCTAGGTTTTGTCTCCTTTCTCGACACAGGTCGATCGTTCTTTTTTTTATTTGGCGGTCAACGATGTTTGAAACGAATAGAAATTGTTGCGAATACACAGAAGACGCAAGACAGCGGTTTAAACATTGAACGCCGATAGTATGCATAAATATTCAATTTTAAATACGTATTATTAAAAAGAAATTCGTTTAATTACTACTCGAGGTTAAGCTCCTAGTTTGATGGAGACTATCTCCCTTTCCAGAACTCTTTAGTTTTCAGAAAACCATAAATAGTCATTTATATTGTATGAGTTATTATAAGCAGAATAAATCTATATAAGTCTTCCCGTACTGGGGTACTGTCCTGTGCAGTTCTAGGATGTCCACCCCCCCCCCCGGTCTTTGCCTTCTCACCTTTAGAGAAAGGGTTAGTTTATTGCTAATCGCCTGAGGGTGTCCTACAAAGGAATGCCGACGGGGCTGCCCAGGCATTTTTTGACGGCCAGAGTGCTCTTCTTCCTCTAGGGCACTGGCTTTTCAATCCTACTTTCCTGACCTTGTGTCACATCATACCGCTGTGGGAGGTAGATAAATACCGAGTCTTCCCGTACTCTAGTGTTCTCATTATAATGGACTCGTCCACTTTCTTTAATTTACCTACAACGATCTTCCACATCGTCAGAAAGTTGCGGCTAAGTTCTTTGCTCTCTTATTGTCTCAGGCCCCCGTTCTCTCGCTCTCTCCCCCTCTCTCGTTCTCCTCTCTCTCTCTCTCTCTCTCTCTTTCTCTCTCTCTCTCTCTCTCTCTCTCTATATATATATATATATATATATATATATATATATATATATATAACGACGTTTTGTAACACGATTAATCTAGGGTGTTTGAAAAAGCATGCTAGTAAATAAGAATTATAACCTAGCAGCTAACAAGAGAGTGAGAGTAGACTTCGCCTTTGGAATGCGACTGTGATTGTTTTAATAATTTCAAGATTTAGACTAGAATTAACAGATAAACATGTGTTTGTTTGTACTTTAATGTATGCCGATGTCAGGAATGTGTTTAAAACAATTTTCAGATTTATGTCACAGATCGAGAAAGAATCGGAACACAGAACAGAGCGAGACTTGCATTCGAAGTGAGCGAACGTTCTGCCTTTTGCCCATTGCATCTGGGGCTGGGGAGTTGACTGTCACCGATCGAGCGAACATTTAATGTTGAACCGAACTGTTTATTTTCATTACTTGTATTTTTGTTTGATTTTCAATTTATAGCGATTATCGATGTTCCGCGTGGCAGCCTAATGTCAGCCAATTTTGCTTTCGTTCTAACTTAACAAACTACATCGCACTTTTAAATTGAACAAAAAAACGCGTTTAAATAATTTAAAACACTAAAAAAATATCCAGGTAATTTTTCTTGCCTTTAGTAAGATTTGTTTGTTGCCTGTTTATTTTTCACCCCTTACTTGTTCTGTTAGAAATTGTTATACAGACTCATACGACAAAAAGGCTAAAAATTAGAATTAAGTATAGGAGAATTAAAAAAAGAAAGCGTATGAAAGAAAACAAAGTAAAGAAAAAAAGAGAGAAAAATAAATCGTAATTTTAGCTGGTAGTGAAAATCGGCTGATTCTGCGGCGGTTGTTGCTATTGTTAAGCGAGTCAAACTTCTGCATAGAACTCATGAAGATCGTGCCACAGGGTTGTCTGGTCTGCATGAAGTTCTCCTCGTTAATCGCAGCAATTTGTTTACCTGTAGAATCACAGGTGGTTTGAGCCTTGCACCTAAAATAAAAATGGTGCAAAGTAATGTTACCGCTTAATTTATTTGCAGTTGCGCATCTAACACATCTTCTCTTGCAACACGAATAAGCAGAGACAACCAGAGGACGACGTATCCTGATGGCGACTCATCCTAGATTTTCCCTAGGGGTATATTAGTCAGGCTGTGGCCCTAATACTGCCAGACCTATCCGTTACGTGTGTACCTGCTAGGAACCGAAGTTCCAGAATGTTGCCACCAACCCTATCATTATGAGAAAGGGTTAAACTGTACGTAGTGACTCTGCTGCTGCGTTTGCGATGTCTGATCTTTTCGCAAATTTAAAAGGAAAGAAAATAAAGTACCAGCATAAATACTGTGAATATTTGTTTCGCATCACGTGTTTTTAAAAAGACAGTTGTAGTAGACTTACCATGAGTCGAATCGTCTAGGCAGTTATTGTGTTAACAAAATCCTCTTACATTTCATAAAGACAACATACAGATTATTTGTTGCAAACAAATCATCGGATGATCTGTTAGGATTCCCGAATAACATAAAAAAAAATAAATATGCTAATATCTATGTGAAAAAAAAATTGGTTTGATGAAGGTTGACATTTATCAGATTCTTAAGCGACCAATCATACTAAGATCATCAACTGATAAAATTGGCCTAATCTGCTCAAGTACCTAGCCGGCCTAATAATCATCTGAAAGAAACTGCAATTAACTAATTGTATCCATGCTAATAACAGAATAAAATAAAAACAGTAAAGCAAGGCTAGTCCGAATCAAGTATCGATATATCAGACGGATTGTTATTTAGGCCTGACTTTGAAAATCTGAAAAATTTATGTTAGATTCAACATCATTTAAGATTTAAATGTTTATTATCATTTATAAATTAAATGATTAAAGAACACTTTAATTGACCCTTTGGCTAGGAGCAACGTGTAGTATCTGTTCTTTTTTTTAACATCGTTCACCCCAAACAAGACAGGCCGCCACTGTAGACGTAAGGGGCTACTGAGAAAAAAGAAAAGGGGAGAAGGTTTGGGGGTCAGCCTAAATTGGGATCTGCGCAGCGAGATGTCTGTTCACATTAGTTCTAAATTTCTGCATGTCAGTACTGTCGGGGAAATAGGGGGAAGGGAGGGAGTTCCAGAGGCCAGCAGCACGAGGAAAGAAGCTATTTGAGTACAAGGCTCTCCGACATCTGGGGACCTCCACAGTGAATGAATGAGATTTAGTTGATTGTCGAGTTGGTCTAGTGATTTTTACGTCGAGGGGGCACCAGAGTAGCCAATTCATCGGAGCATAATCCATTGAAGTATTTGTAAAACAAACATAAGGATTGCGGCGATGGGACAGGGACTGGAGCTTGGTTGATAGTGAGGGACCTATTAGGTTGGCGACTCTTTTTTGGACCTTGTCAAGGAGGGAGAGACTAGTAGATGATGCACCAGCCCAGATGTGGCAATAATACTCCATGCCTGGGGGGATGGTGGCTTTGTACAGATACAGGATAATGTCAGGTGTGAGGAGTTTGCTAGCACGGTAGAGGGAGCCAACCTTCTTTGAGGCAGCCTTGGCAATGTCTTCAATGTATTTGTTCCAATTCATGTTACCTGTGAAGGTTAGGCCGAGGAGTTTGAATGATGAACTCTCGGGTAGGGTGTTATTTGCCATGGCAATCGGTGGTTGAAGAGGTTTCTTGTAGTTATTGAAGGAAAGGAGCTTTGTCTTTGCGGCATTAAAAGTTACCAACCATTTATGACCCCAATCCACTACAGCCTGGAGGTCATTTTCTAAAGATTCAGCCATTGCCTCAGATATGGTCGCGTCAGTTTTACCAACATGGCGAGAGTAAAGCGTAATGTCGTCAGCAAATAAACCAATCTCTGACTCTATGTCGTCAGGGAGATCATTTATATAGATCAGGAACAACAAAGGTCCAAGGATAGATCCCTGGGGTACACCTGCATTTATGTCATGTTGCTTAGATGAACGGCCATCGAGGACAACCTGGATTTTTTTTTGTTTAGGAAGGATCTAATTATATTAAGTAGTTGCCCAGTAATACCGTATGAGCGTATTTTCAGGAGAAGCCCTTTATGCCAAACCTTGTCAAAGGCCTTGGATATATCAAGCGCTACTGCCCTAGCTTACCTGCCTTGTCGAGTGTATGATACATGCGTTCAGAGATGACCGTTAGGATGTCTGCAGTAGATCGTGCTTGTCTAAATCCATACTGGCGGTCAGATAGAAGTTTAGCATTAACTAAGTGCCGTACTATCGCTAGATTTAATAAGGATTCAAAGATTTTGGCAAAGATCGGCAGTAGACTGATTGGGCGGTAGTTCTGAGGTTCGGTTCTATTCCCAGAACTCTTATGCTTCACTAAGTCTTTTCTGTCCTCGGTCAGTGAAGGAGAAGTCCTTCTTGACTGAATCCAGAATTCCCCTTTTGGGGGAACTGGATTTTCCACACATTAGAAACCGACCATGTGCTTAACTCTGTCGTCGTGCGGAAGCAAATAAATACGAACCAGATTGTCCTTTTGGGGATATTTGGATTGTTCCTGCTTTAAAAACCGACCTTGTCCTCGTGGGGAGGCATGTAAATCGGGATCTATCTCCCAAATGACGTCATGATTTGACACTCTGAATAGGTCATTGTTTTAGGTGTTCTCTTATAACAAGACATCAAATATCGGCACTGAAAGTAGGTCAGCATTTTATTTCTGTATTAACATTACATCAGAATCTGCCACTAAAACTAAATTGCGGGTATATTGTTTCTATTTTAATTCGACGTCGGTAGTCAGCGTGGAAATTAGGTTGTAGATTTATTTGTTGACCTCAATCATTAAAGTATTATTTGTCCTTTTTTTTTAATAAAGCTTTAGATGTCGTCACCGGAATTAGGTCAATGATTTATTTGTTCCATTTAAACAGAACGTCAACGTTTGGCAGTGAAAATTAGGTAAAGATTTTAATTGCTCATTTTTACAAAAAAAAACACTGAACGTTAGCACTCACTATTTATATAAATATATTATTAAGATATTGATATACAATCATATAATTTCGTCAGTAATTTATTTGTTCGTATATAAATTATTTCTGACGCCGTAAAAAGTGATGATTTTGTTTTCAGTTCATTTTAGACAGCAGGTTGTCTGACTTGCTATTTGCTTTCCAATACTTTTATTTTGTTTCAAAAAGATAGGACTGAATTATCGTAAGTTGAAAAAAGAACACGCGAGTCATTTCTGATGACCTAAAGAAATAAAATCATTAAACTGGATGTTTTTGTTTTAATTTTCTTACTTTAATTTTCTTTTTTTTTCATAATTTGGATTTAGGGGGCGACTAGACATCAAAAATGATACCGGAATTTAAAAAGATAAAAGACGTTAGCGGAAATAGTTAAAAATTAAATTAAAAGAGAACAACCATCGCTCACACGAAAGTGTAAAAAAAAACGAAACTGAAAAGAACAAAAACGTATAAATCGGTATAGACGACAGAAATGGAAAACAAGAAAGAAAACGTCCGATTGTGTAAATAGATTTGCGTTCTTTTTTGCCTTATTCGTCTGGCAGACTTTTATGTGATGGGACGAATATATTTACAAAGAATACACATTGTCCTTCATTATGGAGTGAATGATGCTTGTTTCTGCTTGTAAAAAATCTGTTTTTTGTTTATAACATTGAAAATATTGCATAACAACATATGCAAAAGCAAGAGAAATAGAGAAAGGCAGCTTGGCATAATTTTCAACGATAATACTTTAATTATATTATGACGTGTGAATGAGAAAGAGGGAAAGAGGAATGTTGAATTTTTTCTTCTTTTTTTAAATTAAAATTAATTCTTTTCAATTGTGAAATAGCAGGGCTACCCGGCGTTGCCCGGGAGAGTAGTAATTAATCTATTTTATCAATAACAATTCATTTCTGACTTTTGTCACAGGCTACTAACTCTTACTGCAAAAACCGAAACAACTAGTAAAAGTAAAACTTACCCCCTAAAAAATAATAAAACAACAAATACACGAGTTGAATCTTACTTAAATAACAAATACGCGTATGTGGTTTATTTTAGTCAGAAAAACCGTTAGAACAATAATATATGTTTTTGTGTCTATTAAAAGTGAAATAAATGCTTTCCTTTATTTTATTATCAGTTATTAAGATTAAGCATTCTCTTTTTTGCTCATGAAAGTTAAATTTGCATACGTTATTGTTTTTTATCTTTATTATAAAAGTTATAAATATTAAAATTCAGTTTTTTTTCTTTAGTCATAAAATTTAATTTGCATACGTTATTATTGGAGCGAGCTGGACCGTGGCCACCGAGAGTTACTACAGGCCGGTTGGCTAGAAAATGACGTCACTGCATTGCGTGTCAAAACAAGGACCGTCGTAATGACAATAAGAAGGCATTTCGACTTCTCTATTCACTAAATAATCCATCAAAATTCAGGAAATCAACCAATTTTAATGAAATTTTCAGGATTTATTAATTAATGATCACAGAATATAATAAATCCATTACTTAATTATAAAGCTTGGTGCAAATGTATTATTTCTTGTAAACAAAAAACACCTTTACTAAAGTTATTCAAAATATAAAAACATGTTGAACATACGATATTGTAAATATTTAAAACAAAGCATTAGAAAACTTTAAAAATTGCATGTAAAAAAGAAAAGAAAAGAACACGATTCGATTCATCTTGAAACTGATCTTTATCCAATATAAATTTAAAGAAAATAATAATTCACGATCAAATACTTCAAAAAACTGAATTATGAATTACCATTATTTAAACTTCTAACCCAATCAACCGTAAGTAATTCAGACTTTGAAATTTGTTTAAAAAATATACAAAAAAAAAGTTCAATGTTAACTGTCTGTTTAATAATGGAATCACCAACTCCTATCTTGCTATTAAGAGATAGGTACGTGCAAAATCAAAGGCCGATCCCCAAAATGTAAAAACATTTTGCCCCTCCCTTCACTTAAAAATTCACCAAAATTCAGGAAATCAACCAATTTTAATGAAATTTTCAATATTTATTAATAAACAAGCACAGGAGATATAGTGAAACATTTTTAAAAAATCTTAGTGAAAATGTATTTTTTTTAAAACAAAATACACCTTTACTAAACGTATATTTTTATATATATATAAAAAAAATCCATGATTTTTTTAAATGAAAATAAGATCTGTATATGTTTAAAATATTTTTTAAAAAAAACTATTTCGTATATATTACGGAAAATGCCCCTACACTGTTGTTAATAAAATCAGTATAACTCGAAAAATTAACGATATTATCATTGAATAAAGCATTGTTTAATTAATATTTTTTGTGAAAATTTTGATTAAATATGATGTTATTTCATTTATTTAATCTACAAAAGTAGAGAAAAGATAAACTATGCTACACTTAAGACATCGAAAAAAAGTAATAAAAAAAAATGGAACACTACTTTTTTTATCAAATAATGAATAAGTAATTCAGACTTGATTTTTTATATAATTAAAACAAATTCAAACTTACTACACTATATTTAGTCGGTGTAAACATTATTACGTGTATCCATATTTGCAGTAATTATTTCTCTTTTGGAAATCTAAACATATGCAGTAGGCATTTTAACTTTGTGAATTATGAAATGAAATTTTTAAAAGCGCGAAATTATTTTAAAATTGGTTGATTTCCTGAATTTTGATTCCATTATTAAACAAACAGTTAACATTGACATTTTTTTTTGTATAATTTTAAAGCAAATTTCAAAGTCTGAATTACTTACGGTTGATTGGGTTAGAAGTTTAAATAATGGTAATTCATAATTCAGTTTTTTGCAGTATTTGATCGTGAATTATTATTTTCTTTAAATTTATATCGAATAAAGATCAGTTTCAAGATGAATCGAACCGTGTTCTTTTCTTTTCTTTTTTACATGCAATTTTTAAAGTTTTCTAATGCTTTGTTTTAAATATTTACAATATCGTATGTTCAACATGTTTTGATATTTTGAATAACTTTAGTAAAGGTGTTTTTTTGTTTACAAGAAATAATACATTTGCACCAAGCTTTATAATAAAGTAATGGATTTATTATATTCCGTGATCATTAATTAATAAATCCTGAAAATTTCATTAAAATTGGTTGATTTCCTGAATTTTGATGGATTATTTAGTGAATGGAGAAGTCGAAATGCCTTCTTATTGTTATTACTACGGTCCTTGTTTTGACACGGAAGTCAGTGACGTCAGAGGGGGGCAGGAAGTTAGTTGCTTGGCCTGTAGTAACTCTCGGTGGCCACGGCTGGACACTCACTTTTATTATATAGAAATAACATAAAATATTTGTATTTCTTGAGAAATTAACCGAATTATAACGTAATTATAATGTATTTTATCGATTGAAGTAAATGTAAGTTATTGTGTGTGATTTTAAAACCAACATTATTATAGAAATAATAATAGTGAGAATGTTTAGGATTGTTTTACATACTAATTGGTCAATACTTACCAAAGCCCGGGTAAGATTAGCAATAGGTTAATGAACAATACTAGGTGATTATTTACAAACGATGTGTAAATATGCCAGATTTCATTACTTAGGAGGACGGCTCGACAAGTATTTGTTGATATTGGACTTGAATACAACTATATTGTATTGAACAGGGAAGCAAATCCGTTGTATTTTATTTGGCATATGGAAAGTTCTTGCAAAGAAGCCCTCCTGATGGAAGTCCTGTTTCGTTTTATGTACATGGAGGTAGAATGGAATGCCAGACACATACTTGCTGTGACTCTTTTACATGGAGGGGGCAAAGATTGTAACTCTTACTATGATAATAAGGATAGAGTAGAGAAAGACTAGTGACATCTGTGGGGAAGGGGCTGTAAAGAAGAAAAGAGATCACCCCACTAGATTGCGAAGTCGGTTTTTTTTTACCCTGCCAAGACAAGAAAGTGTCCTCTAAGGAGCAGCACCTCCCCAGATGTGGCAGCAGTATTCCATCTTACGGCGTAACTGACTCTTATACACGTAGATGAATCCGTAAAACAGAACAGATCATAATTATTTTATCAATGTATACATTAGTTATTATATAGTTTTTCTGATATTTCTTTCAACACAGTTTACGCCAAACAAGGCAGGTCGCCACTGTAGACGTAAGAGGCTACTGTGAATTAGGGTGTAAGTTTAGTGGGTCATCTTATGTTTGGAGCTGTGCAGCGAAATGTCTGTTTACATTAGTTTTTAATTTCTGCATGTCGGTATAGTCAGGGAAACAGAAGAGAAGAAGCTATTCGAACAAGAAGGCTCTCCTGTATCTGGGGTCATCCACAGTGAATGGATGGGACTCAGCTGATTTGTTTGGTTGGTCTAGTGTATTTACGTCAAAAGGGAACTAGAGCAGCAATTTCATCGGAGCACAACCCATTGAAGTGCTTGTAAAACAGGCAGAAGGATGCAACAGTGTGGCGATGGGAAAAGGGGCTAGAGTTTGGTGGACAGTGAGGGACCTATTAAGTTGGCGACTCTTTTTTGGACCTTGTCTAAGAGGGAGAGGCTAGTGGATGATGCAACAACCCAGATGTGGCAACAATATTCCATGCATTGGCGAATAGTGACTTTGTAGAGATATATGAGAATGAATTTCAGATAGGGTGTTATTTGCCATGGCAATCGGTGGTTGAAGAGGTTTCTTTTAGTTATATAAGGAAAGGAGCTTTGTCTTTGCAGCCTTAAAAGTTACCATCCATTTATGATCCCATGCATCTACAGACTGATATACATACATGTGTATACTATCATTATTTAATGTATTTACATATGTATTAAAACGTAATATCATGTACAGTACAAACGAAACTAATGTTCACTTATTTGACTGGGCTTTCAATTTCAATAAATAACTAATATGACAGAAACAGTGACTGAATTATCTCAACAAAAAAACAACAAAACAATCAAAGATGACTTTCCGCTAGTTAAGAAACATTTTGAGAGCCTAAGACTTTTTCACAGCCCTGAAGATTTTTTGTTCGATGCGATAGCGAAGGCATCCATTTTTTCTGCATAGCAGAAACGTTGAATAATTATAAATGACGGCAAGATGTCGTGGGTGACGTTATTGCGAGAGTTAAAAGAATGAAATGAATAAAAAATATTAAAGGGGGAAAGATGTCTCTGTTGATGGAAACAGCGTGATCGCCACTGGAACTCTGTTACGTGGTATACTTTACTCCGGTAACACCGTATTAAACATAACAACGTGTTTGCCACTATGTATTATATCGTAGTAGCTTTTTTCCAACAATACTGTTTTCAATACTGTTCTCGGAAAAAACGTGATCGCTATTGGGATTTTGTTATCTGGTATACTTTTCTCCAACAACATCGTTTCCAATAGTGATCTATATAGCATAATGCTCTAAGCCATTCGAGTGCTAAAACAACTTCTATTGACTTCCGTTAAGTCCGTATTTTACTGGTGGCAAATCACGCCTGTAATACGTTGTCAATACGTCTCAGGGCATACATGTTTTCCCACATCGAGGCTCTACACGTCAGGTAGAGACGGTTTTATTTTGTGGCGGCGATAAGATGTATAAAGACTATTTCTACCACTTGTTCCAGGTTCTGGGACATCGCATATGTAGTGTTTTAGAGGATAAAAAGAAAGAAAGGACAAAAGACGAAAATACACACGTGTATTTTCACCGCATGGGTGTTAAACTAGAATTGTTTTCACTAGATATGCTTTTATTTCTGGAATACACCAACACGCATGATCGATAGTTGGCTTAACGTTGGAGTTTTAAAAGGGAGGAAATATGTTGTGATCAAGTCGGGGTGATTTCCCTTTGAGTAGACATTAAAACATATGTGCCAAAGAAATAATTGTCTGACATTTTTCAGCAGCGAGCGTCAGATGCTGACGTGTATTAAGAATCGTATCCATCTTCCCTCTCTCTCCCCAAAACCAGCTAGAAGTTCTTTCATGCATGACTATTAACAAGTACGGTTTTGCGATATCGTGGCCAGAGAGTTTATAAGTAAAACTCTGAACCGTCTTGTTAAGATGTTGTTGCAGGTTACGCACGCGCGTTCTGGATCTATGCATCAGTTCGGATTTACTAAATGTGGGCGCTTCGTGTTTTTTTATCAGACACAGAAGAACGAAAATGACCTTCTGCCTCCTTCAGAAACAAGACTGCGAAACAGGAGCAGACCAATGCACTTGAAAACGTGAAGAACAATAGCCTCCGTTGCTAGAAGGTGTCATGCTGCCGTAGAATACTCAGAATTTTCGGGTCTGGCTTATTACCATCAGAAGCAGGCCTCCCACCTACTCACCCTTGCTCACCGTTGTAAGGGCATTCGCAACCCGGTAGGGTCAGAACTACCCGGCTAACAGAGCTCTGATTACATATTTATTAAACATTTTCAGAAAAAAAACTATGAATCCTTTTGACCTATCAGATTAACGTTGAAAGCTGCCGCGGACAAAGATGAATAGGCCAATTTGTCTATTTTCAACTCAGACGCGTGCCTTAAGGCCGAAATCCATTTTATTCTAAATAATTTACGTCAATCAAAGAAGACATAATCTCCGTAGAAAGAGAGAGAGAGAGAGAGAGAGAGAGAGAGATGCTTTATTAACAGATTCATGACAGAGAAAGAGAGAGAGAGAGAGAGAGAGAGACAAACAGACAGACAGACAGACAGACAGACAGAGAAAGAGAGAGACAGAAAGAGAGAGAGACAGAGACAGAAACAAAGAGAGATATAGAGGAAGACATAGCGGGAAAGAGGGAGATGAAAAAGTGTGAATTATTACGTGACATTTTTTTATGTCTCGAGATTTTTTAGATGAGGATTACCTGTGGCGCAACGGATATAAGTGCTAAGAGATAATCGGTTCTAAATGATAGTCTTCTGGTGGTTGAAGGTTCAATCCTTAGTACGGGCGATACTAAAAATACAATTACCAATTACTTCAGATTTCTACCCGTCATGGCTAGCGGAACGAAGGCAAGCTACCCCCGTGGATTAAATAAAGAGCCCAATTCGAAATTCCATACAGATTTCCGAGTTTTACATAAAGATTTCCCGAGTTCAACAAAATGCACTTAAAGAAGTTCAGAGGTTACCCCGACCCAAACGTAGTTAGAATAACATCCAATATGAGAACAGTAGTCCGAATAATCAAAATAATACAAATTTTAAATACTTTTCGTCATATAAGATCCGATCAATTTTGGAGTAAATATATCTTCCTTCTGTGATTACGCGTGTTTTACTTGAAAACAAAATCACGCTATTGCCTTTCGTTATTTGTAAAATCACTTCTTTTAAAAAGGATGCCAATTCTTATTTCAGTCACATGAATTATCACTAAAAGTAAAAAGGATCCCTGGAAACTCTGGGTAGGAGTAGATATTTTTATTTTTTAATGTGCGCTTCCGAAAAATGAATAAATACCCTAACACGCACACACATTATCGCTTAAACAAATTGATTTACGTTTGTCATATTAAGATGAAACATTGAGTTTTTCTCAAGACATCGGTGTATATCTGTGTGTGTGATCCTTGTGGTTGAGTTGAAAAAACACTTAGCTAACTTATACATTATTTAGACCAGGGGCGGGCAACCTCCGGCCCGCGGGCCACATCCGGCCCGCGAAAGCTTAGCGTCTGGCCCGCCACCCTGCTATTCTTTATTATTGCAATCCGGACCGCGGACCTCCCAGTAAAACTCATATCATTTTGTGACATAGACGTAAAAGTAGGTTTCAATTAAGATTTACAGTGGGATAAAAATGTATAAATATCAGGAGCGATGATGCATGTATATTTCATTCTTCTTAAACTATTAATGTCAAATCATTGCCTTAGATAAAAATAGAAGAAGAGAAAGAGAGAGGCAAAGACAGAACGAGAGACCAGGAAAGAGCATGAAACATAGAACTTATGTGAGGTGTGTCAGAACGAATGTTGGATCAACTTGCTACTTCCCCCTTCATTAATTTTTATGATTCCAAAATGGCTCTTCGTCGGCGCCTTTTATAACATCACTTACAGAAGTCTCTTGAGAAAAAATATCAGATTTGTCGAGTGTTTAATGCAATTTTTGTACAATTTCTTCATGTAAAAAAAATATTGTAATTCTGAGATTTCGTTTTTCACTTCGGCGCGCGATCTCCTTCCAAAGGTCTCATCTGGCCCTCACTCTGAAAAGGTTGCCCGCCCCTGATTTAGACTAACAATTTAAATACGACGCAAATATCTGTTCTTAAAGTCATTTCTTTTATTTGCTTATTTAAAAGAACAGCTTTAACATACCAATTATCTCTGTATGCTCGCGTGTGTTATACTTTGTTAACACATTGAGTAAGGTTTCTATCCCTTTGTCAATCTTTTTCTCAAATGTCGGTTACAAACAATCCACCCCAACACACACACCATCGCCCAAGCAAATTTATTTCTGTCTTTTTAATTGGAAATAAAATAAAAACTTTATTCGTATGATTTCTGTGTACGTTTGCATGCGTGACGCTTTTGAAATCGGAACAAACACTTACGTGACTTTCACATGATTCAGAGAAAAATACTTGAAATAAGACGTAAACGTTTTGCAAAAAATCCTCGTTGGCCTTTTGGCTCAGATAAGAGTGTAGTATCTGTTCCGATGGATGTTGTGTTCTGTAGACCGGTGCCGTCTTGGCCTTCAGGTCTTGATTCCGCTGGTCTGAAGTCCTGACCAGTTCTAGGGGGTTCACCCTCACTGGCTTTGCCTTCTCACTCTTTAAGAATGGGTTAATTTATTCATAATCGCCGGAGGCGCCCCTACCAAGGAATGCCGAAAGGGCTGCCCGAGAGTTCTTTGACGGTCAGAGTGTTTTTTGTTTCTCTAGATAGTTGGCTTTTCAATTCCCACATGTGTAACGCCAGGTAGGGAGATTCCACTTGGGCGACGTCAGGTAGAGAGATTCCACCAAGGCAACGATAGGTAGGGAGATTCAGAGCGGGGCACGCCAGGTTGGGAGATTCCACCCGTGCTACGCCAAGTAGGGAGATTCCACCGTATAAGTGCTGAAAGAAATGAAGGTTTGTCTTAGTAACATAAAATGTTACCAACCATTTATGTCTCCATTCCACTGCAGACTGGATGTCATTTTCTAAGAATTCAGTCATTGCTTGGATATGTACGTGTTTGTTATTTCCACATGTCGGGAACAGAGCGTGGTGTCGTCAGCAAATATACCCATCTAGGACACAATTTTATCAGGGATACAATTTTTAAAGATCATGAATAATAGCGATCTAAGGAATTACCTAAGATGAATACCCACATTAATACCATCTTGTTTAAGTTTATGACCATCAAGGATAACCTGGATGGTTTTTTTGCTACAAATAATTTGATTATATTAAATATTCGTCCAGTGACAGTGTACGAATTACTTTTCATGAAAAGACCTTTATGCATGACCCTGTCAAAAGCCTTGGATATATCAAGCGCTACCGCTCTAGCTCTCACACCTTTAGTCAGTGTATGGTAAACGCGTTTCGAAATAACTGTTAAGAAATCCGCAGTTAAATAGGTTTGGCATGCGCTCGGTGGTGGGGGTGGAGGTGGTGATAGAAAATAGTCTCAATGAAATTATCACAAATCTTTTATTTTTCATTTTTTGTATAAATTTTCGTACACTTTTTAATGTTTCGCAGTTTACAGAAATGTCGCCTTTAAAATAAGAGTACTGCTAAATAGCCTTGTAATTTGTCTAAACATAAAAACGAAATAATTACAACGGTCTAACGGAAGAGTTGATAATAAACTATAAATACACTTTCGCATTCCAATTAATATCGTCCGTCGTCGCCGCCATCTTCAAATTTGTTTATTCATTTGTTAAAAACAATGGCGTTTGAATCTTATCTTTTTCGCGCCACAAAAATAAAATGACAATAAAGCCAGACGCATAAAAAAAGAGAAAAAAATTAATTCTGCGAAGAAATAAAAAAAACGAACAAAAATATTGAAAATGCTGACCATTAAATTAGGATAAATAATGAAATAAATGAAACGATTTTCTCGCATTGATAAGACAAGATTAGTTTGCAAGTTTACATATGCTAAATTGGCAATCGATGTTTTATGTGAATCAGTTTTATGGTCAGCCGAGTGAACACTCACAGTTGTTGATTATTTTCTTATTTTTTTAGGACAAAGTGCGACGGCATATCAACCCGTTTTTTGCTTCAGACAATGGAACTTAAATGTGAAAGAGTATCAATAGTTAAAACGTTTTATACACATATAACTTGGGTTGTATAATGTAATACTAATAAAACTCGTAAGTGCCATAACTTACAAATTTTATGAGTAGATAGATATTATGACGTTGTTTGATGGATAAGATAGATGGGTAGATAGATAGATAGATAGATATACACAATTCTAAATTCTCAAATATTCTCAATTCTAAGTTAAACCATCCCTTTCACCTGAAGATGCAACAAACTATTTATATTAAGTTTTTGCGATTTTCTCTTTGTAAGAAAAGCGTAAACTTTCTTGGGCTTAGTGTAGTTTCTATTTGATGTTTTCTAATTTCTCCACTGTAAATTTCATAGTTTTTTTCTCTTAACTTAACCTCGATTTAGCTGTGTTAAGTGAACTTCGAAAACGGTTAGCCAGCCTTTTTAATTTTTTTATTATTTTAATTTGTCATGTTTAGTAAGAATAAATATGCTCAGTTCATTGCCATGATAACATTTTCTAATACAATATATATGTATATATATATATATATATATATATATATATATATATATATATATATATATATATATATATATATATATATTAATAATGGAGTTTATGTATCTGTCTGTCTGTCTGTCTGAAGCCGAAACTCCAGTATGACTATTTTACTGAAACTAATATTTTTGAAATTCTTTATATACTGTCATCAAAAGTCGTTCAGACACCAGATGGGTGTTGCCATTAACATAAGTCATTCCTTTAAACCTTCAATTAAATTCATATTTACAAATATACACTTATAACTACTATTATCCAATTTACATATGTATTTACAATATTTTCCGATAAGGTTATATTAATAAACATTATTCATACAATTAATTAAAGCCATTTTCATCATAACCGGCGTGTTTTCTAAACCATTTCAACGTGAGTACTGTTAAAATTGCAAAGTCATTAGCTGTTTAATCAGTGGTGTCCTCCCTCCCTCCGGTAATTAAATATGGCGATCTGATTAAGCAGCCGATTAGCTGTTTAATCAGTGGTGTCATCCCTCCCTCCGGTAATTAAATATGGCGATCTGATTAAGCAGCCGATTGGCTGTTTAATCAGTGGTGTCCTCCCTCCCTCCGGTAATTAAATATGGCGATCTGATTAAGCAGCCGACGTTAATGTGGGACGTTAAATATGTAAACAACAACGCTCGCAAACACCGTGCTCAGTTTTCCATTTTTAAAACCGTCCTAAGTTTGTTTATTCTTAGCCATTATGTTTTAAAACACAAATTTATTAAATCAAATTGTTTAATTAAAATAATAATTGATTTAAAAATTACTATATAAAAACGCGCGTGCGCGCACGCACACACGCACACGCACACGCACACACGCACACAGTTCACGTAAACTTTTTCTTTCCGAGAATTAAAAAAACTTTTCGTGTTTACTGTATTTGATTTCTTAATACTTTCATATCCAATATTATCATTTTTTCACGACCTCAACAGAATTTATGATTCCATGTTTTATTTATTAAAAAAAAAGATGTGATTTTTTTTTCTTTAATGTCAACAAAATAAACTAACACATTGTACTGGAAAACTATACAACTGATTGTAGAATCAAATTGTTTAATTAAAAAAGGTCATTAAACAAACACCCCCCCCCCACACACACACACACACTGTGTTCACTGTATTTGATTTTTTGGTGCTTTTCCATTTTAGGACCCACGCTAACTTTGACCCCATCGTTACAGTTAGGGTTAAGTTTTTTTTTTCCTTTTTAATTAAAAATATTTACATGATAAATAATGATTCTTGTTTGTTTTTTACGATCGTCTACGTATTTTTTCAAACTCGTATTTCTACATAAGCGTAATTAGGATATTTAATATATCAATTTAAGTCGGTCGAATTTTCCAAGTTAGACCTGAATAACCACACATCTGACAATGTTTTAAGCTTCTGAATAGTCATTTGGTTCCTGTCGTTGAAATAGATAAATTTTATTTCGAATCGTTTCCTTACGCAAAATACCTTTTCCAACTAGGAACATTATTTTGATGGCTGCCATCGCTTTATCAGAAGCAAATTCATGTTAAAATGAACCCTTTTGTACTCAGCAACAGCGAAGTTTCGTACTGATATAAACTTCTAATATTCCATTATTGCTTCTATCATGAATGACATTTATATATTACTAGCAGGAAGACCCGCTGTTGCTCGGAATTGAATGGGAATCACTATCTTTAGCCATTAAACATTGACCAGGAAATCTGGTTCTTCCTTCGTTGATCAGCTCTGAAATCCGAGCAAGGTACCCATATTTCATCTCTTCCCAGCCATAAAGTTGTTTTTGAAAGGAAAGCGTTTCCCAGATGATTTAGCCTTGATTTTGAAGTTACGGCGTGGTTGGAGGACCAACCTGGGGTGTTCTACAAAAACGGTGTCCAGAGCTGCATCAAACGATGGGTGAAATTGATAACTCTGGGTGGTTCTTATGTAGAGAAAAACTAATAACTGTGCCAAGTTTCATTAATTTATTGCTATGGGAAATGGGTCAGAGGCATTACTTATGAACGCCCTTCGTAGAGAGAGAAAGCAAAAGAGAGAGAGATAAATTGATCAATAAGAACCTTCTAAGAAATGTGTCTCTTGACCAGTTATTTACTAATTAGAAGACTTTACCTGGAAGTTTTTTTAATGACTATATAAAAATAAGGAATACTTTAGCGTGTGTTTTGTTTGATTAAACTATATAGGCTAAAAGGCATTAGGGAACAAACGTTCTTTACTCATATCATTTATATAAAGTAGGCTTGATTTTTCCCGTCTATTTTCTCATAGGGAAACCATAAACATGATATACTAAGAAACTCACACTTTCCTTCATAAATTTCACTTGCGTATGTTTACAGAAACTTTCAACAAATTCAAGTATCATAAATTAAAAACTACATTTAGACCTCAAAGTTATACTCTCCCAAACACGTATTCGACTGAGAGGGTAGCGAACTTTTTCCCCTATCATTTAAGTACTGCTACGCAATTCATTTCACCGGTTAAATTATTTCACAAGGAACGAAGCTTACAAAGACCGGTTTCAGATTACGAAAAGAAAACAATTACCACTCACTTTACAACATTGACAGAATACCGGAATTGATATTCAACGCGTAACGATGACCTATTTTCCACACTTAATTATGTAAGAAATTTCATATTTTCTTAAAACATGATAAATACTTGCATATTCCACTTCATACACTATTATTAATAATCCTTTTCGCTCATGATTCATCATTTTCGTATTTTACAAATACTAAAAACCGATATCGAACATACACAATATGCGTATTCTAATATTGTACAATGATAACTTCTAATCTCGCTTGTGCATAGTTATGCACAAGAGAGATTAGAATCTATCATTGTACAATTTTTATTTTCATAACATATTTAGCACGTTACTTTTTAATGATAAAAAATATATTCGATAATTAAAAAAAACGAAAGAAATACAAAAATAATAACACCGCCAGATTTACAGAATTTCCCAAATTCTGTTCTATCAAGTTTACTTGGCTCAAAACGCAGGGAATACTTAGACACAATGTCACTTCTTAATGTGCCGAAAATCCACAAATATGCATTATATATTGCAGATTTACAACATAAATAAAAAAATTGTCGCAGTCCAGAAGGATTAGCTTTCAATGAACGAGAAGACAACAATAACAGATCAAACAAATATTACGGCCCGATAGAAGCACCCTTTTCTATAATCGGTCAGTGAAGGATAAATCCTTTCTACACTGTGGCAATTTCATCTTTTTCCTGGGTACATCCATTTTCCACAATTAAAAACCGACCATTTGTCTAAACATTAGCACCATCTGATGTGACCTATTTGCGCAAGCGAGATTAGAATTGATCATTATACACTATTCTTAAAATAAATCATTACTTAAACATTTTCAGTCATTTCTACTTTTCCATGCATTTATTATATCAGAGGTTATAAATGAGGTTTTCATTTTTACATAATATTGAACATGTTACATTTCTATAAAAACAACACCATTTCAATACACTTTATGTGATCAAAACAGTAATTACTGACCGACATCATTTTCTTAATTAATACACATCCAATAATTTAATTACATTCATTTCATTACTTTTTTAATTCTTAATTAAATACGGAATAATAAGAGTTCTTTTTACCGCTCATACTTAAAACAAAATATATTTTGTTAACAACATATCACAAGAAAGACACCTCCTGTGGCAATTTCAGTTTTTTGTCTTCTTTTCGAGGTTACATACATTTTCGACAATTAAAAACCTACCTTTTGTCTAAACATTATAAGTATCCGATGTGAGCTATTTTCGTTCTGTCGACTGATGAATTCATTTTTTTATATTTTTCCTGGGCAGCGCCGGACAAAGGGTCCTGCTAGTTTTATATAATAATAATAATAGATTTACATATTTAAGTAAGTTACTTAAATTTACATTGCATTTTTCCATGAATAAACTACGATGAACCATGCCCAAACGATTACACGAGAAATTCAATTTTTTTCGACAATTACCCAACAAGCTTATGCGATTCACAAATTTTATAGCTAAAGTTGTTTTTGTTTTTTTTGCTTTCCAGTTGCTGTATTACATTAATATTGTAGAGTTTAGGTTCGCTCCGGATAAACAGAAAATAATTAAATCGTTACAGGTTGAGATATGAGTGTTTGTGTTGCTCTATTTTCCCGGGCAATGCATGCCGGGATACCAGTCAGTTAGTTAATAATAACAATGATTAGGTAGCTAAAAGTGCGATTAATACGTAAAAAAGCAATGAATATTGAAAAGAAAAGTATTTAAAAAATCAAAATAGAAAAAGTTAAAATGAATATTATTTTCGATTGTTTCATAATTTCGTTATTGACCAATCAGAACGACGGATTTATCTTGCCCTGGTGTTATACAGCTATATCTTTTCATGTTTTTAAGCACGTTCATGCATGTCAATAATTTGGATAAGTTACTAGTCGTATATATATATATATATATATATATATATATATATATATATATATATATATATATATATATATATATATATACATATATACATATATATACATATATATATATATATATATATATATATATATATATATATATATATATATATATATATATATATATATATATATATATATATATATATATATATATATATAATTGCAATAGAGAAGTTTTAGGAAGCCAACTTACGATGTGTTACTTTTTCTTTAAAATAAATTATTTATTTACAGGAACCAGCTTTACACTTAATATGTCATTTTCAAGTACTGGTATTTTCATTTTTTTACTACGTGAAATCGGAATAAAAATTGAAAATAATATACTATTGATAAAATTGAAATAGAAAAGTTAAAACTCATATTATTTTCGTTTGTTTTATGATGTTGTTATTGGCCAATCAGAGCGATGGAGATTTTCCCTGCTAATATACCGTCATATCTGTCCAGTTTTTGAAGCTCGTTTTATACATAAGAATAATTTGGATAAATTAATAGTCATATATATATATATATATATAAATAAATGAATAAATGCGAAAGTGTGTTCCATCTATCCTAACTATATTAACATCAAAACACGTTAGGATTATTTAATTCTAACGATATAGGAATATATTGAAATACCCTATATATAGGCATCTCTAACCCACTCAAACAAATCTTGATTTTGCTTATTTACATATTAATTTATTTTTAAGTTTTTAATAAATTAATATTCTGAAATATACTTTTCCACTTTTTATTGTCAAATTTTACTTTTACATACGCAATCCTTTTATTGATAGTACTATTATTATAATTAGGAATAAAATCAAATACAGACATTTCATAAAAAAATGATAGCGTTTAAAAACCTTAATTAGCATTTCATTTTCAATAGAGATCATTTATATCTGGCTTTAGTAAAGTGTCAAATATCGTTAAGATGTTGACAACAGATACTACACTTTAATATTAGCTAAAAGACCACAGAACCATAAAAAATATTTTTTGTGACTAGGCATTTTTAAATTAAAAACAAAAAAAAGAATTGATTGAATTATAATATTTGTTAATGGCCGGTGTAATCTAGTGTATATATTTATATATATATATATATATATATATATATATATATATATATATATATATATATATATATATATATTGATTTTATTCCATTAGTTGCGACAAAACAAGTTCTGTTTCATTGGCGCAAATAGCGGCCAATTCGTCAGGCTAACGATGAAATCCGAATTTTCAATCTCCCGTTGAGGTGAAGTTAAAACGTATGCCATTCGGATTCCATCGTTAGCCTGACGAATTGGCCGCTATTTACGCCAATGAAACAGAACTTGTTTTGTCGCAACTAATGGAATAAAATCAAAAAAATATATATTTTGCTCTGAATTTTCATTGAGCACTCTTATAAACCCGGTTTCAACTTCCTTCGGATTCATACCCCCTGGATATTTGTAACAAGTTAATTATATATATATATATATATATATATATATATATATATATATATATATATATATATATATATATATATGCCTGTGTATATAATTACAATAGACATTTTAAGAAGCCAAATAACGATGTTTATTTTATTTTCAATAAAGTATTTATGTATATTAACAAGCTTTCAACTTAATAAGTCATTTTCAAGTACTGATATTGTAATATTTGGGGTTGCTAATAACTTATTTTCGGTCGGCGATATAAAAATCTCTCGTGGATGGTAGTCGGTTGAGATGTAAAACACGGTTGGTCGGAATGTCCTTGTGCCACACGTGACTACGTGATATACGTGATGGACTAAAATATCGTCTTAAGTAATTTTCAAGATATTTTCATTTTCGTGGTTGCTAATAACTTGTCAATATTATTTTTATTTTAAGAGAAAATAATATTGACAGACGTACATTTCTTAAGCAAAACAAAGATATTTCGGTCGATTCATACGACAAGCATATGGATGTAATTCTATGAGAGTTTTCTGTTAACAATTTAATTTTTTAATTTTCTAACCGCTCGAATAATTTTAAATAGCTGATTAAGCGGCTTGACGTCCAAGGGAAGGAATGATGCATTATAAAGCAAGTGATGTCATGCTGTGTTAGTTACAGTGCTCTACTTTTTTACGAGGAGTAAAATGAAAGTGTTATTGTTTATTATCTATGTACGTATACGTTTCGTCCTTTTTAATCTGGACTCATCAGCATAGAGATATGACTATTCACTACCGGTCATGCGATTCGAAACCCTGGATCACAAGTATTTTTCAACCTAAATCCAACGTCGCTAACCGCTCGGCCAATTTTAAATAGCTGATAAACAATGATAAGTTTAACACTTTTAAAGCGGCTTGACGTCCAGGCATTCTACTTCTATTTCAGAAGGAATGATGCATTATAAAGCAAGTGACGTCATGCTGTGTTAGTACTACCATTACAGTGCTCTACTTTTTTACGAGGAGTGACGAATATAAATAGTTGTTATTGTTAATTATCTATGTACCTATACGTTTCGTCCTTTTTAATCTGGACTCATCAGCATAGAGATATGACTATTCACTACCGGTCATGCGATCACAATATATATATATATATATATATATATATATATATATATATATATATATATATATATATATGAAAACACTGTTAAAAATAACAAGGTTCTTCTGTTTAATTATACCTTTTTTTCTGGTGGTCTTTTATGTATTGAAATAAAATAGAATAATAAATGTTTCATAGTTTTCACAGGCTTCACGAATATTTTCGATTCTTCGTCAAATCATCATCAGGTGTCAAAACAAATGAACAAAAAAGATGGAGAAAGAAGAACATTTTTAAAAGACGGTGGAGAGACGCGCATAGAACGTTTTTCGCATAGTTCCATAGTCGTTGACGATTTAAATTCAGCAACACTGTATGGCACCACATAACAATATATATATATATATATATATATATATATATATATATATATATATATATATAGATAGATAGATAGATAGATAGTAAAGTATGAAAATATAATTTTATGGCAGGTAAGCTACACATACGCGTCCGCGTTTCATTCCCGCGGGGAATTGTCAGACCTTGCATCACAATTCCCCGATGGAATGAAACGCGGACGCCTCTGTATAACTTAATTGCAATAAGAATATATTTTCATATTTTATGATTAAGTTCTACTCACGTGTTGGGTACTATTGAAGTAAATACTGAAAATCTATCCACAATATACTATATCACTTATTATATTATACGTATATACATGACATAAAAATAAATTATATATATATATATATATATATATATATATATATATATATATATATATATATATATATATATATAAATATATATATACTAGTTGGCTTTGGCAGCTCGCTATCGCTTCGCAAAGTCTGCTACTTGAAATACTTGATACCAAAGTGTTACATTTTAAACATCTCATTCATGAGTTTGTTGTTACCACGCATATTAACATTTTTGTAATTTCGATCGTTTTAATAAAACCGCAAAGACATGAACAGAAAAAAGAAAACAATTTATTTTGTACGTGCGTGCTTTCATAATTTCTATTTATTAAAAGCAATAAATAAAATGTGACGTCAGCCGTTAACGGGAGGAAAGTAGTAAGACGCGCTTTCCTCTTTCTTCTAACAGGAAAGAGGGTGGCGTGGGGGTCAATCAATTTTTCTCCCCTTTCAGAGCTATTTCTGATGCCCCGTTTATCTTTCTCTCTAGTTTAAATAACTTACCCTGAAAATTAATCAGCAAATATTTTTAAAAGATTCAATAATTTATCTTTTTTGCATGAAATTACTTTAATTAATCACTGTTAATATCGACAATAATATTGCATATATATGAAACAAACAGAACGATAAAATTGCGAATGAATAACACCAAACATCTATTACTTATGATGTGTTTAAAAAATAGTTCTGCAAATTGGGTATGGAAACAGTTCTTAATGCCTTTCGTCTCTACAATATATATATACATTTTTTTATAATGTTGTATTATTGATTTATATAGCATTTTAATTATAAATGAAAAATACGTTCGCATTTATTCATTTATATATATATATATATATATATATGTGTGTGTGTGTGTGTGTGTGTGTGTGTGTGTGTGCAATAAGACATCGATAGCTTGTATAAGACCGTTTAATAGATACATATATATTAATAGACTGTTTGAATACAATCAACATCGGTCGTCGCCGCCATCTTCAAATTTGTTTATTCATTTGTTAAAAACAATGGCGTTTGAATCTTATCTTTTTCGCGCCACAAAAATAAAATGACAATAAAGCCCGACGCATAAAACAGAGAAAAAAATTAATTCTGCGAAGAAATAAAAAAAACGAACAAAAATATTGAAAATGCTGACCATTAAATTAGGATAAATAATGAAATAAATGAAACGATTTTCTCGCATTGATAAGACAAGATTAGTTTGCAAGTTTACATATGCTAAATTGGCAATCGATGTTTTATGTGAATCAGTTTTATGGTCAGCCGAGTGAACACTCACAGTTGTTGATTATTTTCTTATTTTTTTAGGACAAAGTGCGACGGCAGATCAACCCGTTCTTTGCTTCAGACAATGGAACTTAAATCAGAAAGAGTATTGATAGAGAATGTTTTTTATTGAATTTTAACTTATTATTACTAAGGTCATATGATGTAATACTAATCAAAGTTGGAAGAGGTTTCTGTGCCATAATTTACAGGGTTTACTGATAGATAAATATAAAAAGGTGGTTTGATAGATAGATAGATAGATAGATAGATAGATAGATAGATATATTAAGCGGTGGTTTCATATATATATATATATATATATATATATATATATATATATATAGAGAGAGAGAGAGAGAGAGAGAGAGAGAGAGAGAGATAGGTAGATAGATAGATAGATAGATAGATAGATAGATAGATAGATAGATAGATATAAAAAGGTGTTTGATAGATATATAGATAGATAGATAGATAGATTAAGCGGTGGTTTCATATATATATATATATATATATATATATATATATAGATAGATAGATAGATAGATAGATAGATAGATAGATAGATACTAGACTATTTGTTGGACTAGTAGATTGACAGGTGGATAAAGAGTTGTTGATTATTTTGTTATTTTTAAGACCTGATGTGATGAAATTCTGTCCAGGTTTTATTTTCTAAAAGTCTCATTGTGGCGGTATAAGTATACACATACACACACACACATATCTCTCTCTCTCTCTCTCTCTCTCTCTCTCTATATATATATATATATATATATATATATATATATATATATATATATATATATATATATGAAGGTTTATAACTAAAAGATAACTTTTAGAGCATTAGACCTATTGTGAGATGAGGAAAGCTCAATATACTGGATAGAGCAAAAATAAGTTGAGTCACTGAAAATAGTTAGACCTGTAAATGGAAACAGATCAATATCTTCAGTTGTTCAGAACAAGGAGCATTCAGTAAATAAAAATATGTATTCTTCTTCTCTTTCAATTGCATTCCTTAAGCACGGATTTTCAAAGATTAAAATCTTATCATCAGAGGAATTAGAGATTGATAAGTTGACAGATATCAATCTCTACTTCCTCTGATGATAAGATTTTAATCTTTGAAAATCGTGCTTAAGGAATGCAATTATAAGAGAAGAAGAATAAATATTTTTATTTACTGAATGCTCCTTGTTCTGAACAACTGAAGATATTGATCTGTTTCCATTTACAGGTCTAACTATTTTTCATTGACCTACCTTATATATATATATATATATAGTCAGATACTTTTTAGACAGACCTTGTATATGCAAGGCCTGTCTAAAGAGTATCCGACTTTAGGCCAGAAAAATATTTCAAATACGTGACGGGGTTGGAACCCTAATCCCCTTAAAGGTAAGCCTCTCGTGCTTTCACACACTTAGCCCACCGATCTATCCACTGCCGGAAACACCTCTGAAAGTCTTCTGTTGAAATGGTGCTTATCTCCGCTGTCGCGTTAGATTAAGCAGCTGTTTGGAGAAGATGCGGTGTGTGACACAAATTAAGGAGTGGTTCAACCGATTCAAAAATGGCAGCACATAAGCGGAGCGTGACCAGCGTTCTTGCAGACCCCAAACTGCTCGTAACGCAGCTGTTGTTAAGAGAGTGCGGGGAAAGAGACGGCGAAGATGAACACTATTCCAAAATAAGACTTCCAGGGGTGTGTTCGGCAGTTGATGGATCGCACTCTCAGACTGATTTGAAATGCTTTATCCTCGACTGGTATTTACATTATCAAAACCTAAATATACGAGCGTAAAATAACATTATATATCGATATTTATCGGTATTAACATATTGCTTGCAAGATAGACCGCAATATATATATATATATATATATATATATATATATATATATATATATATATATCGTACATGTATTGTATTAGTTTCTGTAAATGTAAATCCATAGAAATTCAAGTGTTTATAAAAAGTGCTCAATAACAAGTAGAGCTGTTTATAAGTATAAATTTTTATTTATACAAACATTATTGGTTACATTGCCATTTCTCGAAAATTCTTGGTCTGATGAGGTTGACTTTCTGGGAAAAGTGCAACCGAAACATGTATGCACATATGTAACCAATAATGTTTGTATAAATAAAAATTTATACTTATATATATATATATATATATATATATATATATATATATATATATATATATATATTGAAATATCATTAAATACTGATAATACAAGTGAATAATTGATAATGAATAAAAAATAAAACAGTTTATCTCTTTCCTTCCTTTTCTCTGTTATTCTTTATCTGCTTACAATCACGAAGCCGCCATCGCCGTATACACAGATATCTTTAACGTATAAAAATCAGCTTAAGCTCCACAGTATGAAAAGACCCAATTCCGACATCTTAGCTTAGTCCAATGCGTCTAGGGCGACATCAAAAGTGGAGCAATCACCGCATTTAGACAATTAGTCAGTTTTTTTAACAGAGAAATGTTTTTCGGAATTTTCTGATGTTATTAATATCCCATGCAAAAATATCTGTATAGCTTTGCGCGAAATCTGTGGTGGTATAAAACAAATCTTCTCCGTGATTGATGGGTAAAAGTCCATGATGTCAAACTGGACGAATGAACTGTTATTTTTGTTGGTAATTCCCTTTAGCCATTAGGCCGTGTTGGAGTTGATTCTCTTGGTATATATATATATATATATATATATATATATATATATATATATATATATATATATATATATATTAGGTATCATTATACTTTTCATTCATGCATACATTTTAATCTATCTATTTATATATATATATATATATATATATATATATATATAGTATCAAATATAAACCAAAGTAAAACTTTTAGTAGATGGAACCTATTGTGAAGAGGATTAGCTCAATATACGAGATAGAGCAATTGTAGAGATAGAAGAAAAAAAGAGTGATAAATATGCGTCGATTGTCCAAATTTATTTCAAATTTCAATTGGAAACCCCTTGCAAGCTTCCCTTATAAATATAATTTAATTTTAAACTGTAATTGTTAATGTTTACCCTGTTACGACTCACTCACCATTTAAACTATAGATTATAACACTGTCACTGCACTTAAGTTTTAATTGAACTAACCCAATTCCACCCCCTATTACTTATAATCGAAACAAATTATTTCAAACAATCTATCCTTATCCGTTATACTGTTCCCCTTTCCTAAATTTCAATATCCTGAGTAGGACAGACTTGATCTTTAAGATTACTAACTCTTTTCCTTAATTTATTTTCCCCCCTTATTTTTCCTCCCGTTTTTCTCCTTTGTCATTTAATGTCCCTTCTAATTATTCATCTAACCCTTAATTTGGTTTTAAAATAAATTTTTTAATTAACTATTCTCTAGCTTCTTTTTAAATTTTTATTTTTAATTTTTAATTTTAATCATTCACTCTCCCACATACCTCTATTTATTTTACCATGCTTTTAACTAATTCTATTTTAACCCTTTTTAAACCCCACTCATTAGAATTCTATTTTTAGAATCGGCAATCTCTATACTCCCATTCCGCTTCAGATTAATCCCACCCTCCAAAACATATATCCTAACCTTGACCACCGCCCGCCCACACCCTCAACCACCCTGTCACTTTAACTTCATCCCCATACCAACACTTTCTCTTTTTTCTTTTTTCCTTTTTTTTTTATTACTTCTCAACTTATACAGCGTCTATTTAAAGAATCTCGTACCTCATAACCCCTCGCGCTTTAAACCTCACCCAACCCCAAATCTTTAACCGTTTGCTTTTTTTGTTTCATTTGGATTTAAACCTTGAACGAGATGTCATCTGCCTTGTTTTGTCCAGGAAGTATATAAAAAATGGCCAGCTTTTCTCTTTTCAATCCCTTTTAAGTGCGTTTGGATTTACTTGTAATTTTAAGCACTTTCTCCACACTCCTCCCACGCAAAGAGATTTTTTTCACGTTCTACAATTCATCGGACTTCTTTTCAACGGAAATTTACCACCCGGACAATCTGCATATCTTGTTTACGGAATTTTTCTTTTCATTCACTGCGTTTTTTTAACAAAAATTCTTTTAAAAATAATTTTCATATTTTTCAAATATTTGAACTTTGGTTTTTTGAAAGCCAACTTATCCATCTGTATTTCTCCTCTGATGATAAGATCTCGATCTTTGAAAAGCCTTGACTTAAGGAAAGAATAATAAACACTAGTTTATTATGATACACCTTGCATTGAACAATTGAAATTTGAAATAAATTTCGACAATCGTCGCATATTTATCACTCTTTTTTCTTCTATCTCTCTCTCTCTCTCTCTCTCTCTCTCTATATATATATATATATATATATATATATATATATATATATATATATATATATATATATATATATATATTAAATAATCTTATACATGAGGAAAACGCGTATATATTCAGCATTAGTAATACAATGATCCCCTTAAAACCAATGTATATAGACCATCCATACGAAACGTCATCCATGTAAACAGACTCTACTGCTAACAATACAGAAGTGTTCTTCGTTTCCGTATTCCTTATGACAGCGGTCCTATCTTAACACACAAGCACACAGTTTTTTCTTTCTATCTCTTGTTCTATCTTTCTCTCTCTCTCTCTATTTCTCTCTCTCCCTCTCTCTCTCTCTCTCTATATATATATATATATATATATATATATATATATATATATATATGTGTGTGTGTGTGTGTATGTGTGTGTGAGTGTGTATATGTGTGTGTGTATTGAGAGAGAAGAAAGAAAGATTTATAGATATATTGAGTATTTAAATAAAATATATTAAATATCCATATATAAAATATACATATATATATATATATATATATGTGTATATATATATGTTAAAACATTTTTATTATATCAACATATACTTACTTATATCAAATATACTATAGAAGTAAATAGTAAACTGTCTCGATAACTGTGTTCATTTTTTGTGACTATATCGACTCTTCTAGACATTACGAGTTGAAGATCCCACGACGAAGAACGAGCAGTATACGTGTAGCATACTATTTTTAAATACACACTATTGTTAATATACCACCGTGTTGTCTTATTTATAATCGGCCTGCAAGTTCAAAACAAGAAGCATTAAAAACATATGTAAATCCGTTTAGTTATTTTACGTATAAATTATGCTAAGACTACAAAAATAAATCTTAAAATTAATTCATTCATAAGCTCTATTTAATTGCTAAGTATCGAGCTTGGCAGTGGCAATATATGTATATATATATATATATATATATATATATATATATATATGCGATGTTCTAGCCTCTGTTGTTGTTGAACACTGTCGGATTTTGCTTACTGTATATGTCCGCTGATTTGACATATACAGGGTGGGCAAAAATAAGGGTCCTATTTTTAAAAATTCATAACTTTTTTATTTATTGATTTTTTTTTTTTTTTTTTAGAATAAGTAAAGGACCCCTTCCGAAGCAAGCATGAGCCGTATTAGCCCTAAGGAACGTACCCTCATTTAGAAAACATTATTTTTGCTTAAAAAACTCAAAACAGTGTAAAAAACAATACTTTAGTTTTTGTAAGTTTTAAGAAGTGTTTTTCGGCTAAAATTTGTTTTGTTTATTTCAAAAAATCTCGGAAGGGTCAGTCTACACACACATAAAGTTTGGTGAGTTTAACTTTTATTTTGTGGAAGTTATTCAAATTCAAGTTATTCAAATTTAAAGATAGGACCCTTATTTTGGCCCACCCTGTATATAGTTTAAATTCCCTTCATTTACATGTTAATTGATATTGGCCTAGGGATGGAATATAAGTCTGCGGGTCAAAGGTGACTTTACAAATTGATCCGAGAATTAATATCTCCTACACTTAAGATTGTCTAAGCACAAATACCAGTGTCTGTAGGTAACAATAGTAAATTATATATATATATATATATATATATATATATATATATATATATATATACCCGTAAAAAAATGCATTAACTTACTCTCCAAACACTTAAACAAAATACATTTCTCTTGTTCTCTCCCAATCAAAAGTAGCATAGATATCATTAGGAATATAACTTCTCTTACTTTCTTTAAATACAACAATAACTATTATAGACAGAAATTCGGCCTACGTACGGGGAACCCCCTTAGTCCCGTATTAGCTTGCTTGTTTTTAGAATTCCTCGAAATCAGTTCTTTTTCTTACCGTATCCCTAAAACTGCCACCTATTTTAGATATATTGACGATATTTCAATTTTTCTACCCGTTAGTCATAAAATAGAAACATTAGCACAAGCACTCAACAAAGTTGAACCTTCCATCAAGTTTACTTTCGAAAGTGAACAAAACAATTATTTAGCTTTCCTCGGCATTCTCATCCTCAAAAACAATAATAGCTACTCATTTCAAGTCCATCGCAAACTAACCAACAAAAATGATTACTTACAATATTATTCACATCACAATAATTACATAAAAAAACAGTATGCGTATTTGCAGCCCTGAACATCTCTCTCAGGAATACAATAAAATAGAATCTTCTCTCACAACTTTAAAATATCCCAAACATGTCATTCTTTCCGCTACAAAGAAAGCGATCCAAATACATCTAAAAAATATCAAAAGTACTAATACAACTCCTAATACTACAAAACCCATTTTAAGGAATGTTTTCCACCCTACTAATTCTCGTTACAAACATCTCTTCTCTTCTCTTTCCCAACATAGTTTCAGAATTATTCAAGCTACCTCACTCACTATTAAAACATTTTACAAAAACATAAAAACAAAAATATAGTCCTTCATCTCCCACTCCAGCTAGAATTTACACTATACCATGCGCCGATTGTGGAAAAATATATTTTGGCGAGACACAACGTCCATTAAAGAAACGAATCTATGAACACAATCGTGCTATAAAAAACTGTGATACCTCAAATGCGTTATTCACCCACATGATTTCTTTTGGTCATCACTTCAATACACAGAAGGCATTTCAATAAAACATATACATGACTCTAAACTTCGGCGTCTCATAGAATTATGTTTAATCCTACGTCATAATAACACAATTATTCAAAAAAAAGGTTTCTATAATATTGCCACTTCTTCTGCTCGATCGATTCTCACTGAAATGAATTTAAATCAATATGACAACGGATAGTTTTTAATCCTTTCTCCTCCCCCTCCTCCTCCTCCTCCTATTCCTCTTCCTCCTTTGTTTTAATTCCTCCGTCATTAATTTAAAAATTACTACTAATTGCTGCAACTCAGCATTTTCAATCGGCGTTCGACAGTCAACTGCTGATTATTCTCTCTTTCTTCTTTTCTTCTTCTCTTCCCCTTTTTTAACATTTCTTTCTTTATTTCTTTCTCCCTTTCTTCTGTTTATTACACGTGACTGATTTTGGGGGGGGGGGTGTTTCCAGTTGCGTTCTCTCTATAAATCGGTGTTCAAAAGTCAACTGTTGATTTTGCTCTCTTTCTTCCTCTTCTTCTGCTTCTTCGTCTGCTTCTTCTTCCCCTTCTTTAACATTTCTTTCCTTCTTTCCCCCTCTCTACTGTTTATTACACGTGACTATTTTTTGCCAATTGCATTCCTTGTATTAATTTGAAAACATTTCCGTTTTTAATTAAAGTTTGCCACCGATCGAAGATCGTCGTATTTTAAACGACCGAAATATTTCGGTATAACTATATAACATGAGTTTTTGAGTTTATGTTTGCTAGTTGTTGATTTGCTTATCCTTTATTCCATTTTCATTTTTACATATCGTCTGAAACATTGCTTCTCTTTTTCCTCATATATATATATATATATATATATATATATATATAATAAGAAATATATATCCAATACAGAATTACATAAAATCTATCAGTCCTGTCTATTAGAAGTCAAAAGGTATGCACCAAAGCAACTATTTGGCTTAGCAGGTAGTATAGTTAAATTTCTCCAGAATATAACTCACATCAGGACTTTTAGTCGTTTTAAATGTAGGAAGTTTATTGGAATAACCGTCTTTTCTAAATAATTGATAAAATAATGGTGAGGTTGCATGTAATATCTTTAACTTGTAAAATACTAAGAAACGACAATTAGCACTGTACAGGTAATACGACTAAACGAGCGTTATTTGGTTAGTTAAATATTCTAATACGTAAAAATGATTAAAATGTCGGGGTGAGGGGGTAAAGGGCGAGTAACGTACATGCATTCTGCTGAATTTGCTATTGGGCTGAACGGTTCACCCAAATGGTAACTTTATTTATTGATTAAAAGTACGAAATGTTGGGGGAGGGTTGAAATGAACTGAACACCTTTTAAAAACCATATCAATAAAATGTGAAAATGTATCAACATAATCCGCTCAAATCAGAACTAGCAGTAATAAGGAAAAATGTTGTTTTTTGGATATCTGAGAATTTCGGAAACACATTACTATACAATCATATATTATAATTGAAACGTTAATAAAGTAAACAGACCAATATTTTCTCATCAGATCTATTAACTCAATAAATTAACTGATAATTAAACCATGTATCCCCATAGGGATAAGGTCGGTCGCCGTTCTATACTTGGTAAATTAGCGGAATATACCTGGCAAATCATATGTAGATAACGGAATATGGATCGATTTTAACTCTGATAAATCCAAGGATTTGGTCTTTTATAGGTTATTTGAAAACTGGGTGAGCTTCACGATCGTTGTGTCTAGGGAAACATAGGATTTAGATTTTTTTAAATGTCTCTCTGTAGGTAGTCAAGATAATTAACTGTCTTAGCCTTATTGATATTGAGTTGCCCTTCCTCCTTGAACCATTCTGGCTATAATATTGTCTACCATATGTATTTTCAACATTTTTACTTCGGACATTTATTTCGGCCACTAATCTGATTTAATTATTAGAAATTAATATTAAGTTAATGAAATTAGTTGTAAATAAAGCTAACCTATAAATCCTCATGATTTAGATTATTTTAAAACCATTTGTAAACATGCTAACATTGAAATTTTCCGATGCGGAAACTTGGTTCAAATTATTTCTTATAATAATAATAATTGTGCACCTAAATTTAAAAATTATATTAAGCGCGTAATATTCCAACTTTTATCTTTTTATTTTTGTCCTTGCTAAGGCTTCCTCATAACTATCTTAAAACCTGGATCCGTTAATTAGATTCAAAATGGCGTATTGATTAGAATTCTATCATCCTATTATCGGGGGGGGGGGGGAGTCACCAGTGACTGTTTTCTGCTTTCTGTCCAGCTCGAAATCCGAAAACTAATAAGGAACTTGGAACGGATCAAAGCAAAAATATGCAGACATAAATTGTTCATGATATTTAATGAATACACATATATATATATATATATATATATATATATATATATATATATATATATATATATATATATATATTGAAGACGATCAGAACAACATCGATACTATAGGTCCCCTTTGTTTTGCTTTGAAACCAAAGGTACCGATGTTGTTCTGATATTTTTTAATTAAAATATATATATATATATATATATATTTATTAAATAAATATTAAAGTATGTTTACCTACTGACGCGGGCGTTTCAAGCTTTTGCTATCATCAGTGTAGGAAGTGATAGTTTCAGGACACACAGTGTCAGAATCAGCTTAGACTCCGCAAGCTAGCGCTCTAACCCACCAGCTACATGGAATTACTACGTAAATAAGGGAAATTTAGTTCTATATTATTACCTAAAGAAGGCGAGAAACAGACAGTAATCTATCGAGAGGGTTCGGACCCTTGCGTAAAGCTATTTGACAGTTTATTTATAACTCTCTCGAACAAGGCTCATCTCTAATTTTTTAAAGAGCCTCATAACAATATTTATTAAGTATATATTAAATTAGTATTACCTAAGGCGCCGGCGTTTCAAGCTTTTCCAATCATCAGTGTAGAAATTGATAATTTCAGACGGTTGGGGAGCCCGATATATATATATATATATATATATATATATATATATATATATATATATATATATATATATATATATATATATATATATATATATATATGGAGAGAGGACGAGAGAGAGAGAGCAGAAAGAGAGACAGTAAGATAATACTTTAAAGATATTAATAATATCTTTAGCCAGTAGACTACCAGGATGAAAACAAAGCTCAATATAGTGTATAGAGCAATAATAATAATGAAATAAGAAATTAATCAAATGTTATTAAAGTTCAAAAACGTGATACTGCGTCCTTAACACATATCTTAGTAAGTTTCTGAAGTTTTTGTGTGATTTTGCTTTTTCCATGTTTTTTTTATTTATTAATTTGCATACACCCTGAATATACTCTTCACTGTCATATATTGCATCGATAGCAAGCAACTTTCCCGCCTGGAGAACTTTTTTTATTTTCATTTTGGACTACCAATCACTACCTGGATTGTTTTTTATCGACTTCTTTGACATTTTTGTTGAAATTGTTTTAAACTTTATGACTTGGTTGAACTGTATAAGTTTAACAAAAAAGTGTGCTTTGGGCCGATATATTTGATGTTTTATATGTATCTTTATGTATTTTAAAAATATATTTTTTATATATTTTCAAAGCTTAATTTTTATTACCTCCAGTAATGTCATTGCGGTGATGGTCTCCTGAGGAGAAGATTTTCTTCGAAAACCCATGAGTTAGGAACGCAGTATCACTCCTTGTTTTTGAACTTTAATAAAATCTGATTAATTTCTCATTTTATTATGTCACTCAATTAATATGTATATATATATATGTGGATGACTATATATATATATATATATATATATATATATATATATATATATATATATGGGTGCGTGTGTGTGACAATAAAGAAAAACAATTATTTTAATTTAGATCGATTCTTATGAGAATCAATTTACCAAAGCAAAATAAATCTCAATATTCAATATTCAATATTCTAACCTTTTTTTATCTCTCAAATTGCAATAGAGCTATACATAAATAAAATGACACACTGAATTAATGTCGATTTCAGAGCAAAATGATACATTTTAAAAAATCTGCCAATATCGAAAGTAAATGTTGGCTTTCTTTTTGAATTGGTTTCTGCAGTTTTTTTTTTCAAATAAAGATGTTGTAATTCAGCTCGTTTCTTTCTAGACATTTGACCTTTTTTTAAATTTTATAGTTTCAAGTCTTTGCTTGTATTACCTCTATATTGCTATTGAGACTGATAGCATTTTTACCTGGATATTATGAATGTTTCATTTAAAAATTCACTCTGAAGACGGAGGTGTTTATAATTTGAATTGTATTCAAGTATCCTGTGAAGTTTCATCATAAACATGTGTAAGATTTTATTTTTTCCTAAATTGACATCATAAAACTGATCCGTAGTTATATATATATATATATATATATATATATATATATATATATATATATATATATATATATATATATATATATAGTGTGTCAGGTTGTATATGAAAAGAAATCAAATAAAGTGCTCGATCATATAAGAGAGCTAATATAATGTATTTAGATACTGTATATTACATATTTCAGCAATGTACCGCGGTTTCATCCAAAGGGGCAGATTTAGACATCTTTAGTAAATCCCCGTGCCCCGTGGAAACATCGGCTAGCTGAAATGATTGTCGGGCGTGTCTACAATCATTTCAGCTTGCCGATGATTCCACAGGGCACGGAGATTTACTAAAGATGTCTAAATCTGCCCTTTTGGATGAAACCGCGGTACATTGCTGAAATATGTAATATACAGTATCTAAATAAATTATATATATATATATATATATATATATATATATATATATAATTTATATATATATATATATATATATATATATATATATATATATATATATATATATATATATTAAAGATATAATTATCCACGGATACGTACTTTGTCGTTATACAATTAATCCACGTAGCTGAACCTAGCGAGATTTGAAACCATCACGGCATGGTCTGAAACCGTAAGCTTTACAGCTGATCCAATCCCCGTTAGTACTAAATGCATCTTTTTCTTTATATATATATACTTCACAGGCATGTCGGCCTGGTCTTATATCGGCCATAGTAATAAAGAAATGCCTTGCTGAACTGGCCCTTGTCCTCTCGAGACTCTACAACAAAAATCTTGCCTCTGTTGTACCAGTCTTTTAAAATTTTGAAGATAGAACTGACCCTCAGAATTATAGCCTTATAAGTCTACTCCCGCTCTTTGTTAAAATCTTTGAACCCATAATCAATCCATCGATACTTCGTTACATCGGTAATACTACACTTTTTTCTGACAATCAGTATGGATTTAGACCAGCACGGTCTACTGCAGATATCCTAGCGATCATCTAACGCATATACTATACACTAAAAAAGGCGCGTGAAGCTAGAGCGGTAGCGCTTGATATATCCAAAGCCTTTGACAAGGTCTGGCATAAATATATTCTCATAAAAATTAATTTATATGGTATTACTGGATGTATATTTAATATAATTAGTTCCTCTCTCTCCAAAAAAAAGATCCACGTTGTCCTCGATGGCCGTTCATCCAAACAACATGACATGAATGCAGGTGTACCCCAGAGATCGATCCTTAGACTTTTATTGTTCCTGATTTTCATAAACGACCTCCCTTATGACATTGTGTCTGATATGGGTATATTTGCTGACAAAACCACCCTCTACTCTCGTCATGTGGGTAAAACGGACGCACACATATCCGAAGCAATGACTGAATCCTTAGAAAGTGACCTCCAATATGTAGTGGAATGGGGTCATAAATGGTTGGTCACATTTAATGCTGCTAGAAAAACTCATTTTATTTAACAACTACTAGAAACCTCATCAACCACCGATGTCTATGGCAAATAACACCCTACCTGAGAGTCCAACGTTTAAACTATTCGGCCTAACATCCACAGTTGATATGGATTGGGACAAATACATAGAAGACATTGCAAAGACTCCTGCAAAGGAAGTGGACTCCTTCTACCGTGCTAGAAAATGTCTCACACTTGACAGTATTCTATATCTCTACAAAGCCATCATCCGCCGATGCATGGAGTATTGTTGTCACATCTGGGCTGGTGCAGCAGGCATCAGTCTTTTCCTCTTAGACAATGTCCAAAAAAGAGTATCTAATCTAATAGGTCACTTTACGTAAATACACTCGATCAAACCCGACAATAAGCTAAGTTCAATTCATTCACTGTGGAGATTCTCAGATGCCGGAGAGCGTCCTGCAATAGCTTCTTTCTTCTCGAGCTGCCGGCCTTTGGAATTCTCTCCCTGCTCCCCGACTCTATCGACATGCAGAAATTGAAAACTAATGTGAACAAGCCTTTTACTGCACAGCTCCCAATTAAGGATGAACACCCCTTCCTTAATGTTGACCCTAATTCTCAGTAGCTCCTTACATTTCCATTAGCAACTTGCCTTGTTTGGGATGAACTAAGTTTAAAGTAATGTCATTTATTTGTGTATTTGGTTTGCGATACTTTTGAAAGAACAACACTCTACCTTAATGCGAGTTGGAAATAATTTTCTTTTCAGCGATGTGATGCCTCAAAATGGGGAGCAACATGCATTTTGAAAACATTATTAGCCACGGACACTTGTTCTGTCGTTATAGAACTCATCAGCGTGACTAAACGTAGCGATATATATATATATATATATATATATATATATATATATATATATATATATATATATCGCTACATTTATATACAGGGTGGGCAAAAATAAGGGTCCTATTTTTAAAAATTCATAACTTTTTTATTTATTGATTTTTTTAATTTTTTTTTTAGAATAAGTAAAGGACCCCTTCCGAAGCAAGCATGAGCCGTATTAGCCCTAAGGACCGTACCCTCATTTAGAAAACTTTATTTTTGCTTAAAAAACTCAAAACAGTGTAAAAAACAATACTTTAGTTTTTGTAAGTTTTAAGAAGTGTTTTTCGGCTAAAATTTGTTTTGTTTATTTCAAAAAATCTCGGAAGGGTCAGTCTACACACACATAAAGTTTGGTGAGTTTAACTTTTATTTTGTGGAAGTTATTCAAATTCAAGTTATTCAAATTTAAAGATAGGACCCTTATTTTGGCCCACCCTGTATATATATATATATATATATTATTTGTAACTCCTAGTAATCCCTCTAGATAGGCATAATAAGTGTATTATAACACAGTATGACGTCGCTAGCTATATATGCATCGTTTCTGTCATTAAGTAGAACGCTCTCTTGATGTCAAGCCGCCGATATAAGTGTTAAAATTATCACTATTTATTTAGTAATTCCGTGGTGGCCGAGTGGTCTTAGGTGTCGGGATTTGAGTTGTAAAATATTTGCAGCCCGGGGTTGTGAATCGCGCGACCAGTACTGCATAGACATATCTATATGCCGATGAGTCCCGATTATAAAGGACGAGACGTATACGTACATAGATAATAAACAAAACAAATATTTATTATATATATACAATATACATATATACAATACACACACACACACACACACACATATATATATATATATATATATATATATATATATATATATATATATATATATATATATAAGTACGTAATGTATCTGCGGTCAGATTTATAAGTATACAAAAATGAGTCTTTAAAACAGAAAATATTGAATTTTAAATGAAAAACGTTTCGGAGAATAACAATTAATATAGTGTGTCATAATGTTATTCATTAAAGCCCCATTCAACTCCGATAACGGTTTTTATGTGAGGTATGAATCGCCTACATGCTAGGATCACGTGGTCTTTGTTCATATTGAACATTACTCTTACTATAGAAATCTTTATAGGTTATTTAGTGTCATGAGAGTGCCCATGAACAGTTTTCTCTACTACGCGACGTACATAGTAATCCTAATGATTTTGGCAGGTAAGAAGTACACTGCTAGGGGACATTGGATCATGAAAATGATGCTAGATTTTAGAACTTGTTTAGGAGGGTATTTTTTGCCTTTTCTAGCATAAAATGACCATTTACTTATTACATAAGATGTCTTTGTAGACAACATTTCAGATTGTTCCCTTTGACAATCTTTTGCAAGCGACTTTGTGGATCTTCGAAATTAACTACCAACGGTGTGCTGTACTTGCTGAATGAATTCAGACGTTATAATTATATCAGTGAATCTAGAATGTCTCTTAGGTTTTCATAGTTGTGATACTTTTCCATCTTACGCCTTTAATACTTTGCGAATTTTGTAAACAGAAGACCAAGCGTCTTTAAAAATATTTCTGTTTCTAAATTTCGACATTACTCTATGTCACGATAATTACGGTGTGTTGTCTAATTATAGGGGCGGACATTGATAATACTCAAACATAATAAATATAAAATCAAATCAAATGTCTGCCATAGTGAAAATAATATACGTCCTCGAATACGTTACGCACACACACACACACACGCGTGTATATATATATATATATATATATATATATGATTATTTTCATTCTTCCCAAATATGTTCTGAAGTAAGCATTAAATTTAATTATACCTGATGAGATCTCAGTTTAAAACAGCTGTTGATCGATAACATCGACATGCCATTGTCGCAGATTATGTACATGTCTGTATAAATAAGAATAAAAATATATATAAAGGCTCTATTTGATATTGAGCACTTTTTATAAGCCTGGTAGAAATTCTTTGGATACCTATCTTGTAAATGTTTACTTATATATATATATATATATATATATATATATATATATATATATATATATATATATGTATATATATATATATATATATATATATATATATATTAGTTCGATCGTCTATATATATATATATATATATATATATATATATATATATATATATATATATATATATATATATATATATATATATATATACGCGGAAAACACTGGAAATTCAGCCCGTAAATCTAAGGGTAGAAAGTGTGACCATTTTTTAGTCGATCTCTTGCTGAACTCTTTTACTCTATCGGGGTCATTTCTAGCTTCACGCGAAACCGCAGCGATCGATGGAAGATCAAACTAATGCGTAGTTTTATTTGACACAGAAAAATATATGCTCTTGTGTACGTAATTAAGCAGTCAGTCATTTGTCCTATGCAAGAAAACGCAACATTGCACTAAACAATATTATGCAAGATTGTATTCGCCTTGCTGATCATCTTTTTAAAACAAAAACTTTGGTAAAATTACGCACCGTTTCGTTTACAAAATACAAAAGAACATTCGACATTTATATGTCGATTCCAGATATTTCATCTATATGCTCCTAAGAAACTATAATATATATATATATATATATATATATATATATATATATATATATATATATATATATATATACATACATATATATATATATATATATATATATATCTACAACATTAATATATATATATATATATATATATATATATATATATATATTAATGTTGTAGATATGCGTCGAATGTATGGTCCTAGTCAAAATACAATACATCCAGTTAGAAAGCTCAGTGTAGATGTATGACAAAATAAGTATGAATTAAAACTCTTAAAACACTATGTCAGTTAGACGTAATAATTTTGTTCACTTACTAATAAGATCTTATAACCTTAAATGATTATTTTAGCCCCAAATGCACATAAATTGAACGATAGTTCACATTTGAGGATGGGGCTTATGTCGGGATATATGAGTAATGTTAATTAGTATACTGAGCATTGGTCGTCCGCATAAAAGGATAAGTCTCATTCATTCATATATATATATATATATATATATATATATATATATATATATATATATATATATACGCTGATTTAAAAAAAAATTATTACTGGCGATAGTTGATCGGTGTTTACCGGTGCGTTTTTATTATTTGTGGCTACTCGTAGCGGTTCATTTTAAAGAATATGCAGAGCTCTGATTTTTTTCAATTCGCCTTTAATCAGAGGTGCTATCAATTTTTGTATATATATATATATATATATATATATATATATATATATATATATATATATATATATATATATATATATATATATTTGCGCTTAAGAAATCAAACTCTAACTTCACACCCCTTCGAACATAATCACGCCCTTGTAACTTTTCAATACTTTAGACGCTCCTTTTTTGAAGTTGTATGAATTATAAAAATAAAAAAAATAAATAAATAAAAAAAATAAAAAAAATATAAATAAATAAATTAATAAAAATTAAAAATAAATAGAATAAATAGAATAAATAAATAAAATAAAAAGTAAAGACATACTCTTTTCCTCTCTTTACATTCTATAAATACATATTCTTTTTTCACACTAACACGCTTGAAGATGATTTGAGGATATCAAATTGAAAGTACTCGCAAGGAAGATGGAACAACAAAACTACGGAAACTTCATACACCAGTTTGATCGAGGTACGAAGTTGACCATTCGGAAGATGGAAAATTTTTTTAAAAAGATCACAAAGCAGAAACACTCCGTGCTATTCAACAACGTTTGCCTATATATATATATATATATATATATATATATATATACATATATATATACAAATGTAAGGAATGCATTGAGCTCATCAGCGCGACTGTTGTTTGGAAGAAGTTTGCTCGAAGGTTTTATCATGAGTCTGTTTTTTTTTTAGTTGTGCAATACCATCCGAAACAGTTGAGTATTGCTCATGCGGTTTGAATCCCAAAGTCGTTTTGGATGAGACACTGGTAAAAATTCGAGTGTAAAAGCAATCTTAAATAAAGAAACATAAATTATCGGTATATTTCTAGTATACCATAGTTTTGTCACTTTTTGGTTTAAATCCTGGTTTAGTCACGTAAATTTTTATGAGTTGATACACGTATGCATTCTAGAATATCTGACGTTTGGTTTTTAGTATCGGCGATTAATAAACTTAGTTAAAGAGTCTTTCTTGGACGTCGCTTCCGGTTATGAATTTATAAAGAGGATACTTATGCAGTTTACGGACCGGGCTAAAATAATAACGTTATAATTTAGAAAGCCATTTATAATAGTATTTTCGTAAGTAGTCAGAACACAAACAACAACAATGTCCACAAAAGTTCAATTTCCATCAAAACAAAGCAAAAATTACGTGTCAAATACATCGGTGTGATGTTTACTTAATTCCTCATCAAAGTACATATATTTTTTTTTTACCAAGGGAAGGGAATAAGAGACGAAAAATTCCGGAATTCGAATAGAAGAGACACAACGGTTTACCGAAATGATACAAAAATGCGCTAAATGTTTTATAGACAATAGAATGAGGGGGTTATTAAAAAGGTTTAGATAAGAAAACGGTAATTATTAAAAGAAAGAAGATGAAGAAAAACAACACATGCGTAAGGACGAAAGGACGAGATCACAGACGTTCGAGATCACAATCAAACGAGATCACACTAAATGGGCGAGATCACATAACGAAAGACGAACTTAACGCGAGCGCTTCGCCGGGAAGCGAGTGATCAAATGCACGGAGACGCGGTGGATTCATTTGGATGTTTACCAAATAAAGATGGCTTTTTCGATAAGACGAAATGCAAAAAAAGGAAATATCCAATGAAGCCGTTCAATAATGTCGGGAAAAAAGGGCTTAATCTCACGTCAACTTAAGATGCATAATTCGGCGATGTCATCCAGTACATCCCAAATCGTCTCTAACTACATCGGACCCCTCCTTTGAACTGCTAAGCGTGTTTGGTGGCGTTAGTGACAGAACGGATGATTCCAGCCGCGGTCTGGAGGCCTCCGGATTTCGATTAGTACTAATGGATTGGTGGGGAGGATTTCCAATCATTTTACGGATTAAAACTGGTTATTTTATTAACCCTATTAACGTGATCACAAAACAGAACTCAAATTGACGATTGCCATGTGTAATATTAAGACAATGTAAACTATTACTAGACTACCCGTTTTTTACTAGAGCACCCGTGACCCGTTGGGTCAGTATTTGTTATACATTATCAAATCTCTCTCTTTTAGTTCCTCACTTTTTTTCCTTTCTTTTTACACCCCCTTTCTCTCTCTCTCTCTCCCCCTCTCCCTTATTTTTATTTCATTTTCTCTTCGAGATTCGATCACACAGAAATCCTTGGTTTCCAGCCTTCGTACTAGCATTGGTCTACGAGTTCTATTCTATCTGAGGAGAAATCTTCCCATGCATTACCTCATCATCTAAGGCGTTCTCTACTCCTGAAACGCCGCTACTGGATAGTGCTTTCGGTTTCGACCCAGACTATTTTATAACCTTCCAGGCCGCCCATCAGAGGAGCAGGATTATTCACCTTAAAGAACGTACTTTATGTCACATCAAGCCTAAGAAGGGTAGGTCTCCCACCGCGGGAAGATGGGACACAGAGTCGGAAAGTGAGGATTAAAAAGCCAGCGCAAAAGATGTGTGTGCACTTTGGCCGTAAAAAATGCCTTAAAAAATATATTTGAATTATTGTTCCTTTGTTTGGAAGCATTGCGTATATGAATTCAAAAAACGGTTAAAACCCAAGACAATGCAATTTTTTTAAATAAATATATTTATTTATTGAAAAGTGTATATTTCGAAGTAACACTACCTCATTACGAATAATAGATATTTCTTCTTTGCTTTTTTGTGGCATATTCGTCACGAGTAGAGCGTAGTAGAAATCCGTTTACGTCGAAAATAAGCCTTTCAGTAAATAAATTTATTTATCTAAACAATGTTCAATTACCTTGTTTTTCAACCGTTTTTTTAATGTAATTATCACATTAAAATTCAAGGAGTAACTATAATTTCTTATCTCAAAACGTGTGTTAGCTCGTATTTTCCTACTGACACGAATATTTGAACTGCCGCCATTGACAACAACAAACAGATTTAAACTACTTTCTACTTGTTACAAATATGTCACTAAAATTTAAAAGAATAAAACTTTTAATTATTCCTAATGTTTTACGTCGAAAATTAGATTTTTATTTAATAAATATATTTATTTTTAAAAAATACAATGTCTTTGCTTCTAAATTTTTTTAAATTCATATATATATATATATACCTATATATATATATATATATATATATATATATATATATATATATATATATATATATATATATATATATATATATATATATATATACTAGCGAAAACTACCCGCCCTCAACGCATCTATTAAGGTAACTGTAGCTTTATCTACAGAAAAACAAAGAAACAATGATTTTGGTAATTTGGAGAAAAAAACAAAAAAATGATTGTCATGGTGTTATTTGGTATATTCCAATGATGAGATTTGATGTTGTATAAGTATAAAGATGAACTCCCCATTATGTGGGGATTAAACGAAAACCAGAGCGATTTTCAAGAATAACAAACATGAACAAATAGTGAAAAAAAAAAAAATCAACAAATAACCGTTACCAAAGCCAATGAAATTACTTTTCTACTTACCTGCTTAGGTGTTTGTGTTTTATAGTTTTCTAAAGCGTTTTTATTGCATTTTAATAAATCGTCTTCTGGGGTGAAGAAACAAACAAATAATTAATAAATTACTCTCCAAAACGCCTTAAAAATACATTTCTACAGAATTGAAGGGGAAAATACAAAACAAAATCCTCAGACTTCGTATACGGTCAGCGAACGAGTGCCAGCTATCTTTGTTTCTCAGTATAACGTCAGATATTTGACCAAACGTTTTAATTTAAATTAAGAAAAACCGATTTAAAGTACTTTAAAACACAAAAGAAACTAGAAAATAGGCAGGTATGTAGAAAAATAACTTTTATTGGCTTTGGCAACAGTTATGTGTTTACTATTTATTTTTTGTGCATCTTGTTCTATTGGTTATTCTTGACAATCGCCAACTGCGTATGGTCAATTGGTCAAATGAAACAATCATATATTCCTAAGTAATTTAAGATGGTTATTTTGTGTTTTTCGACTTTATTATCAAAGACAGAAATATAAAACAAAACTTAATGACTATATTTTTTAAATATGATTCTATTTTTTGTGCAATTTACAAAGGTGACAGAAGGGGCTTTATTTATTGTTTTTGTATGGAAAATGTAATAGTTATCTTCATAATAATAATAACCATCATCATCAGCAGCAGCAACAGTATCATCATCGTCAACAATAAGATCCACAAAAACAGGAAGTTATCTTTCAGATGTCCAAAATAATAATTTTGAATGTGAAACGTTTTTTAATAAAATCGTTGTAATAATTATTACTACTAATAATAATATTAATATTAATACGAAGAAAAGTATTGCATTTATATAAAAAAAAGTGGTATACAAAAATAGAAATTTGAGAGTTTTTATAAAATTATTATTCAAATGAAGCATCAGGGTCAGCGTGTTTTAGCAGTATTCTGTTGGGTATATATATAATGTGTTTGAAAATATATAAATGTAAAACTAAATTAAATAAGCGTAACGTTTTTTTATATGTCGGGATAAAGGAAAACACTTTCGATTGTATTCTTTTATATATATACTAGCAAAAACAACCCACCCCCGGACAGCAATTACTATAACAATAGTTTTTTTTACATAAAAAAGAAAAGAACTCATTACCATTTGGGATTTTTATCATTTGGAGCAACACAACAAAAATATGATTGTCGTAGTGTAATTTGATATATTCTAATGTGGGGAACTTTACGTTGCATAAACATAGTCATATTTTATTTATTGGAAAAAAGGTTTAATGATATGGTCTTTAGAATATTAAAAGTCGATGAATTTTATTTTGTTTCAGCATAAAAATGAAAATGAATTCCTCATTAAAAAACTGATTATACAATGAAATGAATAAATTAAACACTGGAACGTCGATTGGTTAAATAACACAATTTCATATTACTGAGTAATTTGAAATGGTTACTTTGTGCTTTTCGCCTTTATTATTAAAGACAGGAAAAAGAATTGATAAATAGTAAAAAAAATAATATTTTTGTAATTTAGAAAGATTAGAGGAGATTATTTTTTCTTATTCATGACAAATGTTAGTCGTCATCATCATCATCATCATCATCATCATCATCATCATCATCACTATCAAGTATTTCAGGATATTTACACGTAATCGCCTAAAAAGTGGAATTTCATTTTTAGTGTCAACTCCAAGAAAACTCAAACTTTCAACATTTTTATTTACGCCTTAAAAATAAGATATTTAATTAGCCAATTTGAAAGAAGTTATTTATTTAATGTTCACGGGAAAGGTAAACACAACTAAACAAATCAATTGTTTATAATTATAGTAAAAAGGATGTATAGTTTAAAATACAATTAAAAGCCGCTGCAAAATCCCCCTTCCCCAAAATGAAATTCAGTTGTTAAGGCGATTACGTTTGAAGAGTGAACACTGTGGAAAATAGAAAGACGAAAAATAAATTATTATTTTAGAATTTAGAGTCAACGATCAGTTTCATATATATTTTACATAAAATGATGCCCCATCTCCTGGCCATTCTAACTTTTGAGGAAAATTAATGAAAAATATTTTAACCACTAACCCCAAGTCCTAGTGGCAAGGTTACAAAACCATACGTAAAATAGACCCCTATAAACGCTAGATTAGTCCGGAAGTCGGGATAATTTTGAATGAAATGTATATACGAAACATTTTTCTACTCTACATTCTAAAATAAGCGTTTTTTTTTCTTTCAGAGGGGACCAATGGCCCTTATCAGCGGGAAATCGGTGGTAGTTGGCTGTTGCGATACCGCAAGGTCATCAGCGGTGATGAACGAAAAGAGGTGGAGCATACTGGAAGTCTGAGGAGACTTGTTGTCACTCAGACTCCAGGGAATACCACAGGTTGTTGGCAGTGGGCGATCACTGACGATGACCAGTGTGATAACTCCTAGTGAGTAAATAATAAAATAAGTGTTTTGTTATAATGAATGCTGCTATTTTACAAAAAAAATACGCTTTAATAATGAGGTTTATAACATTAATTAGCTAAGTTAAAAAAAACTTGTCGATTGTTGTGGAGGCGACGGAGGAGAATTTGAAATACATCATTTGTCGAAAGAAATTATTCCCATTGCAGGAGGGGGGCGCACCTCCTTTCAAAAGTAAAAAAACATGGTTTAGATTGTTTGTGAATTTTTTTTATCATCTTAATTAATTACTGGTAATATCGACAAAATTATTCCATATATATAATCAAATAGGACAATATATTTATAATCGAATAACAGCAAACAATTATTTATGTTGCACTGTTTAAAAATATAATTAATCAAATTAGATAAACCAAAGATTGTATTTGTAATTTTGCTTGACTATACATAGAGGATTTCAAAATAATATGGTGTATTAGTTATTTAAATTATAGTATCCCCTTTTGATTGTAATATAGTAGTGATAAATAAAAAAAATATTTCGCATTTATTCATTTAGATATTTATTTCAAATATAAAACTATCTCCTAAGGAGACAATCAGAACTTCTAAGAGGTTCTAATATATATATATATATATATATATATATATATATATATATATATATATATATATATATATATATATATATAGAGAGAGAGAGAGAGAGAGAGAGAGAGAGAGAGAGAGAGATAGAAGAAAAAAGAGTGATAAATATGCGACGATTGTCCAAATTTATTTCAAATTTAAAATGTTCAATGCAAGGTGTATTCAGTAATAAACTAGTGTTTATTATTCTTTCCTTAAGCCAAGACTTTTCAAAGATCGAAATCTATCTATATATATATACTATTTTATGTATCCACATAAAATTTTATAAGGATATATACTTTATGTTCCAATTTTCAGTATTTACGTCAACAGTGCTCGATACGTAAATAGAGCTAGGTTGTAAGTTATGAAAATATATTTATGGCAATTAAGCTACACAGAGGCTCCCGCGATTCATCCCCGGGGAGAATTTTCAGGCTAAAATGCATAAAGTTAGTTTTTATATACACGGTAAGCTAATTAACCAATCAGATTCTTTGTTGTTCTTAAAAAAGAACTAAACTAAAACTTAAAAACTTAAAAACTTAAAAACTAAAACTTAAAATAGAAATACAAGAAACCATGTTTTAAAATAAGGTCACCCACTATATTGACACAACAAAGAAACATGGATAGGCCATGCTATAGAAGACATAATAATAGAATAAGAAATAGGAAGTAAAACTAACCGGACCTTTGTCAGTGAGAAGCTCAACGATTGGCTAAGAGAACGACATCGTATCTGATTGGTTAACTAGCTAGTCGTGTATATAAAAAAAACGGCAACACTAACTCCATGTATTTTAGCCTGAAGATTCGTTCGAGAATGATACGTGGGAGCCTCTGTTAAGCTTAATTGTTATAAATATATTTTCATAACTTACTATATATATATATATATATATATATATATATATATATATATATATATATATATATAATAAAATATGAAACTAAAAGTATACTTTTAGTAGATAGAACTTATAGTGAAATGGTTTAAGCTCAATATACGAGATAGAGTAATTATAAAGATAAATGAAAGAAGGGGGATAAACATGTACGAATGACAAATCTTTTTACAAGTTCGATTGTTCAATGCAAGGTGTACTCGGTAAAAATATGATAATAAACATGTTTTACCGAGTACATCTTGCATTGAACAATCGAAGTTGAAATAGATTTGTCATTCGTACATGTTTATCCCTCTTCTTTCATTTATCTTTATATATATATATATATATATATATATATATATATATATATATACGATAAGTTTATGAAAAATAATTAGACCTGCAAATGGAAGCAAATCATAATCATCGGTTGTTCAGAACAAGGACATTTAGTGAATAATAATATTTATTTTTCTTCTCTTTCATTCCTTAAGCCAGGCTTTTCAAAGAATTAAATCTTATCATCAGAGGAAGTTAATGATGGATACGTTGACAGATGAAGACAGCCAATATTCGAAATTTGAAAAAGTTTTTTTTAAGTTTAGGAATTCAAACGGGTATGTTATATATATATATATATATATATATATATATATATATATATATATATATATATATAATGACTAGAAATCTCAAAAGTTCTGATTGTTTGCTTAATATTTGAAATATGATTATCGTTATTTCCTCTTCTAAGCAGAGTTTACAGTGTATTGAGTTATACTTTGTTCATTGCATATAATCTTCTTTCGTAGTAAAATGTCTGGAAAAGAGGAGTAGGGAAAGAGAGGCTGACAAAAAGAACATAAGTAGAAATAGATAAAAAGAGAGGGAGAAATAGATGAAAAGAGAGTAAGAGAAATAGATGAAAAGAGAGAGAAATATGTTAAATCGTCTGATTCTTGTACACTCTTCCAAATTTTTAAGTTATAACGGCAGTGAGAATATATTGCCGTGAGGTTGAGACAATAAGTGTACTTGACAAACGAACAAATCCCTTGAGAAAGGGGGAGGAGAGAGACAGCAGATAGACAGACCGACAGAAAGATAGAGAAAGCGAGAGACAAAGAAATAGTGGGAGGGGTGTAGCAAAGTAAATTCCGGAGATGTTTTCCCGTCAGGAGAATATGTCGTGTCTGATTGGGTTAGAATTTAGCACGTGTAAGCGAGGGCGGGCATGCCCGAAGCCCCCTGTTGAGGGGACAGGGGAGAAAATTAAAAAAGATCCTATAGATAAAAATTGCTGTCTATGTGATGTGCATATTGCATTTCGACATGTTTTTTCAAAATATTCTCCAAGCAAAGAATCTCGCGAACATTTGCTTTGTGCTTAAACAATTCTTTAATTTAAATTTTTTTTTTTTTGGTTTCTGAAAATCGAAGAGCTAAAAATAAAAATAATAAAATCTTTAATGTCTTTAAGGGGACGAGGAATAACAAAACACTTTTATTTAGATCTTCCTATATCGTCGCAGAGCTGCATCAATATTCTTGTATGACAAGTTCTTCCACGGAATGTGCTCCGATGAACTTACTGTATTATACCCCAACATAAATACCCAGGACTCACCCGACTAGCCGCAAAATCCCACCTATTTACTGTAGAAGTTCCTAGATGCCGGAAAACTTTTTTCTCTGATAGCTTCGTTCCTGGGACCGCTTTCCTTTGAAATTTCCACTCTACTCACTGTTTTCCGACCGTATCAACATGCAGAAATTTAAATTGCATGTGCACAAAAATCTTGCTGACCCCCCCCCCCCCTAAAAAAAAAGAAAATGTGACTTTTATTACAGTTGTCTCTTTCGCTTCAGTGGCCTTGTTTGGGGGTGAATAAAAGTTTTAACAAATCTTAACACTCGAAGAATTGATACATCTGTATTTCTTCATAAAATCCACCCATCAATTACAATAAACGCGAATGGAAATTAGTGGTTAACGTTGAACGGAAAAAAGTATAAACCGCTATTGGGAAGATGCGTTCATTCATATGTGCTTGACAGACCGGTCGCAATGCTATTCCAAACGTAATCCTCAGATACCAATTAAGCTTGACAGACCAAAAGAACATTTTAAATACTCTGTGTACCTTAAACTACATGGAATTTCATTGAACAGAGTATTTTCAAGGAATTTCTATTCTTCGAACACATTACCACAGGACTGCTACTCTGCATACTACAACTGGTCGTCTTCAAGTCAAATGTTAACAAATACTTCTGGAACCGCGCTCTAAAGTAATCAAATTATGTCCATTTTATTCATCGTTTTCATGCCTTTCAGAGTATTGTTCATTATCACATTGGCAATCTCATTAAACTTTATCCTCGAGTGAATGTTTGACTTAGTAAGTGGTAATTCATTAGTATTAAAAATGTTTTTCTTTACGTTCGTGTACTTTATTTTGTTGGGCTATTGTTTTAATATTTTCGGAACTAGTAAAAGTATTTTCTTATTTTGTGAATTTATTTATTTTTTTTGTTTGTTATTTCCGTATTTATGTTACTTATTTACTATGTATTGTCGGGTTAGCATAAATAAAATTACAACAAACTATTCAGAACTTTTGGGAAAATCGAAACACGAACTTCCATAAAGCTTGATCGTATAGTTTTATAAATAATAAGTGGGAAAGACTGATTGGCAAAAGCGAATTATAGTTAACAACGAAAAAAAGGGGTGAAAAGAAAACAAATATACAACAAATAATTGTTACCAAACGCAAAAAAAAATATTTCTATCAACCAATATAAGTTTCAAATGTCAATACTGATTGAAGGATTTATTATCTTTAATTTTGTTATTGTCACTTTTAATCTATCGTTAGTCATTTTTAATATATATATATATATATATATATATATATATATATATATATATATGTTTATATATATCATTGATCTTTATTATAGAGTAAAGGATATACTACTAAACTAAAGTCTACTAAAGCTCTTGTTTTTGTTTGTCCCCGTGCACACAAGATCACGTCACAAAAAGATGACATCATAAATTATGACATTATAAATTAGTAAAGTGTGACGTCATCTTTTAGTGATGTCATTCATTAAATCTCTATAATTCTAAAACTGCGGATGTTTGTTTGCTTGATTGCCCTCGTGCACACTGAAGCGTGAAGTCATTAATAATGACGTAATTCATATAAACAGATGTTGAATAAACTGTGCCCAATGGAAGAGTAACATAATGAGGCTGCCATCCATCGAACCAGGGAGAGAGATGAAGAGATCCTTTATGATTGTTTTATGTAGACGACTCGTAACTCGAAGGGTACATTCTAGTGTACTTGTAAAACTGTTAATCTTTTTTTTTTGCTTGATGGTCTCCGTTCACACTGTGTGATGTCATCGTTTTGTGACGCCATCCATTCAAATAAAGGTAGGCATACCCGTGAACAAGGTATGACGTCAGTTAAATGACGCCATCGATTAAAGCAGATATATGAAGTATAACCGTGCACAACGGATGATTCCCCAAAATGATATCATGCATCAAACTAGATAGAGATGAGAGAAAAATAACTGTTGGATATTTATGTCTATAACTTGGTGGACACGTCAGGCACAGACTTACAATTATTTCTAATAAATATGGTTAAATAACAGATATGATTGTGAAATTCTATTTACAATTACATGGCCTTCGGGAGGGCCTGTACTTATGTATACGTGTGATCCTTAACGGGCTTCAACCTCACCGTAGTTTAACCCTTTTTTACCCTTTTTTAAAGGTTATCTCAAAGATAATGTTTATCAAAACAATCCCTAGACTATTTCTGAACTGAATATGTCAATCACAGCCCAAATTAAGGCAGTGCCAAAAGAAGAGTGTGTCAGAGGTTTATACACTTCTACACGTCATATCCAGGTGTACTTATCATTGAACGGAAGTAAAACAAAGACTGTTGGGTATTCATAAATGTAGCTTGGTGGGTAGTTCAGGCACATACTGAAATTTATTTCTACTGAATATAGTTGGATAACAGAAGCATTGTTAATTTTCTTAACGATTCAATGAATGGCATTTAGAGGGGGGCATCCTGTAATTATAAATACATGTGCAAATACTAAGTAGACTTCTAAGTAAGTTTGATGCTTCATCATTTTTAGCGACTTAACACTGCCAGAGAGTTTGCGAGAGAATACAGAATATTCTAAACAAAGGATTGAATTTGAAATCGCTTAAAGCTTAATGTCTTCTTTACTAATTACGATTGTTAAATTAGTTTTTTATACTTTTAAAACGTTGCCACTTATTTTAACATTCTTAATAACGAATAGATTTTCCTGCGGCTAAACGTGGAGTCGATTGCTTGTGAATTATTGCAAGTCTTTCGTTACACATTCCATGGCTGAGTTTTACGAAAATATGATTCTTTTATATCCAGTTTGAACTAATACAGGGTGACCCTAAAACTGCCACTAATGGAATCGTTAATAAAATCCACAATCCTTTCTGCAACCCTACAATACTTGACCCAAGTTAACTTTAGTCTATGTTTGACTTGTCCCCCAAAGCGTCAGTAATGACCGTCCAACAATCTTTGTTATATCGCCGTTTAATGATAAGCACACCTAGATACGACGTTCAAAATCTCTCTCTCTTTCTCTCCCCTCTCTATCTCTCTCTCTCCATATATATATATATATATATATATATATATATATATATATATATATATATATATATATATATTGAACTTTCTATATTATTTGATTTGATTTATTTATCGTTGTAATAATTAACATAAACATTGGATACTTTTCACTTCATCGATTGTTGACGCATTTCGCGACTGGATAACTTTGTCAGCTCTTTCAATTTCTCATATTGGGACTGGTACTCATCACTTGGATTAATCTTCAGTCAACCCTCTGGATGTCTGTCCTGATTATGTTTTTCAAATTGTATGACTTGGATGGATTGTATAGATTTAACAAAATTGCATGTTTTGGGGTTGATATATTTGATGTTATATATTTTTATGTATTTTTGTATATCTATATACTACTAAAAGTCTATGGGTCTTGTATGTTTGCAATCAGCTTTCAGCTTTCCGGTTTTCAACATCCGGTTGCGCATGCGTAAATAGCATCGTCTTAAATCTGTTATTCCGATTCCGTTAATCTCTTACGATTAACGAACGCATGCAATTTTTCATTCTGGAAATTTTTATATCGCTTTTAATATAAACAATTTCATTTAATTTCATCAAATAGTTTTTTTGTTTTCTTGACGACTAAAAACATTCAACGGGAGCACTTCGTAAAGTCTGTCGCAGTTTCAAACCCTTTTAAAAAACAAAAACAAACAAACAAAACAACAACAATCTATATACGCTAAGGTGTACGTACGTGTGTCACGCTTTCGGCAAACGCTCTGCGCATGCGTGCCGCACCTAGATTATTAATAACATTTAATTAGCCTAATTTCTGCATCGTATTTTAATTATTTCCCTTTAGCGCAACGGTAAGCGACGTAGTATTTTTGTCTTTGGCCCGACTGGTTTATAGTTCGATCCCAACCAGCCGCTAATATTTTTTCTTCTACATTTCGAGCGGAAGGGGAAGAAATAATACATTTTTTTTAATCACCCGGTCAAAAAGTACTTTTTTGTGTTGCTTAAAACTTAAAACTATTTTTTGTTTTTTATTTTGACGTTTTTAGGGCATGTCTATTATTTTTTGTTGTTGTTGTTTTTGAACGGACGTTAAGCAATGTTTTTTTTTTTCAATGATAGTTTGAACTAAGTATTTATTTTTTATTTGCACCACTTCTTAAAGTGTTAAAACATTTATTTATTATTTTTGGATGGTAAGGAACCAGTATTTATTTTTTAAATGTTTTGAACGGACAATAAGCAATGTTTGTTTTGTTTTGTTTTTTTTTCTCAGTGAAACACCGAGAGCGTGGTCGAAAGAAAGAGAGAGTGTGTGTTCGTAAGAGATGGAGGGGGGGATAGAGAAAGAGTGAAAACGCAATAAAAACAAATAAATAAATCGCAAAAAGTCTCTTACTAACAAATAGAAGGTGATTTGTTACATTAGGACCCGCGCTAACTTTGACCCCGTCGTTAGGGTTAGGGTCAGTGAGGGGTTAGGGTTAGCTATAAAGTTCAGGGTCATTGGGGGTTAGGGTTAAAATTAGGGTCAGGGCCAAAGTTAGCCCAGGTCCCAATGTAACAAACTACCAAATAGAGACGTAAAAAATAAGACAATGACAATGTTATTGTATAGTTAACATCTGAGAAGTTAAGTTTCTTATTTTGTGTCACGATTTGACACTCTCATTTAATAAGATTTAGTATTTACTTTTGCCCCTGACAACGGGGGAGGGGAGTCGCGACCGATAGTGATTGCTGAAGAGACAGCTTTTACCCCGACAACCGAGTAATATAATAAATATATATACTTCCATCCCGTCACGCAAAATTTTGGTGAGTAAGATATGTGCATATTTCTAGCCACCGGATAATTTTATTAACAGTAAATTATACAAATTGATGTAGAAAACACTGTGGAATTCCTTTTTTTTCCCAGTGAAACACAGAGAGCGCGTACGAAAGAAAGAGAAAGTTTGTGTTCGTAAGAGAGAGATAGAGGGAGAAGATAAAGAAAGAGAGAGAGAGAGAGAGAATAAACGTAATTGAAAAGTGAAAACGCAATAAAAACAAATAAATAAATCGCAAAAAGTAAAAAAAAAAATATTTAACAAAAACGAAAGTGAGGAAAGTCGTGATTCAAAGCAAAATAAAAAAGAAAATCTAATCGAAAAAAAAAGTAACAAGTATAATTTCGTTTACTATCGGAAGCCTACCAGTTTTTACGGTATATCAACCCTTTTTAGTAGAGTGTCCATCGTACACGCGTTATTGGAAGGCAAATTATTAATTTTTTAAAAATATTTCACTCTTATCCGGGGGGGTGCTCATAATAAAACAAGCGTAACTTACTAACAAATAGATGGTGCTTCGTTAGATTGGGACCCGCGCTAACTTTGACCCCGTCGTTAGGGTTAGGGAGGGGGGTAGGGTTACCTATAAAGTTCAGGGTTATTGGGGGTTAGGGTTAAAGTTAGGGTCAGGGTCAAAGTTAGCCCGGGTCCCCATGTAACAAAGTACCAAATAGAGACGTAAAAATAAGACAAGGGCAATGATATTGTATGGTTAACATCTGAGAAATTAATTTTTTTTATTTCAAATATTTATTTAGTTATATTGTCAAATTCGTCAAACAAAAATGGCGTTCGCTTATTTTAGGTGAGGTGGTCGCTAATTTCAGACTTTATAAAAGGCTAAATTGCCCGATTACAGTAGAGGATCTCTTTACATTATCGGCTAACCCAAGATGTAGGGGAGGGCGCCACTCTTTTCCCAGGACTGCTTCATTGTCCTTGATCCTGACCTTATAATACTGAGAGTTTTAGCAATGTTTGTTTTAGTCTTTTAATATAAACAATTTCATTTAATTTCATCAAATAGTTTTTTTGTTTTCTTCACGGCTAAAAACATTCAACGGGAAGACTTCGTAAAGTCTGTCGCAGTTTCAAAAAACACCTCCCTTTCAAAAAACAAAAACAAACAAACAAAAAAACAACACTCATTATTAATATCAGCCATACGAGCGGTCGGTGAACGAAACCACCTCCCACTTTCCCTCTCATAGATTTCACCACTCCTACTCCGTCTGTTTTCGTTACGTACGCGAGAAAGCCTGCTGTCTCTCGGTGGCCACGGCTGTACCCCCTTCCTTTCTCAAATCGCCCTAACCAACCACTTATAATTCAGTAACTGTAATTTAAAAAAAACAAACAATTATAATAAACAGAACGACTCATAGAAATCTATATTCTTTTTTCATTTTAATATACTTTCATAGAAATGCTTCTGTTATGTAAAAAAAAACTATTTTCTTTATGCCACAAGTGTCACGCTCATACATGAATTCCATAGCTAATATAACAAACTGACCCAACGGGTCACGGGTGGTCTAGTATTTTTATATATTTTCAAAGTTTCATTTTATTACCTGTAGTGGTATAAATACGGTAATTGTCCTCTGTAGAGAAGAATTATGTTTGAAAATTCATGAGCTAAGGACTTTAAGATACTTTGCTTGAACTTTGAATTCTAACAAAATTTGATTGACACCTTATTTTATTACTTCATGAATATTATAATATATATATATATATATATATATATATATATATATATATATATATATATATATATATATATATATATATGATGTGTCAATGAAGAATAATTAGACCTGCAAATGAAAGCAAATCAATATCTTCAGTTGTTCAGAACAAGGAGCATTTAATGAATTAAAAATATTTCTTCTTCTTCTCTTTCATTCCTTAAGCCAGGCTTTTCAAAGATTAAAATATTATCATCAGAGGAGGTAGTGATTGATAAGTTGACAGATGAGGACAGTCAATATTCGAAATTTGAAAAAGTTTTTTTTTTAATTTTAAAGTTCAAACGAGTATGTTTCAATGTAAATAAAAGTCACAAAAAACGGAAATACAAATAGTATGTGGTATAAATGTATTGGTAAATCCAGAAGAATCTGTGTGAAAATCCAACGACGACGATTCCACCCAAGTCCGTAGTCCTTAGGAGGGGGGGGATCAAACAAAATTGTTAAGAAAACGGAATTTTTCCTGTTTTCTAATAAGCAGATTCAAATGCAAAAGCAACGAACAAATTCTCAATAAAATATATATATATGAACTTTCCATATGATTTGGTTGCTCTATCGTTTTCCTATTGTTTTATTAATTTGCATACACCTTAAATAAACTTTTCACTGCTATCTACTGCATCGATAGCAAACGAATTTCCCGCCTGGATAATTTTTTAATTTTATTGACCACCATTCACCATTTGGATTATTTTTTAATCAACCTCTTTGATATCTTGCATGGAGCTATTTTAAACTTTTTGATGTGGGTGAACTGTATAGGTTTATAAAAAAGTATGTTTTGGGCCGATATATTTGATGTTTTATATACCTTTATGTATTTATATATATATTGTTTATATATTTTCAAAGTTTAATTTTTATTACCTGCAGTAATGTCATTGCGGTAATTGTCCTCTGAGGAGAAGATTTTCTTTGAAAACTCATGAGTTAAAAACTTTAAAGAACTTTGCTTGAACATTGAGCTGAAATAAAATTTGATTCGTTCACTTTATCTCTTGCTATATATGTATAAGTAAATCATTAAATTGACTTTTAATCGCTTTAGCGCTAATTTTGGCACGTTCAACTTCCCCATTTGCTCTTTCTTTCGACAATATTATTAATTAAAACTATCGATTTTCTCCTGACGAGATAATCGTCGAAAGGGCCTTAGAGAGATTTCCGCGTATCATTTTTAAATGTATGTATATATATATATATATATATATATATATATATATATATATATATATATAAAAAGAGAGAGAGAGAAAACACAATGTCTGTGTGTGTGTCTGTGTTTTTTGTGATATTTGTATGTTCCCTATTTGAGTGTCTAGAAAATATCTAAAAGTGTATTTACCGGGAAAGACAATGGAACTTTTCTTGAATCTCTAAGTGCACCCCTAACGAGGCTATGAGAACATAACCCCATTAAAACTTAAAATATATACAATTTTTGTCAGATTTAAATCTGGCGAAGGCAGTTGGAGTGGTTCCGAATATCTACGTTACCCTATATGTGTGGAATATCTATGTGCCCCCACCTCTAAGGGACATAACTCTCTGAAATCTTCAAATACGTATATCCGATGTTAATGAAATTTAAACCATTTATGGTTTAAATAAACACTAATTCAGAGAGTGTTTCAGCATCTCAGCTTCTTCCAAATATATTAGGGAACGAAACGGTAAGGGGGGGGGGGTAGTAAAAACAAAGAAAGTAATATGGTGTTATGAACACAGTGAAAAAGTACATAGTAGTGATCCTTCTTAAATCACTGACAACGTCGGGTCTTCCCGCTAGTTATCAATAACTTTTACACATTTCAGTCTTGACCATGCCCGGATTTTGCCTGAAATGGCCCGTCGTCAGTTTAAGATGCAGTTTGGGGATTTTTTTAATAGCCATTATCTTTTAGATAAGCACATAGATAATCATTTGGGGGTTAGTGTTAACCCTAACCCTTATCCTAACCCTAATCCTAACGTCCTAGGAGAGTGAAGCCCATTGAGGATCACACATTTTACTAATAAAACGATCACCAAATTGACCCAATATATAATTGAACGACAATAAAACTACGACTGTTAAACATTCATTCTGAAATTGGTGGACAAGTCAGGCATAGACTGAAGTTTATTTATACCAAATATAGTTTGATTGCAAAACAGATTGTGAATTTTATTAGCGATTCTATGGATATCGTTTGGTTGGAGGGTCTACTTTTACTTTTTTTAATGGAAATCGCTCCAGACAAGGCATGAAGTCACTTGATGTAAGGAGCCAACAAGAACGAAATATTATTATCGCAAAGACAGAAGATGCCTGTAGCTTTAGTCTTTTCAAGACTAAGGCTATAGGTAGGGGGAAACACTCATCAGGAAGAGAGTTCCACAAGCCTGCAGTTCTTGGAAAGAAGCGACTGGAATAAGAAGTTGTATTACAATGAGGTATCAAAACAGAGAATTGGTGGAGACTATTAGACCAACAGGTCAAACGAGCTGGAACAAAAGAAGCGAGGAATAGATCACATAATTCCGAAGAACGATTACTAATATGACTACTACTACTACTACTACTAATGTGTAACCGCTTACCAAGGCCCAAAAGGCCACTCGAGGATAAGGGTTAATAAGATTGTCAGTTGGCGATGAACAACAACTTGAGGAGACGATAGGCTAATGGTCAGATTTTGATTATTTAAGTCGATGGCTCGACAAGAATGTGTTAACATTGTACCTGAAAACAACCATGTGTAAATCAGCTGGGAATCAGCCCAATGGTATTCTATACAACATCTAAGAAGTTCTTAGAAATAAATTTTGTTTATAGAAGTTCAGTTTAGTTTTAGGTACAAAGGAAAATTATTTACAGTGGTTGAAGGTAGACGTGATTTTGATGTGAATGTTTTACAGAGAGAACTAAAGATTGGAGTTCAGTCGAGCACTGACCATGACAATAACGATAGAGTATATAGAACGACCAGAAAGTTGTCTTCTGTGACAACGAGTCTGTAGGAAATCGAAGAGATCATTCCACGTTAGATTTCGAAGTGAATTTTGTAATCTGTCAAGGAAGGAAAGAATACTTTGAGCGGTACCTCCTGTAATGGTGCAACAGTATTCTATTCATGGACGTATGTGACTCTTATACAGGTAGAATAGTACTTTCTTGAGCTGTAGAATGTTCCAACCATTTTTCCGGTGACATTCATAATGGTTCAACCAGGAGGAAACCCTTATCAAAGCAAGGAGATAGCTATTCATTTCGACTGGGATAAAAGTCAGAATATACGTTTGATTTTAGATGTGTTGAAAGTAACAAGCTACTCTTGCCTTTTGGCTAAGATCAAAGTGTAGTATCTGTTCCGATGGATACTGCACCGCATATTGGTGTTGTCTTGGCCTTCGGGTCTTGATTTACGCCAGTCAATGGGTCTGTCCTGTGCAGTTCTGGGATCTGGGAGGTCCACGTTCCCAGGCTTTGCCGCCCCTCTTTGGGGAGGAGTAAGTTTATTGCTTACTGCATGAGGCGCCCCTACCGGGAAATGCCGACGGGGCTGCCAAGGCAATTTTTAAACCCCACTTTCCCGACCCGACCTTGGGTCGCATCTTACTTGTGGGAGTAAGATAAAAACTGGGCTTGTGCCTAACTCCTGGAGAGGAGTAAATCAATACTCTTTTACCACGTGTCCTGGATCCAGAGTAAGAGAATCAGCAGTTCTCTGTGAGGGGCCGCCCTAGACAGGTGCGTCGTCCGCCTAGATGTCAACATATGCTCTCAGAATATAACTTGGAAGAACCTTAATAAAGGAGAGGGAGAGGGTGAAACTTGGCTAGACCTTTGATGCACGCCGGCATTGATACAACACATTTTATTGACCCATCAGAAGGGAAGGATTCAATTGTTGCGAAGACATTGCCGAATATTTCATAGCTATGAAATTTGTGAAGCAACGCTTTGTGTGAGACTCTATCGAAGTCATTTAATATGTCGAGAGTTTTATTTACTCCTCCCCAGGAGTTAGGCACAAGGCCAGTTTTATCTTACTCCCACAAGTAAGATGTGACCCAAGATCAGGTCGAGAAAGTGGGGTTTGAAAAGCCAGCGCTCGAGAGGTGAGCACTCTGGCCATTTAAAAATTGCCTGGGCAGCCCCGTCGGCATTCCCCGGTAGGGGCGCCTCAGACAGTAAGCAATAAACTTACTCCTCCCCAAAGAGGGGAGGCAAAGGCTGGGAGGGTGGACCTCCTGAACTGCACAGGACAGGCGTGCAGTATCCATCGGAACAGATACTACACTTTGATCTTAGCCAAAAGGCCAAGAAAATTATTGCTCTAGAAACAAAGATTCTATCTAAGGATTCGCTGACCTAGACGATATTAGAGCTTTTACGTTTTTGTCACTGATGTCGTGGCGAAACCTGAGTTCCTTTCTGACCTTTTCTCTCATACTCTTTCATTGAAAGTATCTATAAAAATGGTGCCGACATGTTTTTGTTAATAAGGCGATGTCGTTTGCTTGAAGGATTGCTTGTAATAGGTATGTAGTAGAGTCATCACACAGCAAAAAAGTGGCAAAATACCAGTGTTGAGAACAAAAACAAATTTTATTTATTTATTTATTCATAGTAAAGCTTACTTGATTTAGTCACAACTTCTACGCAGTGTGTAACTGTGTTCTATAATATAGTTCGTGGTAAAACCTCTTTATCGGATTGTGGGTGTTTCAAACCTCCTGAACTAAAACAATATTACCAGCACTTAACTCAACACTGAAGATTTGAAACAGCTACTATTTCATGAAGAGATCGTACCCACATTATATGTAGAAGTTGTGACTAAATCAAGTAAGATTTAATTTAAAAAATAATAAAGAAAAATAAAATAAAATCACTTCGTTTTTTCATTCTAATCAAAACCGCCATAGTTCAAGTTCTTGCATTGTGATTGCCTTCTATGACTGCTATGTCTCTCTCTTCATATCTATCTATCTCTATATACATATGTTTTTTTGTTAATTAACTTCTTATTTTGTTTTATTTCATTGATAGCGTCGTCAATATATCTTACGACGTCTGAATCAATAGTGCTGAGCCACGCAGACATATGTGAGAGAAGAAAAGTACAACATTTTCCGCATATTATTCCACTATTTATCAAAGTACAAAGTGTTTATGTTATCAGACTTATTGTTCTATGTTTGCATGTTGTTGAATTGAACCAACTAATGTATTCCAGGAAAATAAACATAATTTAGTATCGAGCATACATTGTGGTGTTGATTGCAACGAATCATAACTGTGGCTTGCAATCCCTACCACATCCACCCTACTCTCAGATGTTGCATCCTTTGATTTCCATCTGTTTTTAAATAATAAATAAAAAATAAAATAAAATCACTTCGTTTTTGTCATTTTTATCAACACCGGCACATTTCCACTTCTTGCATCGTGATACCGTTCAATGCCCTTTCTGTCTCTCTCTTTATATGTTTTTGTTATTTAATGTTTTATTTTGTTTCATTTAATTGAGAGCGTTGTCAATATATCTTACGACGCCTGAATCAATAGTACTGAGACCCACAGCCATCTGTGAGAAAAGAAAAGTACAAAATCGCCCTTATATTCTTCAATTATTGATATGCTTAAGTTATACAACTTTTTTGTTTTCTTTTTGCAGATTGTTGCAAGGTAACATAAATTGGAACAAATACATTGAATACATTGCTAAGGCTGCCGCAAAGAGGGTTGGTTCCCTCTACCGTGCTAGTAAACTCCTCACACCTGACATTATCCTGTATCTCTACAAAGCCACCATCCGCCCATGCATGGAGTATTTTTGTCACATCTGGGCTGGTGCATCATCTACTAGTCTCTCCATCTTTGACAAGGTCCAAAAAAGAGTCTCCAACCTAATAGGTCCCTCACTGTCAACCAAGCTCCAGTCCCTGTCCCATCACCGCAATGTAGCATCCTTGTGCTTGTTTTACAAATACTTCAATTGATTATGATCCGATGAATTGGCTGTTCTGGTGCCCCTCTCGACGTAAATTCACTAGACTAACTCGACAATCAACTAAATCTCATTAATTCACTGTGGAGGTCCTCAGATGCCGGAGAGCCTTCTACCTAAATAGCTTCTTTCCTCGTGCTGCTGGTCTCTGGAACTCTCTCCCTGTCCCTGTTTCCCCAACAGTACTGACATGCAGAAATTTAAAACTAATGTAAACAGACATCTCGCAACGCAGATCCGAATTTAGGTTGAAAATCTTCTCCCCTTTTCTTTTTTCTCAGTAGCCCCTTACGTCTACAGTGGCGGCCTGCCTTGTTTGGGGTAAACTATGTTAAAAAAATTAATGGCAAGAAAATGGAGATAATTGAGTATCGACCATACCGTGTGGTGTAGATGGCAACGACTCATGACTCTGGCTTGCAAACGCTTCCATATCCACCCTACTCTCAGATTTTACACCCTTTTGATTTTCCATCTATTTTTAAACATAGAGCGAGATCTGTCGCTGCAGATGACGAGGTTATGAATCGGTAAATGGATATGTCACGGGACCAAGATTCAGAGTTTTAATCTAAGGAGATAAAAACCTTTCAGAAAGGATATGAGAAATGTGTGAACCTTGCTTAAAACTAACAGTACCGGTTTCCATTGTCTGGGGCCTCATTTTTTTTTCATTAAGCTCATTTTTTTAACAATTCCAACAAACTTCACAATATAATGTTTTAGAAAACCTTATGAAGGAAAAACTAAAGTTCAATTATGTAGGCATTTTCAAATCACTTCGAACACTTTGATTGACTTTATTTGTAGCGCATAGACATATATTAAAATATGTATTATTATTAAATACTCATTATATTGTGTAAGCCAAAATGTTCGTTATTTTTTATGAAAGAGGAACCTAAACATGAAGGTTGAAACATAACCGAGTTTATGCAATTCGTTTTCAACGCTAAATTTAGAAATATTGAAAATATCTGCGACTTGTCTAGTTGTCAAACAGAAATCTTGTTCAACTACGGCTTTCACTTAATAACTGTCGATCATCTTTGGCCAGAAAGAGCGCAGCACATTTCACACTGAGACATGTCCTTTTAAGGAATCTAGCAAACCATTTCTGACACACGCGTTCTGTAACATTATTCTCCTCATACACGTAGCATATCTTCATTTCTGTAGCTTTTTATCCTTTTCTGTAGTAAAAAAGCATCGGATGTCGGTAGTGCACTGCTTGATCTTCCAGAAAAAAATGTAACAACTATCTTGCTCGGAGGTTTATTACACACTGACGTCAGCATACTCGCTACACCAAACACAGGATTTGACAAATAGGAATATTAAACGATATTTAGTCGGCAGGAAAAATGGCATTCAAAAAACGAACGAACTTTTGAGCCAACGCAATACAGGCTCTGAGGTAAAAGAAAAAAATGACAGACATGTTTACGAAAAAATGGAAAGTAATTTTGGTGACTTGAATTATGCAAGCAAATCATTTTTGAAACAAAAATGTTTTTAAAGTTCACTTTAGTTCTTGGCTTTTATAGATTATTGGTAAATAACAAATAATGGGGTTATAATAATAACAAAACCAGTCTTTAATATTTAAAATAATAACGTGTTTTTAGACATTTAGTTTTGCGGAAGTCAAGGGAAATAAACGATGGCATGATTACTTCTCTTTAACGTTTTAGAAAATTCAGTGAGTAAGCGAAAAATTTTCCATTCGAAAACTGTTTTTTTTTTTCAAGAAAATTATTTTCAGAAAGAATCAGACACAAAATAAAACATGTTCGTACTGAGGCTATTAAAAAAGGAAGAAACGAAAAATAGGCTCCTTTGAATCGATTATTTATATACCAGATGGATTGCTATTTGTGTCTGACTTCGAAGATCCAACAAGATAACCTTATATGTTAGACGAACATTTTTTTAAGCATTAATATCATCAATAGTATTTAATACTAGCTAAACCCATGAAACTTACGCGCTTATATACATGTTCTTATTTTCTCGCTCTACTAGAGAAAAGTTAGGTACAAGGTCGATTTTTTACTGTTGGGAAATCTATCTCCTCAAAAAGCGATGCTCTGGATTGGGGCAAATACAATAAATTGCCTCCATCTAGACGGATTTCTTCTCCTCTGACTAAGGGGTAAACAGATAATACACTTTGAAATATTTACTTGCAGAAAATATAAAAGAATTTACATTTAGAACAAATTAGGCACAAGGACATCAAAAGTGTGGGATATTATGTGTCGTTGGTTATCCTTAGTCTATAGTGATAACAATGTCTTTTCTACTCTTAACTAGAATCATCACAGCCACCACAATACCACATTTACACTAGGAGTTATCCTACTAAAGATATCCCCAAATTGATTGGAAATTTTATAGTTCATATATATATATATATATATATATATATATATATATATATATATATATATATATATAATATAAATATAGAGGCAAACAAGCCTTCAAAAACCATGTATTAGATGTGAGTAATTAAATCAAAAGAAAAATAAAAATATTTCGAAACATTTAATAAAATATTTCAAAATACCTTCCGTTTTTTTTTTCTGCATCTTGATTTTTTTTTTTAGCTAATATTTCGCTTGACAAAAACAAGCTTCATCAGAGCCAAGACAAAAAAAAAAGATGAAAAAAACGGAAGGTATTTTGAAATATTTTATTAAATGTTTCGAAATATTTTTATTTTTCTTTTGATTTAATTACTCGCATCTAATACATGGTTTTTGAAGGCTTGTTTGCCTCTATATTTATATTAACTTACAAAAGATGCTTTATAAAATGAACTTTCCTTATTTTTATATATATATATATATATATATATATATATATATATATATATATAATTAGTATTTCATGTATCCACATATAGTTTTATAAGGAGATATAATTTTTTATGTATCAATTTGCAGTATTTACTTCAACAGTGCTCGATACGTAAGTGGAGCTAGGTATGGCATGTTAGCCTGAAGATTCCCCCTGGGGATGAAACGCGGGAGCCTCTGTGTAGCTTAATTGTCATCAATATATTTTCATAGCTTACTATATATATATATATATATATATATATATATATATTAAGTTTGTTCACCTCAAACAAGGCAGGCCGTCACTGTAAACGTAAAGGGGTCCTGAGAATTAGGGTGAAATTTAAGGGGATTATCCTAAATTGAGAGCTGTGCATCTACATGTTTGTTCACATTAGTGTTAAATTTCTGCAGAAGAAAATTAGGAGCAGCGAAGGAGTTCCAAAGGCCGGCAGCTTGGATAAAGAATTAAGAAAAATTCAGTTCTAACTCAAACTCTTCTGGAGGTTTAAGATGTGATACTAGAAATACAATTGCGATTTACTTAAGACTTCTACTCGATTATGGTGGACTAAACAAGGGCATGCTACTCACGGGGGTTAAATAGAAGGGTTCCGTTCAAAATTTCGTACAGATTTCCGAGTTCGATAGAAAGATCTCCGACTTCGACAAGATACACTTGAAGAAGGTCGGAGGTTACATCGGCCGAAACGTTGTATAAGATGAGAAGAGTAGTCCGAATAATCCAAATAATGCAGATTAAGAAATATTTAGCACGTACTTTGTGTTATTAAACTATACAAAGAAAAATTCTTTAGAAAACAAACTCAGCGTTTGTATAATATCATACATTTTCCTTGACCCCTTGCCTCACAATAACTATGATTATTTATTCTTATTTCCTTGGTAAATTCATCGTTGCCACATCTGGGCCAGTACACTAACCACTAATATCTTCCTCTTTGAAAGGGTAAAATAATAGCCTTTAATCTAATAGGTACCACACTGTCTACCAAGCTCCAGCCTCTGCGCCATCGCCGCAATTGTGCGTCCCTGTTTTTGTTTTACACGCACTTTAATGGAATGTGCTACGTCAAACGTTCTGCACTTGTGTCCACTCAATCAACAATCAGCAAAATCACACCTCTTCATTATAGAGGGCCCTAGATACCGGAAAGCTTTCTACTCTATTATTTCTTTCCTCGAACTGCTGGTCCTTGAAATTCCCTCACTGTTCCCTGTTTCCCCGACTGTACCAACATGCAGACTTTTAAATGTAATATGAACAAATATCTTGCCGCACAACTCCCCACTTAGGATGTCCCTATAAATATGACCCTTATACATCGTACGTCTCAGTAGCAATGTGCCTTGTTTGTGGTGATTAAAAATAAAACATTATTTTTTTAAACTGGCTCATATCTTCTTAAGACATTTTTGTTGCATAACTAATACGAATAAGTCTATTTACTCCTAAATCATCATCATCATCATCATCATCATCATCATCATCATCATCATCATCATCATCATCATCATCATCATCATCATCATCCTCTTATTACGTAGAAGTATTAATATCCCTTGTTATGTTTATATAGGAATAAAGAGACTTATTATTTTGCCATCTATTTTACTTATGTGTTCATGGTGTATACAAACACATGTTATCAAATGTTATGGTGATACGGAGGAAAGAGAATCACTCTCTCTCTAAATATTCGTAGAGATATTAAGGGGATATTACAAAGTGGATGACTTAACATTGAGCAGGGGGGGGGTGAGATAAATACAAAGATAGCTAATAGAGAGATAGTTGACATGTTCAGTTAATTATAAATTATACCTAATTAGAAAATTTTCAAACATAATTCAATCCCAGAATTAAGGTAACATGTACTTTGCGTTATTAGAGTATATATGAAAAGTGCCCTACAGAAACAAACGTTGATTAACTCACATTTCTTATTATAATACATTCTAAATAGTTCTTATATGAGAAATTATTATAATAACGTACCTTGGTCAGAGTATTTCAATTCTTTCAACTATTTTGTCAGCCAATGTGCGTCTCAAATAAATTAAAATATTAGTTAATGAAGCCCATCGCTACTGGTTGAGATTGATTACCTCCCTTGTTTTTTTTTGTTTTGTTTTTTTTTTGTTTTGTTTTTTTTTGTTTTGTTTCTTTAACTTTTTTAAATTTGTTTTGTTCTTCATCTCCTTTCCTTTCGGCCAAGCGAGATACGATCAAATGTTGAGAATCCGAAATTCTGTTACGTTCGTCGCCCGACTGGAATTCTTTTGAAATCAAACGCTAATTAACTTTGGTTTTTTTCTCTCTTGAAACTTGGAAACTCTCTCTCTCTCTCTCTCTCTCTCTCTCTCTCTCTCTTCCTCTCTCTTATTTTCTACTCACAAATTCTTTAAAAGTCTTGTTTTAATTTATTCCATTTTCCTTCTTGATTTCGTTTTAATTTTAATTCCTTCTCCATGTCTTTCTAGAGAAAACGATTCTGATGACGACACACCTGAATTAAACTGTCATATCTTTTGCTTCAATTGTCGAGTCTTTCGCGACGAGCAGAGATTTTAATTCCATTAAAAACAACAACAACAAAAAGAAACACACAGAAAACTATCACAATAAGAGTTATACGTTCGCCATTAAAAATAGTTTTCAAAAGTTCTTAAGCTTCTTTTATTGGTCAATTTAACGCATGCGCAATGAATAAGATATCGGAATCCGACAACGAGTTAAGAAAACAAACAAAAAGCAAATCCTTTGTAATTCAAATTTAATAACTGGGATGTTTGAAAAATAAATTAGCCTGTATCATAATCGAGCAATTGCCTGTTTGTCACGTTTAGGTTCCAAAATAACTCGACCGAATTGAAGATAAGTTGGTGTTAAACATCCCTGAATTTCATCTTTTTCTTAATATGTCACCACTTATTAACGCCAAAAGTAACTCAAATGTAAAAGTTTATGAGATGGATGGATTATCAATTGAATGATGAAGAATATTATGAAACGATTTAATATCAAAATGAAATCAACAAAAATTTGATTACTTATAAGGACAAGGATTGTGTCTATACAGACATTTATATTCTTTACACACAGAGAACATCCAATGCATTTTCATACTTTTGGTAGAATATTATACATCGTTACATATATATATAGTTAGGTATGCTCTTTTTGTTTTTGTTTTTGTTTTTGATAATAGGTCATCGCTTATCAAGGCCCGGGTGCCACTCAAGGATAATTGTTAAATGTTTATATGTTGAGATATTTGTGTGTATAGGATTTAATTATTCGATCATTATGAAATGCCTTTCAGGTGAATTGGATAAAAGTGGGGTAGAAATGGAATCCTTTTGTTAAAATTAAGATACTTCCGATGTTCATGTAATGTTAACCAGAAGTATTAGACATCAATTAATAAATATTCCCCAAATTTCAACTTCTTTCGAGTATTTTAAAGGGTTTTTAAGGCGCAGAATATGTGCACAACCACTAATTTTTTAATTCAAATATTTCAGATTTGCATATAATTTGATTCCTAGTCGATAGACACCAATTAAGAAAGATTCCCTGAATTTCAATTTCTTCTTAAGACCCCTTAAGCTTAAGTTTTAAATTTTCGACATTTTCTTTGAATCAAAATTATGTAATAGACTATAATCAAAATTGGAATAAAGATTCTAGACATAAGGTTTAGTAACTTTATATCTTGATTTTAATGTCCGTACGTTGACATAAAAGTGGTCTAAAACTGTTCTGGAATTAATTCTATCCGCCCAAACATGAATCGTCTTCTAGATAAATTCATGTACTTGTGTGACTCTGAAATAAGTTGCTATATATTTTGTTAAATAAAAACAAAATTGATTGACTTCTTTTTCTGATCTTTTGTAAAAGGCGCTGACAGATGGACATATTGGAATTAAATAGTAAAAAATAAGAACATAAAAACATTCTTATCATATAAGATTAGATCGTACGCATAATCATTGTTGATCTTGATTTTTTGGAACTAAAATATATTATGTTATTAATTTATTTGTCTTGGACTTACTCTCTCTCTCTCTCTCTCTCTCTCTATATATATATATATATATATATATATATATATATATATATATATGACACTGATTAGATTGTGTGTAGATTTTTTACCAACACAAACATCACACACGCATACATACATTGAATTATATATATATATATATATATATATATATACAAATGTGATGAGAATAAAATATGTAATAGAATACAATATCGATTAAATCATCAATTGTATTTGTGTCTCATTAATTAATTAATAAGAATAAAAATTTATACATAAATAAATTAACGAGTTATATTATTTCCAACTGATTTTTACACAAATTTCCACATATTGCAAGAAATGTATTGATTAATTAATGAGATATAAATAGAGTAATCAAATAAATAAGAAAAAATTAATACATTCACATTTGAATAAATAAACTAATAGGTATGATGTCACCCCCTCACTCTTTATGTCAACATTTGTTTAAATCAGAATTTGTGTTTCAAAATAATACAAATATCGACGCTTTTACATTCATATAAAGATTATAACTGTTTTTGGCTTCTTTTTCTATCTTCTTTCCTTCTTTTTTCAGAGCATGACAAGAAATTCATACTTTCGTCCCCACCCCGCTCTGACATCCACTATCGGCCAAGCTCGGCTGTAACATATTTTGACCAAGACAGATTTTTTAGCAGAAATAGATCTGGGAAATAATAAATTCAAGCCATTTCACTGTTCGCTTCCATTGAATTGCACAGATAACGGACTAGCCTAAATCGCGGTTTTCATTTTTTTGCTTATTCTCATCAACAGCTTTGCCGATCATTTCTAGCAAATCCAAATTAATAACTATATGATTTTTCTGCATCCTGAGGAAGTCTACAATAAAGACGAAACGTTGATGAATGCATGAATAATATAATTTGAGGCTTTCCTTTTTCATTTTCCATTACGTCGGATCATTTTAGTTTATCCCCATTTTTATTCATATATATATATATATATATATATATATATATATATATATATATATATATATATATATATATATATATAATGAAAAAATAAAAGCCAAAACCTATGTTTTTCATGTATTCATCAATGTGTCGTCTTTATTTAAAGACTTCTTCAGTATGATGATAGAAATGTAGAAAAATCATACAGAATATTAATTTTGATATGTCAGAAAGTGTTTAGACTTCAGCATGGTTGTTGGTGTTTACAAGCAGAGAATGAAAAGCATGATTTCGATGGTAGTGTTATCAGCCGTTGTCAGTCTCTTTTAAAGGAAGCGATTCTGTATGATTTTTCTACATTGCTTTTTTCATTCTGAGGAAGTCTTTCAATAAAGACGAAACGTTGATGAATACATTAATTCCATAGGTTTTTGGTTTTATTTTTTTCGGATAATTTTATCTCTACCTTTCGTGATAATATATATATATATATATATATATATATATATATATATATATATATATATATATATATATATATATATATATATATATATCACGTGTGCAATTGTTATTCTCATTCTGATGTATACCTTTCCACAAAATATTAGTACGTACATCACCACAAGATATAACCGAATATTTTTAGCTCGGTGTAGCCAATTTCATACTCTGAGACGATATGTATTAGATCCATTAGCATCAGTGTCATCCGAGGAGCTATGCCTATGGACAGAAAACAATGATGACAACATTTGTAAAAATAAAATTCAGTTTTTCTTTTTTTCCGGAAGTGAGGTAAACGCGCGATTTGTATATGGTCGGACGTCGATTCGCCAATAAATCCCCTTCCATTCGAATTCCATAACAGTCGACTTATGTAAATGTGTCGGGCAGAAGGTATTCCAAGCGCTGGCTGAAGGCGTCGTCCGTATCTCACACTATGCGGTCTACCTCCTTTCTTCTCTTTCTCGCTTTTCTATAAAAAACATTAAAAAATTTAAGAAAAAACATTTACGACTCCGACCTTAATGATAGCTTAACCATCGGGCGCGAATCTTATTTATTTTTGTATCGCTTTCAAAGGTCAACGATAAAAAACCTTGTCCTAATATAAAATTATTGAGAAATGATTCCATCGGCGTTTGTATTTTTGGATCAGCAAATGGTTCAGTTTTTTTTGTCCCAAAATAGGAATATTCTTTAGATGCGTCCATTCAATTCCCTAGTTTAGCGATCACAGTGTGATTTCACAACAATTAAAATGTCAGTTAAAACTTCCAATACTATTTAAAACTTCAAATGCTATATAAAACTTTAAATGCTATTTAAAACTCAAAATGCTCTTTTAAAACTTCAAACGCTATTTGAAACTTAAAATGCTATTTAATATGTAAACGTGATAGATCGAGAAAAATGCTATTTCAAATTTCAAAGATACAAATCGACGCACTTAGAGTAAGTTAAGTCCATTGAATCTGGACATTTTCCAATGAAAATATCATTTGAACTTAAACGTGACAGACCAACAATTATACTACTTCACATTTCAAAGAGACAAAAAAACAGACAGAAATGTTTCTAATTAAGCAATAGTTCGAGTTCTCTCCCTTGGCTGATCGTAAACTTTCTGAGACTACATATGTTCGTAAATAAAATATAAGTTTATTTATTCGTTTAAATACGACTGTCACAGTATATATATATATATATATATATATATATATATATATATATATATATATATATATATATATATATATATATATAATATTTATAAATAAATATTAATTATTTATTACCTACAGACATCGATGTTTCATGCTAACGGAATCTGCAGGAAGTTAATTCTCAACGGTCAGCGTACCCGAACTCTGATCACAAATCGCCACTGATTCACAGTCAAGAGCGTTAACCCCTCGGCCATAGAGAATTAGCTGATAATAAAGGAGGAATTTAACTTTGTAAATAGCAAGTCGGTGGCTAATTTACACGAGCAGTGAAAGTATTTCGTTTTAGACACAGTTGGTTAAATAGTAAATATTACTTACGTCTGCATATTTTCTTCTTGATCCTCGAAATTTATACAATTAATTACGATAACAGGGAAAACGCTCTAAAATGGATGTAATACTAATGCTCTATTAATACTACAACATATATAAATATAAGGTCAGCCAGAATTAACTGTATATAATTTTATTACAACATAATAAATGTAATTAAAGAAGAAATATGTAACTGCAATATAGAAACTAACTAAATACTCCAACTAATCTGAAACCATCACGAAACCATTAAAGAGCTTATATTCTTTAATCGATACATAATTTTCTCGAATTGCTGTTACCAAAGTACTAGGGTACCCAACATATGTAAGTCAGCCAAAAGTAAGTATATAATTGTATTTCAACATAATAAATTTAAATAAAGAATAAATATGTAACTGCAATATAGAAACTAATCCGACAATAAAACAGTTAAGTTTGCTGCAACATAAAAAAAGGATGTTGATCTGACCGCAGCAAATCTTTAAGTGTCCCGGCCACGTCAAACCTTTCCATCAGACTAATTATCGCTTGATAGGTAAGCGGCTTCGACTTATTTCCTTTGAAATTCTCGTTGGGCGAATGTCACGCTTTCAGCTTTCTAGAACCCCTTCAAAACCGCAATGTTAGGCATTTTTTAATGATTTCAATATAATGTATATCTGAAATGAAAATGAAGGAATATATATATATATATATATATATATATATATATATATATATATATATATATATATATATATATATATATATATATATATATATATATATATATATATAAAGGTTCGTAAAATACCAGAAACATAAGTCAGTAGTGAGACTGTATAATTCCACCTGACAACGTAAAAATGGGCAAAAGTTTTATCTGGGCCTTACTTCTCGATATTGTATGAAATATTCCCGAAATTATACCATGGAAACGGTGATAACTTATGAATCAAACTTGGAAAAATCGAAATTTGAAATGTCAGAAGTCAAAATTTCGACCGTAACCGAACTTTTCGAGATCAAGGGCAAGGTCATATATAAGATGCGAGATCTCATTGACTACAATATTTTTTTTTAACGTAGTTCACCCCAAACAAGGCAGGCCGCCACTGTAGACGTAAGGGACTATTGAGAAGAAAGAAATGGGAAGACGTTGGGGGGGTCAACCTAAACTGGGATCTGTGCAGCGAGTGTTTGTTTACATTAATTTTAAATTTCTGCATGTCAGTACTCTCGAGGAAACAGGGGGCATGGAGGGAGTTCCAGAGGCTAGCAGCACGAGGAAAGAAGCTATTTGCGTAGAAAGCTCTCCGGCATCTGGGGACCTCCACAGTGAATGTATGGGATTTAGTTGATTGTCGAGTTGGTCTAGTGAATTTACGTCGAGGGGGCACCAGAGTAGCCAATTCATCGGAGCATAATCCATTGACCAAGTAGCAAGTCTATACGATGAATAGAACCGAAGTATGACTTTCATTATTTCTGTGATCTTAAATGTTGACCTCAATATCCAAAAATTAAATGAGTTTTAAGTAAAACAACGACCGATATTCTGGGCATGTTTGGTGACGATTCGTTAAACGATGTAGACGCTAGACTGTGCACAAACAAACAAAAAACACAGTGAAAAAGCAATAAACTCACTCGACCGAAAACATAACCTCCTTGACTGAGGTAAAAACTATGTACAGGGTTATAAACGGGGTTATGGATAGAGGTAGTTCCTTTCAAGTTCAGCAAGCTGCGTTCAACCAGGTAGGGTGGACGGCATCACTGGTCGTCACTCATTTCCTAAATTTGTCATATGTTGGCTCCAAGTGCCATGCCCAGGTAGACGCTTCAGCTAGCAAGCTAAACCCTGTGAGGGCGTGGTGTTCATACGGCACCACTGGCGGTATGAATATCCCAGACGCAGATCACCGGCTATAGAAGGAGAGTTCCAAGAAGAACTTAAATGACAACGTGAAACCCAGCCACAACCTTGTGGGTATCTCCGGGAGAAGAAAATGATATAGGAGTAAACCCAAAAACTTAATCCGAGTGGAGCCCCTAAGGTGGTTGCCTATCACAATTACTTCATTTCCGGCAGCTCCTGCAGCTACGCGAGTGCCAAATGTATTGTTCAACTCTTCTCTAGACCACATCAGCAAGGTCTACAGGGGTATCCTGGTGTCTAGGCAGCTCAGAATCTCCATACAAATTGCCCAGACTTGCGCCCTGGTGATGCCACTTCAGTGCCGCTGTTTGCAGCGTCAGAAAAAATACGGAGGACAGCAGCTACGAGTAGTACGCTAAGAACGATTGGCGTAATACCAGGCGCTACTGGTCAGCTATCGCCCACTTTAAGCTGATCAGCTCCCAGCCAAAAAGGTGCTAACACGCAAAACTCTGTCTGCTTCAATGGGTGCTTGAAGTTAGGGAAAATGCCAAAAAGCAGACTGAAATTCCTGCACCAAACAAAGAAAGAAATATAAAACTATAAACATTGCGATTAGCAAACTAGAATGTCAGGACAATGTGCCCTGGCCTCTCTTATGATTTACAACAGGTCAATGACTCCAGAAAAACATCTATCATTTACCAGGGGCTCACAAGGCTCGACATCGACATGGCTGCACTACAAGAAACAAAACTTGCATCAAGCGGCAGCCTCAGAGAACATAACTACACCTTTTTTCTGGCATGGCAAGAAACCCGAAAGACTATGACTGCATGACGTTAGATTTGCAGTGAAGAATTCTCTACTCACCACTGTAGAACCACCATCCTGTGGTACAGCCAGAATCGTGTTTCTCCGCTTACGAGCCGCCTCAGGCTAAGTGAACATCCTAAGTGTTTACGCTCCCACGCTATGCTTCCTAGCAGAGACCAAAGACAATTTATATGAGGATCTTGATACCACGATCAAAGACATCCCTGTCACGGATAAATTGTATCTGCTCGGTGATTTCAATGCACGAGTTGGTTCCGACCACAACTCTTAGGCCAACTGCGTTGGCGTCGGAAAAATGAACGAGAATGGAAATAAGCTCCTTGAGTTGTGCTTTTACCACAACCTCTGCATAACCATCACATTCTTCGCTACCAACCCACATCATCGAGTATTCTGACAGCAATCAAAATCCCATCACTGGCACAAGCTGGACCTTGTTATCACATGGAGACCCTCACTGAACTGCGTTCTCACCATACATAGCTACCACAGTGCTGACTGTGACATCGACCACTCCATGGTTGGCAGTAAAGTCCGTCTCCAGTCCTAGTTGATTCATCGAACTAAGACGAAAAAGACCCCCCCTCGCATTAATACCAGCAGGACGGAAATATCAGACATACGCGAGTGCTTCGCCAACACGATCGAAGACGCTCTCAAAGACTATCTTACTGACAATGCTATAGAGAGGTAGGTTCACATCCGTGATGCAACCTACAACTCCGCAGTAACCACCTTTGGCAGGAATGAGAGGAAAAGCTCGGACTGGTACAAAGTCGGCATTGCGGAATTAGAACCAGCAATCAAACCAAAAGAGAAGCCCTCGTGAACTACAAATGGAAGACTACTGGGAAGACAGTCATTGCACTCAGGAAGGCAAGGAACGACGCTCAACGGATCGCTCGGCGCTGTGCGAATGACTAACGGCTAAACCTCTGTGAGAGTATCCAACTCTCTGCTAACTACGGCCATATTAATGGCATGTACAATGGCTTGTAAAAGGCCTTTGACCCAACCATTAAACAAGATCGTATCTCCGAGATCAACCGCCGGTGACCAAATATTAAATTGCAGCAGACAGATGGAGAGGTGGGCTAAGAACTACAAGGAATTTTATGCGGTGGAAAACGTTGTGACGAACGCAGCCGCTGAGAGCACCATCAACAAGCCGATAAACAAGAGCTAGACGTTCCCTCCTCTGTAACCGAATTAAACAAAGCCATTAACCTGCGGAAAAGCTCCAGGAAAAGATGGCATCTCACCTGAAATTATCAAGGTGGAAAAGAGGACAGCCTTGTTCCACTACCTGCACCAGCTACTGCAGCAATGCTGGAAAAAAGAAACAGTGTCACAGGAGATGCGTGACGCAAGCATCATCACTCTGTACGAAAATAAGGGTGACCGCAGAGGAAGAGCTGTGAAGGCATGCTCCAAGAGAAGTGAGGAGAGGAGAGACCAGCAGTAGAAAGAGATGTAAGAGCACATCTGAGGGATGCAACGGAGTTCTCGCCACCAGCCACCACTTACATCTGTGACAACTGCAACATAGCATGTCAATCCAGGATAAGCTTGCACAGTCACAACAGACGCTGCAATTCGGCAACTGACAAATCTGAGGCGCAGAACTCCATTGTCTCCTGAGACAGACGGATGCCAGCAATGTACACAATCGACACATGAATCAAAATAGACAAATCATTATTAATTTTGGAAAACAGCTGTTAGGAGTAAAGGGCGTAATCTGGGCGATATTTAGTTTAATTTTGTTTCATGCAAAGAAGTAAAAAGATGGTGGAAGCCCTTCGTGAAAATTCAGATACCTCCGATTCAGTGAAATTTTAATAATAAAGATTAGATATCAATTAATAGATATTTTCTCAAATTTAAGTTTTTTTTAGTAATTTCAAATACTTTAACTGGGTATAATGTGGGTACAACCTCCCATTTTATAATTAAAATATTTCAGATTTTCAGTAAATTTGATTCGTAGTAATTAGACTGAATTTTAATTTCTTCTTAAGATCACATAAAACTTTAAATGTTATACATTTTCTAGAATCAAAATAATTTAATAGATTTTGATCAAATTTGAATAGGAATTCAAGACATAAGATTTAGTAATATTTTGTAAGGGGACATAAACGTGTTGCGAAAGTGTTCTGTTCGGAGTATTAATATCACCGGAAAATATCTATACGTCTAACCTAAGGACAGATGAGCTTGATTTTGCGAGATCAAAATTTAGTACGCCTCCCACCCTGATAAAAAGATTACGAAACAACGTATAACACTTAAATAAAGCACTGTCCCATGACTAATTCACATGGCCAAATAAAATGAAAATACGCACTAAAAAGCTGTTACACCTATTGTCGCCGATGACTGATGATAATAACCTCATATATATATATATATATATATATATATATATATATATATATATATATATATATATATATATATATATATATGTTCCCCTTCTTTTGTATCTAGTTCTTGAAAAGATGTCGTTTATCCGATTGCGGTTGCTTGTTAGCTTTGCGTGACGAGCATTTCCAAGTGGAGACAATCGCCGTTGGACACTGACAAATATGCGATTTGCCCTTTTCAAATGCAAATCTCTTTTGTGATCGACGGTGACTTCTATCGCTCATTCGCTGCGCGCTCTTTAAATGCATTCACCAATGCTTAACATATTATAATTAGACGCCATTCTCTCTCTTTCTCTGTTTCTCTCTCTCTCTCTCCCTCTCTCTCTATCTATTATAACTTGAGTTTCCCAGAGTAGCTGACGTAACATAATAAAAATACTTGTAGTCTCCGATGTTATTCGTAAAGGAGCTTTTTTGTCATAGTCCGCAGTTTCATTGTTCCGGTGTTCCGTTTTACCATTTTTCTATTGTTCCACCGTTCCTTTGTTCGATTGTTTTGTTATTTTAATGTTCCGTTATTCCGTATTTCTGTCGTTCTATTATTAATCCGATATTAACCTTGCACACAAATCCGGTTCTTTATTAAAACAAAAATGTGCCTGCTGACTGAGCTAGATTTGTCGGAAAATCTCAAGTTAAACACTCACAGAAAGGACAGGGTCTAAAATAGAACAGAATTGTCACAAGTCTCATTTATTTGAAAATATCTTAAGTATTCTTCAATTTTGAAAAAAATTGTTATATATATAAGGTTAGTGGCTAATAACCTCATCAAAGTGCTCGAATATTAAAAAAATTCAAAAATAAAATCGTAATATCTCTCTCTCTCTCTATCTATCTATCTATCTATATATATATATATATATATATATATATATATATATATATATATATATATATATATATATTCTCGGAAGATTCTCAACCATTAAAACTATATAAAAAACGAACAAAACAATTTTAGTCCCAATCACTTTTTTGTAAGTCAATTTAATTTTGGCAGTCACTATATTAGTTTGCTTCCAAAGAATTTACGCTAGTCTTAACATTATTAAAGAGATCATCAGTTGTTTACCATGAAAAACTGTTTCGGGAATTTAAAAACAAAACAGTATTTAATGCCATGGCTTCCCAGGAGTATTGATCAGACTCCACTTCCCTTAAAAGACAAGAACAAAAACGTTCCGTATATAAGATCTCAGTTTTATTCCATATGAATACTTTGCTAACTTATTTAGTTATTAAAAAATGTCCTCCTTACCTGCGTTGTTCTTCTGTGTCTAAGAAAATGTATCCGTTATTTACAAAAATGTTGCTGTCTTTTAAAGTGTTCGGACAAATTCATTACACTACTTTATATATATATATATATATATATATATATATATATATATATATATATATATATATATGTATTCATCAACAGAGGCTGAAGAGAGTTAGGTAGAGAGGCCTATTATAGATCTCCTTTGTTAGAATTTTAAACCGACGGTACCGATGTTGTGATCTTTTACAAAACATATATATATATATATATATATATATATATATATATATAGAGAGAGAGAGAGAGAGAGAGAGAGAGAGGGGGAGAGGGGGGGGAGAATGTGTATTAATTATTAAAGTGTATTTACTTACAGACAGCGTTGTTTAATACTAACGTTATCATCAGTGAAGGAAGTGATGGTTTCAGGCGGCCAGACGGGTTCGAACGCAATTCGTAGATTCAGAAAAGAATCAAGATCCTACGTCTTAATCTATTAGGCCCACGGAAATCACCACAGACATTACGGAAATTAAGATACATTTAAAGCCAAAAGGTTTAAAAGTTTCGAGATTAAATAGTGCTTAAACATGCGCAGTATAAGCTTTGCTTCCATAGCTTAACGACCTCAGATTTTTATAATTTAGAAAACTAGAAAAATTGGTCAATCAACAACGTGCTAAGTATTTTTTAGATAAACTATCCTAAGAATATATAGATAAGGAAGGCTTTGTATACTGGTTCAAAAGAAGATCACTTTATTATGACCAGATGTGAAATATAATGGCTGCCCAAGATAAAGGCTTGATGACCAATACCTTTAAAAAGATGAGTGGTCTCAGCAACAATAACAAGTGCAGGTTCTGCCACACAGAAATGGAGAGTGTGAGCCATCTGACATCCAGTTGTATGGTTCTGCTTGGGGATGACTACTATACAATGCGACACAAATATAGTATACAAATATCTTCATTGGACTATATGTAAAAAGTTAAATATCCGGTGTTGCAGCAAGTTCTGGGAGCATATATCAGAAAGAACAGTTAGAAATAAGTTATACGCTATCCACTATGACTATGCAATCTCTATAGCTACATAGCTAGAAAACGGAGCTGTTAAACCTGATATAGTGATATGGGACAAAAGGGAGAAAGCAGCAACACTAGTTGAAGTCAGTGTCCCTAATGAGGCTTGCTTAAACAGTGCTGGAAGGGAAAATACGAAATTCCAAGGTCTTGTGTACGACATGAAAAGAAACTGGAATCTTAGGAAAATCTCCATCATTTCAGTAACTAAAAGAGCAACCGGACTATTGAAAAATAATTTCAAAACCTACCTGGCGAATATACCAGGTGAACCAAGTGGAAAAGAGCTACAAACAAGTGCATCTAAAAACATAGGTAACATCTTTAAAAAGATCTCTCGGCTGGAGTGTCTGAAATAACGGGTGAATGAATGTCTGGCATCCGGTACGATGCCTGATCTCCAGCAAAAACAGTATATATATATATATATATATATATATATATATATATATATATATATATATATATAAACAAGTACTGATGACCCCAGATTTCTGTCTAGGAAGAATTAAAAATTGTCTTACCTCACCAACCGCTAAATTTTAATATTCTCATAAATATCCAAAAGTACATACATTAGTCTTACCGCTAAATCCAAAAAACGTCGCGATTAATGTTCGTTTATATTATTTTTATTAGTAGTAGCAATCGCAGAGTACTTCAAGTAGTCCCAATGTGTTGCATTGGGGACGTTAATAAATTGATTTCGTAAATAAAGAAGAACAGGATTATACTGACCGAGCAGTAGCGTAAAAGAAGAATGGTAAAAAGATGACGTCATTGAATGAAGAAGAAAAAATACAATACTAAAGTATAAGGAGTAGCTTAAGAAAAGAATGATAAGAAGATGACGTAAATAAATCAATGACGTAAATAAAGAAGAAAATACAATAATAAACTAGTGGTAGCGTAAGAGAAGTATGGTTAAAGAATGTCGTGTAAATAAAAAGAAAAATACAACACTAAAGTGGAATACCTGAAAAGAAGGATGATAAGAGAATAACGTAAATAAATGAATGACGTAAATAAAAAGAAAAATACAACACTAAAATAAAAATAGTAGCTTAAGAGAAAGATTATAAAAGGAGTACGTAAATAAATGAATGAAGTAAATAAAAAAGAAAAATACAACACTAAAGTAGTAGTAGCTTAAGACATGAGTTGGTAAGAGAATAACATAAATAAATGAATGACGTAAATAAAGAGAAAAATACCAGATTAAAGTAGCAGTATCTTGAGACATTGGTTGGTAAGAGAGTAACATAAATAATTGAATGACGTAAATAAAGAAAAAATGCTAAAGCACAACTGCATACAACGTGGAATGTGTTACAATGGCTCTTGTTTCTTGGCACTACCTTAGTTTTGTCTGTGATTGCGCTTTTCAGATTAAGGAAGTCTGGGGATTGTTTTGATGGACATTATCTTTGAGATGAAGCCACAAATAAACACCTAAGGGGTTGAGATCTTGGGAGTGTGAAGTCCATTCATTACAAAAGTTCTACTGATTAGACTATGCTCAAAGTGTCCCTTCATATCATTAAATGGAGGTTAAGCAAAGACTGTTGAACATTCATTACTAAAGTGCGGTGAACAAGTCAAGCATAGAGTGTATTTGTAATGGTTTGATTACAGAAAGTATTTCAATTTTATTAACGGTTCTATTGGTGGTATATTTTGGGGGGAGGGAGTGATCACCCTGTATATATCATATTGATTCCAATCATGGACAATTTTCATGATCGGTGTTTGCAGAAAATATTGTTAATTTTATTAACGTTTTCTTTCCGAGGGTGGCATTTTTTTTAGTAAGGGACATACGGTAGTCGTCACTAAGTTTCGCAAGGCTCACCTTTTTGCAGAATGCAATACTGCCAGTTTTAAGCAGAAACGCAATTTAATTATTGTAAAAAATCTCAGAATGCTCTATTGCAACTGGAGCATATCGAAGAAAATTTCTTTATTTTAATCTATATGTTTCGATTGGCAGCATTTGGTTCAACTGCAGAGCAGACCAAATCGCTGTGTCGACACAGGTACCACTCAAAATGTTGACTTTCCGCCTTTTCTCAGACCTAACTCGTACGCCCAGATCGTTGATATGTTGCATACCTTTAATTTCTCGTACCTTTTCTTCTTCGTCGCGGAGGGGATGTCGTCTAGTGGCTGAGTTTCTGTCTTCGTTTCTGTACTGCCGTGAACATCGCCGCCCGCTGTGTCTACAACAAAAACCTTCCCAACAAAATGCACGAGGCAACAATCTTTTACTTTGATTTTGTTTTATTCATACGTCAGTCTACCGTCGATCTTGGAGATGTTTCAAATACGTAAAGGGAGAGACCAACTTACTACTCTATCGTAGTTAATTCCTAGCTTAAGTACTTAGCCATTCGAGGAGGGGGGAAGAAGGAACCTCATAACTGTATTCTCTTAGGGAATTTAATTCCCCTAATCATTTGAAGACTACATAGATAAATCGTCTATTCGACCTCCTTCCAAAACCCAAACTGGCAAAACTCTGTTTCTCACACAAAATCCCGTGACGTCACAGAACTCCTATGCGCAGGTGCACCTTGACCCTTGACCTAGTATCTCGTCAACATGGTGGCCCTGTCAACGTCTGTGACCTCCGACTGTCAGAACAGCCCTATCTTGCACTCGGTTGTACCGGTTCGTCCGCACTAAATCGCGCAAGCCAAACAAAACGATCCCTCAGACATACGCCCACTTGAACATGCGTCCGGTCCCACAGGGCCATTATCCAACAGATAGAAAGCGACTGTTAATATCCGGTGTTGTACACATGCGTGTACTTCATGAATAACTTGCTGTTCCAAACAATATGAATGTATATTTGAAGGTATTAAGAAATTGTAGCATAGAATGAATGCATTCGTCATTAAGTAACTCGAAAACTATTGCTATGCCATAAAACCGAACCGAATGCAAATATATGTTTTGTTTTGTTTTATTTATTTTATTTGTTTGATGAAAAAAAAATTGTATTTGCATTATATTTGAAGCCACGGCTAATACATTTTTATTACATATTAGGTTATGCACAATATATATTAGGTTATATAATCTCTCTCTTTCTCTCTCTCTCATATATATATATATATATATATATATATATATATATATATATATATATATATATATATCACTAATACCGTTAGGAAGAATTTCATTGCATATTATATATCGATATGCCCCTCCCACAGCCATAAGTTAAATAGTAGGGTCGACTATACTTTTAAGCCTTGTTTATGCAACTAGTCTAGAAAGAAACTTAGAAATAAAACTAGTCTTTCTCTGCTTATTCTGGCATTGTTTCCAGTCTTCATGGACTACTTTTTCTACTGAATTAAAAAAAATCCGATTCAGGATAAGTGTGTTTGGAGAATGCGCTACTCTTGTTTTTCTATATACTCCCCGTGCATGCACCCTTACAGGGGATATCCATTGTCTCCCAAGACTGGAAGAAAAGCCAATGATAAAATATTTATATGTATATATATAAGGTATTATATATTTAATATTAGTTTATATGTATTAAATTATGTATTGTACATATTATAAGGTTATCCATATATTTCGTTGCCCGAAACACCATGCAACTTATCAAGACGTCTATTAGATCTTTACAAATTGAGCGGTTGCATTAATATTTCCGGTTTATGACGAAGAATTGAAGAAAGGAAGATTAAAGTAGAGTATTTATTTACTCCTCTCCAGGAGTTAGGCACAAGGCCAGTTTTATTTTACTCCCACAAGTAAGATGTGACCCAAGGTCGGGTTGGGAAAGTGGGGTTTTAAAAGCCAGAGCTTGAGAGGTGAGCACTCTGGCCATTAAAAATTGCCTGGGCAGCCCCGTCGGCATTCCCCGGTAGGGGCGCCTCAGACAGTAAGCAATAAACTTACTCCTCCCCAAAGAGGGGAGGCGAAGCCTGGGAGGATGGACCTCCTAGAACTGCACAGGACAGACCCATAGACTGGGGTAAATCAAGCCCCGGCGGCCAAGACAATACCAGTCTATGGGGTGCAGTATCCATCGGAACAGATACTACACTTATTCGACACTTCAAGAAAAGACTGGTTGTTTAGAATATGACTTTCAGACAAAATCAACGGTGACTTTGCAAGCTCGCTACGAGAGATTTTTGCTGTCGTCAATATTTAAACCAAAGTCTCATATACAGATGAGTCCACAAATTGAAAGTCAATATAACAATATAAAACTTGCACCCAAAGGGAAACAGAGCCATTCATTCTGGTCGCCTAAGTACTTATCTATTCCATGATAAATGTCAGTGTCATTAAGGGTATGACTACATATCAACCAAAGCATTTCATTATCACATCACTGCAGTATAAATCTCTATGCATGAGTGGATGAAGTGTGTGAGGTGCGCTGAAGAAAAATTCCTACCAGTAAAATACATTGCCCTGTTGTACTCGCATACCCTTAAGGACAATAAACGTGTAAACATTTGGGAATTTCTTTGCTTTTGTACATTTAGTGTATATAAAGTTTCATCTTAACCCTATTAAGGGCATATGATTTCAGTATACTGGCATTTGTCAATACTTTTGTAAAGGCTATGTCTCAATACAATGCCTTCTCATAACTGATATAGTTGGTAGTTTGACTAATCAAGGTATATGGTAAACTTAAATTAAAATGGCATAAACTAGACACTAGCACCTCTATCTTTGCTAAAAATCAGCTTAATCCATCAAACAGTCGATAAGATATAAAATAAAGTGTATGAATACTGGTCATTTTAAAAAATTTTTTAGAATTTTCTGGAAAACTAAAGTATATGGTAAACTGTAATTAAAATGCCATCAACTTGACCCTAGAACCTCTATCTCTGCCAAAAATCAGCTGAATCCATCAAATAGTTGATGAGATTCAGGATGGCACATAGTACGTACGTACGTACGTACACACAGATAACATGATTTCATGTTTGAACTTTCTGGATCTCTGGGTTGCCTTGACTAATGATGCTAAAATTCTACACACTAATAGAACCTATCAAATAAAATGGTTGTGCAAAGTTTTAACTAATTTGGTTTATTGGTTTTTGAGTTACGATTGATCAAAGAAATGAGATTTCCAGCATAGGCCATTCGTAAGTCTATTACGGGATCGAGCGCTCTCGCGCCCCCTTGATTTTCAGTCAGTATTGATGCAGTTAGGACGTCAATTATTCACAGTTACCGCAAATTGTTACAGCGTCGCAGACAATAAAATGGCATTCTTCGGGAATTTATAAGAAGGAGCATAGTGCAGAATCTGAACTTGTATCCCTGCAGAATACGGATTAAACGCGTATTTACTCAAGGGACATGGTAATGCGGTTAGTGTTAATAAGTTTTTGACAATGTTGATGAGGGCCCAAATTATTTAATGATGTTTTGTTCTATGATGAATCTCATTTTCTGTTGCCTTGACATGGAAATTTAAACAATTGTAACATATTGAGCGAGTATCATTTTGTTAGTTGAGAATAACAGGAAATATGGTTCAGTTAGCCTCAGCTTAGTGCACTCGGATGTCAGCTCGACTTCTTGTTTGCTGGAAACGGATGTGATATCACATGGCAAAAAGAGTGAGAGAGATTGAGGAAAAAATCGTTAGTTCGCTTGGAAAGAAAAACGTGTAGACTTGTGGTTTTAGAGATATCCGAATAAGATATGATTAAGCAGTAATTATTACAGACTGCATTCTCCGAAAACTGAATCCTCTTTCCCAAAGTAAAGGCATTTTTTTCAAACTCGGGTCCAACCACCGAATTCAGATTCATGTATTACCCAGGGCAGATTATATTTAACTCAGAGATGAAACGGTGACAAATACTACCCGTCGGGTCAAATTAAATCTGGTAATAATGACAACTAAGGAATTACTCCATACATCCCAAAGCTCGTCAATAGGGGTCACACTACCTGATGTCATATCAATAACTAATGTATAGTATACTATTAACTGTTCCAAAATTAAGACATTGTCAACGATTGGTTTAAAATAAATTATTCGAATTCCTTTTAAGGAACCGTATTCTCTATAATTAAAACCAATGCGTTTTTATTTATGTATAAATAAATATATTCACTTTCGACCAGACACGCAAAAGTTAGCGAGTAAAATAAGGTCCTATTTCTAGTTTGGGTGCGAAACAATTTCAAGTGAAGAGAGGAAGCGAGAAAGCAAACTGCAAGTCAGACTTACCCAGCCTGAAATTTATTCGCAAAGAAATCTGCTCTACTATAAAAGTCAACAGTTGGTGTGTTTTTTCTTTATGTCATCAGAAATGATTATATGAATTTATATAAGAAAAATTAAATTACTGACGTAATTCTATAGGTTTTTTTACGTATATTTAGTGATATATTTAGATAAATAGCGACTGCGAACACTGGCGAAGCATAATTCACTTTTCACCCTTATTTTCCGACGGAGGCTGTACACTAGTAATCTTAATAAAGTACGTGAAGATTCTTGAGTCTGGTTGTTTTTTTCAATCTGCCCGCTAATTACTTTTTTGTGTAGTAAATCATTTATATAATGTAGCAGTTACCTCCTCCTTTCAAACATAACTGCACCGGTTGGCCGTTAGGTGTCGCTTTTTCACAGACAGGTGGCGCTGAAAAGCGACACCAGAGTTATCTGCCCTTCGAATTATAAAAACCGGTGCAAACGGAAAATCACCCTCTTGTCTTTTCAACTGGCCTCGGCAGAACGACGCTGACACCAGCGCTTCGTCTCACTCTCTCTTGTTCTTTCAACTGGCATCGGCAGAACGACGCTGACACCAGCGTTCCGTTTCACTCTCTTGTCTTTTCAATTTGCCTCGCAGAACGACGCTGACACAGTGCTCCGTCTCACGCTCTTTTCTCTTCAACTGGCCTCGACAAAGCAACAACCAAGACACGTTTCTTCCGTCAACACGTGGTCAAACAACGGTAAGAGTTCTCAACTCATTTTCTTTGTGTACGGCTTTCAAAGACTTTTCCCACGACTCATTTCTTCACATACGCATTTCAAGAACTGTTTCTTATCGACATACATACACCATACTCCTCATCATTCCACATTACACACACGTTCAATAAACCTTATTTGAACTAACTCCTTTTGTTTGTTAATTGTTATTCTGTCTTTGCATGCACCGTTGATTGATTTAACGTACACGCTAATAGTCGGGGAACACGACCTTCGA
>OY744522.1:43935262-43942762 GCA_963556195.1 Sepiola atlantica
CAGGCGATTTAAAAGGGACTGTCGACCCTCAGACTGAGAGAAAAGCGTAGCCTATGCCTTGTCCTCGGTCAGTGAAAAAGAAATCCTTCAAGACTAAGGCCGTTTTAATTTTTGTCCTAATCCGTTTTTGCGGAGCTGGATTTTTCCACATTTAAAACAAATCGTGTATCTAACTCTGTCCTCGTGTGAAGGTAATAAATAGGAACCGTAGGCCTTTGAATTGGGATCAAAGTGTAGTATCTGTTCTGTCTTCGGTCAGTGATGGTGAACTCCTTCTTGACTGAGAAATCTTTTACTTGCATCTCAAGTGTCCTTCTTTTAGGGAGCTGCATATTTCTTCACATTACAAACTGACCCTGTGTATAAATCTAGTTTTGTGGGGAAGCAAGGACATAAGGACCGTCGTTCTTTCTGACTGAGAGAACAGTGTAGTATATATTCTGTCCGCGGTAAATAAAAAAAATCCTTCCAGACCGAAGAAATTTTTATTTTGTCTTAATCTAGAATGCAACTCTATCGGGAGATAATTATTCTCAGAACCTTGTGTCTTACTTTGCCCTCGTGGAAAACCAAGTAAATAGAAACTAACAGTGCGTGACACAAAACTGCATTCAGTTGTAATTAACGGAGTGTAGAGTCACTCCTTAGTTGCGATTACGAACAGGTTATCTGGTGTTGTCTGAAAATACTGGCTTCATGACCTAAAATGTGCCAAACATTAATGATATTGTTTGTTTCTTTACCTCTACAAAACTCAATCATGTTTTGCAAGCAAAAACAAAAAACAATTTCCCTCTACAAAACAACCAAACCAAACAACATGAATACATATTTGAAGACAGAAAGAATTTGCAGCATAAAAACCTTTATTAAAATGACAGGATTTGACATAAAATAACACGAAACGGGTTGATATGCCGTAAAACAAACCTACTAAACTAAACAACATGGATAATTATTAGAAGACATAAAGAACTTTAAGCATAAAAACATTTACCAAAATAACTGGATTTGGCATTAAATAACTCGAAAAGGGTTGATATACCGTGAAACAAAAAAAAACAATACAAAACATCATGAATTAATATTTGAAGACATAAAGAACTTGAAGCATAAACACTTTTACCAAAATGACCGGATAATGCATCATATAACCCGAAAAAGGTAGATATGCCGTAAAACAAAACAAAAAAAAACGACATGAATAGATATTTGAAGACATAAAGAATTGGAAGCATACATAATTTTACTAAAATGATTTCATTTGGCATTAAATGACCCGAAAAAAGGTTGATATGCCGTATAACAAACCAACCTAACCAAACATCATGAATAAATATTGAAGATTAAGAACTTGAAGTAAAAAAAAAACTATTACCAAAATACCCAGATTAAATAACCAGAAAAGTGTTGATATGCCGTAAAACAAAACAACCAAACCAAACAACATGAATAAATATTTGAAAACATAAATAACTTGAAACATTAAACATTTTACCAAAATGACCATATTTGGCATTATATAAACCGGAAAGGGTTGATATGCCGTAAAACAAAACAACTAAACCCTACTCACACGTTTACTCGGGAGTGGCAGACTCTGTCACACCTACATATATGAGTTAAATATAAACGAGACTATTAGTTTCCAAAGTAGATGCATACAAAACTAATCGTATGAAAAAAACATGTACGTTTTCAGCGTAAAATGAACCAAACGACTGTTGATATGCTACAACAATCAACAACATACTAAACGACTTATTTAAAATGATCTCCAATGATGATAACGATGTTATTTACAATATTACAATTTTGTATGTACAGTAGTGATGATGAGGGAGTAGGATGAAAACATCTTCAATGTGAACTGGAATTTAATATCAATACACTATGTTTTTTTTACCTGCTTCCAACTGCGTCAAAGTTTTAAATCGATCTTCATTAACTAAGGGTCTCTGGACGAGTTCAAAATTTGCCGTGGTCTTGCCCGTCAACATTCCTTGGGAAGTGTTCCTTAGACGACCGGCCATAAACCTATCCTGGAAGAAACATAACAGTGTTATACCTCACCCTGATCAAAGGCTGAGCCACTTGGTCAGGTACGTATACGGTAGTATAGTCGGTCTTTTCATTTTTTTCTGTCACGTTTTCATTAGTAAGGAAATAAGACATTTTGTATGAAGAAGAGGAAGTGGAGGAAGAGAGGAAGAAGAAGATAAAAAAGATAGAAAGAAGAAAAGAGAAAGAAAGAGAATAGATACAGAAAGAGAAGGGACGTCGCTCCATCAATAATTTCACCGAAAAAACACGCGCTCATATTAGTAACGATTTAAAAAACGAACAAATATTTCCTCTCATTCAAATTGAAAATGAAAAACTGTTGAAGAAATGATGTTACATATTTTTTTATATGTAACATCATTTCTTCAACAGTTTGTCATTTTGAATTATATTAAAGAGAGTTTATTTTTTAACATTATTCATAGCTGCCATTTATTTTACAGAAGACAGATTAAAATTAACACTCTCAAATATTAATTGTCTACTCTGACAACTATTTAGTTTGTCTTGAATTAATGTGATTTTCAGTGTTGGATCAAAATAAATATCGAATTAGAAACAACCCGTGGAATTCCCACCAGTCACAGCTAATATATACCACACTTTGAAAGTTCCAAAAAAAACGAGATTAGTCGAAGATTTTTTTAAATATTTCAATAACGAAAATAATTTACAATCCGTAGCTTTAACTACTTTACTGGAACCTTTTACATATCTGCTAGGATTTGTATATATGGAACACACCTTTGTTATAATCATTGGGTATTTGTTTGAAATAATAATACCAAAAAATAAATCTACAACAGAATTGGATATTTCTTTTTTTTCAAATAAAATAATAAAGAAACATTAATGATCACTCTTACATTACGTTATAAACGAAAACGAATTATATATTTAATAAAAACAATAACAGCGTATATAAAGTAAATGATGATGATGATGATGATGATAATAATAATAATAATAATAATAATAATAATAATAATAATAATAATAATAATAATAATAATAATAATAATAATAATAATAATAATAATAATAATAATAATAAGCAAGGCTGAGAATAAATAGTTTTGAAGTAAAAATAATGGATTTCGATGAACACTGTTGGGGGTCTAACTAATGAACTATTTAAGAGAATTTGACAGAGTATATCATTTTTGAAGGCAACGATTTACAAATACGGTGATAAGAATATAATAGATATAAATTCACTGGTTCAAAAAGATTTTTTTTTAAAACTTAAACGACATCTGATAAATATATTTGAATATGAACGTGTCAATGTTTCCAAATATAGAATATCGTGTAGGAACGGTAGTAGAAACGTAAAACAAAGGCATTCTTATGATACAGAATAAGAGGATCGTATCAATTATACAGTAGTATTAATACATATATTTCATCGTTTTGGCAGTCTTTTTTCGTTTGTCTTGAGTTAGATTTTAGAATCAAGGGCCCCTTCCTAAAGCGAACAATTGATGTCTATATGAGATACATAGGCTTCCGAGTGTTCAATGGAAGATCTCCTTAATTTCTTAAACTTTAGGCTAGTACATAAGTGTAGAACATTAATTTTCCTCTCCATTAAAGTTATAAAACTGTGAGTTGGAATACAAGTGTAGAACATTAATATTCCTCTCCATTAAAGTTATAAAACTGTGAGTTGGAATACAAGTGTAGAACATTAATTTTCCTCTCCATTAAAGTTCTAAAACTGTGAGTTGGAATACAAGTGTAGAACATTAATATTCCTCTCCATTAAAGTTCTAAAACTTTGAGTTAGTCAAGAAGTGTAAAACGTTAATTTCCGTCTCCGTTAAAGTTCTCAAACTTTGAGTTAGTAAAGAAGTGTAGAACATGTTTTTGCTCTCCATTAAAGTTCTCAACCTTTGAGTTAGTAAAGAAGTGTAGAACATTAATTTGCCTCTCCATTAAAGTTATTAAACGTTGAGTTAGAAAAGAAGTGTAGAACATTATATTTCCTCGCTATTAAAGTTCTCATACTTTGAGTTAGAAAAGACTTGTAGCACATTAATTGTCCTCTCTATTAATGTTTTAGAACTTTGAGTAAGTAAACAAGTATAGAACATTTTTTCCTTCTCCATTAAAGCTTTTAAACTTTGAGTTAGAGATGAATTGTAAAACATTAATTTGTCTCTCCATTATGGTTCTCAAACGTTGAGTAAGTAAGGAAGTGTAGAACATTATTTTCGTCTCCATAAAAGTTCTCAAACTTTGAGTTAGTAACGAAACGTAGAAGATTAATTTTCCCTTTCGTTAAAGTTCTTAAACATTGAATTAATAAAAGAAGTGTAGAACATTAATTTTCCTCTCCATTTAATTTTTAAAACTTTGAGTTAGTCAAGAAGAGTAGAACATTAATTTTCGTCTACATTAAAGTCTTTAAACTTTGAGTTAGTAAAGAAGTGTAGAACATTAATTTTTCTTCTCCATTAAAGTTATCAAACTTTGAGTTAGTAAAGAATTGTAGAACATTAATTTTCCTCTCCATTAAAAGTCTCAAACTTTGAGTTAGAAAAAAAGTGGAGAACATTAATTTGCCCCTCCATTAAATTTTAAAATTTTTGCGTGAGTACAGAAGTGTAGAACATTAATTTTCCTCTCAATTAAAGTTCTCAAACTTTGAGTTAGTATAGAAGTGTAGAAAATTAATTTTCCTCTCCATAAAAGTTCTCAAACTTTGAGTTAGTAAAGAAGTGTAGAAAATGTTATCCTCTCCATTAATATTCTAAAACTTTGAGTTAGTAATTAAATGTAGACGATTAATTCTCTTCTCTATTAAAGTTCTGAACCTTCGAGTTAGTAAAGAAACGTAGAACATTAATTTTCCTCTCCGTTAAAGTTCTCAAAATTTGAGTTAGTAAAGAAACGTAAAGCATTAAGTTTACTTCCTTATTAAAGTTTCCAAACTTTGAGTTAGTCGAGAAGTGTAGAACATTTATTTTCGTCTACATTAAAGTCTTCAAACTTTGAGTAATTAAGAAGTGTAGAACATTTTTCTCCTCTCAATTAAAGTTCTCAAACTTTGAGGTTTTAAGAAGTGTAGAACATTAATTATCCTCTCTTTTAAAGTTCTAAAACTTCGAGTTAGTAATTAAATGTAGAAGATTAATTCTCTTCTCAATAAAAGTTTTCAAACTTTGAGTTAGAAAAGAAGTGTAGAACATTAATTTTCCTCTCCATTAAAGTTCTCAAACATTGAGTTAGTCAAGAAGTGTAGAACATTAATCTTCCTCTCCATTAAAGTTCTCAAACTTTGAATTAGTACAGAAGTGTAGAACATTTTTCCTCTCGATTAAAGTACTCAAACTTTGAGTTTGAATAAAATGTAGAAGATAATTGTCATGTCCATTAAAGTTCTCGAACTTTGAGTTAGTAAAGAAATGTAGAACCTTAATTTTCCTCTTCATTAAAGTTATTTAACATTGAGTATGTCAAGAATTATAGAAAATTAATTTTCCTCTCCAGTATAGTTTTCAAACTTTGAGTTAGAAAAAAGTGGAGATCATTAGTTTTCCTCTTTATTAAAGTTTCCAAACTTTGAGTTAGTAAAGAAGTGTAGACCAATAATTTTTATATACTTTGATTCCAAGAATTGTAGAACATTAATTTTCCTCTCCATTTAAGTTCTAAACTTTGAGTTAGTAACTAATTTTAGCACATTAATTTTCCTCTCGATTAAAGTTCCCAAACTTGGCGTTAGTAATTAAATGTAGAAGATTAATTGTCATGTCCATTTAAGTTCTCAAACTTGAAGTTAGTAAAGAAGTGCAGAACCATAATTTTCCTCTTCATTAAAGTTATTTAACTTCGAGTATGTCAAGAATTGTAGAACTTTAATTTTCCTCTCGATTAAAGTTCTCAAACTTTGAGTTGGAAAATAAGTGTAGAACATTAATTTTCACCTCCATTAAAGTTTTCAAACTTTGAGTTAGTCAAAAATTGTATAACATTAATTTTTTTATCTCTATTAAAGTTTACAAACTTTGAGTAAGTAAAGAAGTGTAAAATAGTAATGTCCCTCTACATTATAGTTCTCCAACTTTGAGTTAGTAAAGAAGTGTAGAACATTAATGTGCCTCTCCATTAAAGTTCTCAAACATTGAGTTAGTAAAGAAGTGTAGAACATTTATTTTCCTCTCAATTAAAGTTCTTAAACTTTGAGTTAGAAAAGAATTGTAGAACATTAATTTTCGTTTCTATTAAAGTTTTCAAACTTTAGGCTAGTAAGGAAGTGTAGAACATTTGTTTTCTCTTGATTAAAGTTCTCAAACTTTGAGTTCGTAAAGAAGTGTAGAATGTTAATATTTCTCTCCATTAAAGTGCTTACACTTTGAGGTTTTAGTAGTGTAGCACCTTCATTTTCTTCTTCATTTAAAGTTTTCAAACTTAGAGTTACTAAAGAAGTGTAGCACATTTTTTCCTTTCCATTAAAGTTCTAAAACTGTGAGTTAGTAAAGAAGTTTAGAACATTAATTTTCCATCTCAATTAAAGTTCTCAAACTTTGAGTCAGTACAGAAGTGTAAAAACCATCATTTTTCTGTCCATTACAGTTATTAAACGTTGCGTTTTTACAGAATTGTAGAACATTAATTTTCCTCTCCATTAAAGTTCTAAAACTTTGAGTTAGTAAAGAAGTGTAGAACATTAATTTTTCTTTTCCATAAAAGTACTCAAACTTTGTGTAAGTCAAGAATTGTAAAACATTAATTTTCCTTTCGATTAAAGTTCTCACACTTTGAGTTAGTAAAAAAGTGGAGAACATTAATTTTACTCTCCATAAAATTTATCAAACTTTGAGTTGGTAAAGAAGTTTAGAAACTTACTTTTCCTCTCTATTAAGGTTTTCAAACTTTGAGTTAGTAAAGAAGTTTAGAAGCTTACTTTTCCTCTCTATTAAGGTTTTCAAACTTTGAGTTAGTAAAGAAGTTTAGAAGCTTACTTTTCCTCTCTATTAAGGTTTTCAAACTTTGAGTTAGTAAAGAAGTTTAGAAGCTTACTTTTCCTCTCTATTAAGGTTTTCAAACTTTGCGTTATGAAGACGTGGTGAACAGTAATTTTCCTTTCGATTAAAGTTCTCAAACTTTGAGTTAGTAAATAATTTTATGACATTAATTTTCGTCTCCATAAAAGTTCTCAAACTTTGAGTTAGTCAAGACATGTAAAACATTAATTTCTATCTCCATTAAAGTTTTCAAACCATCAGTTACTAAAGAAGTGTAGAACATTAAGTTTTCTCTGCATTAAAGTTCTCATACTTCGAGTTCGAAAATAAGTAGAGAACATTAATTTTTCTTCTCTTTTAAAGTTTTCAAACTTTGAGTTTGTCAAGAAGTGTAGAACATTGATTTTCTTCTTCATAAAAGTGTTCAACTTTTGAGCGGATCAAGGAGTGTAGAACATTAATG
>OY744522.1:43947762-44005262 GCA_963556195.1 Sepiola atlantica
GTTTTCTATTTGATCTCCTAATCTCAGGAGCAGTCTCTAATATGGGCACCTGAAAAGTATCAAACACTGCATCCATGATGTCCTCCTCGGGCGATCTGGTCACCTCACTGTTCGAATATCTTTTCCGGATTTGGTTAGTGTGACGTTTGTGCACGAAATCTGGTCCCTTAATCATATAGACCATGTTGCCTATTTGTTTATCCACAGTGCCGGACTCCCAGAAAGTCATATTGTTTCTGTAGATCTTATATAAAAACTTTTTCGACAACTTTATACCGTTTTTTTGTTATTGTTCTTTTTATATTTGCCCTATCCTGGTTTGGTAACAACTTGTGGAAAATCGATCTAAACTTGCGTCCGAACATGACCTCAGCAGGTGTCTTCGACGTTTCGATGTTTGCATTCGGAGTGACTCTGTAAACCTGCAGAAACTGTTGGATTGACTTATCCGTTGGTGATCCACTAGCTTTTTTCAGAGCTCTCTTGAATGTGTCAACGAATCTCTCCGCCGTCCATTGCTTCTTGGATGGTATGGAGGGATTGTTATATGCTCGATGAGATGATCCTCGCAAAGGTGTTTAAATTCAGTAGACGTGAATTGAGTACCATTGTCGGTGACAACGCAGTCGACTACTCCAAACCTAGCGAATAGTTCGTATATGAAGGTGATAGCTGCCTCGGATTTGAGGTTCTTGCATTTTAGTACTTCCGGCCACTTAGCTAGGCTGTCTACAACAATGAGATAGTAGAACCCATCCAGTGGTCCCGCAAAATCTAAGTGAATTCTAGACCACGGTCGGTCCGGTTTAGTCCACGATCCGAATTGAGTTGGAGGTGCTTTCGTAGCTAAGGCGCATCCTCTACACTCCCTAACTTTTTCTTCGATATGCTTATCCATATTTGGCCAGTAAACGAAAGTCTTTTCATTCTCGATATGCCTGGATGTCCTACATGGAATTCCTTGAGCATTATTTTCTGTAATGTCATAGGAATTACAACCCTGTCGCTATATAACAGGACGTTGTCGCAAATTGAATAAATTCCATCATCTAGTTGGCTATTGTTGATTTTTTCTTTCGTGCTTATGATAAATTCATCCACCTCTGCCTTACTCTTAATCTTATCAAGCGTTACTGGAAGTTCTCTTATTTTGTCACATAACGTATTTTTTACTTCAGCTTCCGCTTGAATGGCTGCTATCACCATATCCTCCAATGGTTCTGTCTGCTTAGGTATCAACCTTGATAACCCGTCTGCATGACCAAATTTCTTAGATGGTACATACTCCATTTGAAAATTGTAGTTAAGAAGAATGGTACCCAATCTTTGGAGTCTATTCGCAGTGTGTTGTGGTAGTCCCTTTTTCGATCCGAAAATCGTTAATAAGGGTTTGTGGTCTGTTTGTAACAGAAATTGTCTACCGTGCAGGAAACGATGAAATTTCTTTACCGCAAATATGATGCTTAGCGTCTCTTTCTCAATTTGAGAGTAGTTTTTTTCGGCTGGTAGAAGTGTTCGGGATGCATGGGCTATGGGTTTTAATTTTCCATCATCCATTTTGTGCAATATGCATGTTCCTATACCATAGTTGCTGGTATCGCTTGCAACTACAATATCGCGCTTGGGATTATAATGTGCCAGAAACAAGTCAAACGTTAAGATATCTTTAATATTCTGAAACGCTTCTTCGCACTCTTGCGTCCAGACCCATTTTTGGTCCTTCTTTAACAGTTCATTTAAGGGTGATCTTAGTTTATGCATGTTTGGTACGAACACATTGTAGTAATTCGCCAACCCTAAAAAACTTTGTAGAGACGCAATATTTTCTGGAGCAGGCATGTTCCGTATCGCCATTGCCCTATCTGGGTCTGGCCTTCTTCCTTGCTCATCGATGATTTGTCCTAAGTATTTTATTTTTCCCATGAAAAAAGTACATTTCTCATCTTTGATTTTAAACCCATAATCCTGGATTGTTTTGAATACTTGGTTTACATGAGTCTTGTGTTGTTCTTTGCTAACGCTGTTTATTAACACATCGTCCAGGTACCCTACTGCGAAATCCATTCCATTTAACATCATGTCCATAATTTGTTGAAAAATCGCAGGTGCGACCTTTACTCCAAAAGGAAGTCGGTTAAATTTGTATAATCCCTTATGGGTATTGATACATAGCAGTTTTGAACACTCTTCATCGACAGGGATTTGAAGATAAGCGTCGCTGAGGTCGATTTTAGAAAAATATTTTCCTCCACTACGTTTCGCAAATATTTCTTCAGGGTTTGGAAGAGGGTAATGGTGATCTTTTAATGCCTTGTTCAAGCCTGTGGAAAAGTCGGCACAAACCCGAATCTCCTTGTTCTTTTTCTTAACATAAACTGTAGGTGAAGCCCACTCACTGTGATCAATTTTTGAAATGACAGCCATGTTCTCGAGTCTTTCTAATTCACCGTCTATTTGCTATATAGCGGCGTATGGAACATTTCTTTTCTTTCTGAACACAGGTAGTTCATTTGTTTTAACTTTAAACTTTGCTACCGCTTTTGTACACCTTCCAAGACCGCCTGAAAACACGTCTGGAAAATTTTCTTTTAATTCCCTCTCGATTTTTTCTCCCTCCACATTCGAATCCTCAACCTTTTGGCAAAAGGAGCTTAAAGGCAGATCCCATAGGCTAAACTTTTCAATCAGATCAGTTCCAAAAAGGTTATTCGTTTTTCGCATAACAAAAAGTTTGGCTTTTACGGTCTTATTCTGGAAAGAAATATTCGTCAATAATTCCACTTCGAAGGTTATTTTTTCACCACTGACGCTTCTCGCCGTTTTTTGTGATTTGATCAGAGTGGGTCTCCCAAGCTTCTTCCATGTCTGTACATTAATAATGGAAATGCCAGACCCAGTATCAAGCTGTAGTCTTACTTCGTTTTAAGCATTTTGACCTGTACATATTTCCGGATATTTTGTTCTTCAGGTTCAATTTTTGTCAGTTTAATGGCTGTCTTTCTACCATATTTTTTTCTACACTGTGATGCATTATGTCCTTTCTAGTGGCAGTTGTCACATTGTTTGAATATGTAGGGATACTCATTGTACCAATGGTTATCTCCACACCTCCAACACGGTCCAGGTGGATCTTTTCCATGTTTTTTTCTCTGGTTATTCATTGAAGTCAATTTTTTCTTCTGATGGATTTTTTTAATGTGCGACACTCCGTTTACCTCTATGTCACGACTGTCCTGTTTCAACGCAACAAAACGTTCACAGTCTTCCGCTAAGTTTTGTATTGTTAGACACGACGTCTGATTTCAGAGTCTTTATTTAAGACCAGACCTTGCAAGAATATTAAACATTTAAAATTATCCGATGATAATTCCTCTAATTTAAAATCGTCGCAAAGTTTATTTACTATACTTGCATACGTAATGTAGTCGTCTTCCTCTCTTCTAGTGACATTCATACAGTTTTTGTAGAAAACAGTTCTGTTAGTAAAGTAACTGCCTCCTGGTAGTTCAACTCACTGGTCTTTTTTGGAAGGATAAAATTCACGAACTTTGTATGCTTGGAAGTTCCTAATTTTCTTGGCAAAAATCTAACTTTTTTAGAGTCTGTCCATGTACTGCAGTCCGATACAAAATTATCCTCATATCCTCTATAGAAGTGAGCAAAAGTGACATCCTCTTCTGGATTATAATTGAAAATTTCGATAGCGCTCCACACAGCCGTCTGGGAGATTTCATTATGATTCTCGTTTGCTTTCGTTAACTGTGTTGCCTCCAGAAATTTTCTCTGTTCCTCCTGTGTTTTTATCAAGAGTTCTTCGAAGTGTTTCTGCTGTTGTAGCAGTTTTTCTTGGAATCTTTCTTCGCGTGTTGTCGCCAGCTCTTTTTGTTCAGCATGCATTTTTCTTTGGGCTTTTTGCTGTTCCAACAACTCTCTTTTAAATTTCTCCTCAATTTCAACTTGCTTTCTTTGAAGTTCCATTTGTTGTTCAACTTGCTGTCTTTGTAACGCAACATTTTGTTCCGTTTGGAATTTAAGTAATTGAAAAAGAGAATCTTTGAATTCAGTATCCGTCATTCACGAATTCAAGTTATGCACCACACAATTTACACTTGTAAAAATAAATCGGTTTTCCCCACAAAGTGCTTTATATAATAAATTTGCTCAACTAGTACACTAAACAAGAAATATATTATTCCTTAATAAAAAAAATTCAATCCCAGTTCTTTTGTTTGAAAAACAGTACTAAGGAAAAAAAAATTTTTTTTTATATATGTGTACGTAGTTTTACAAAACCAAGTCCGTCGCTATAAGCCTAATAAGACTAGTTTTATGGGAAATCTTTTTAACCCCTTTTCATTTTGCAAAAATGAGACTTGCTTATTTAACAGTTCTTTGTTAGAAGCACAAATGACTTACGCGAATATATTTTTTTACTGTCCGTCTTTTGTTCTCGACAATTCTGTGGTAGACCGTTTTAATAAATAGTCAATCCGGATTTTGCTCAAATATCAGATGTTGTCCTAATAATAACGACAAACTTATACAATATATGTAATAGTTGACGCGGATAACATTTATCTTAACGAGTCAGTGAAACTTGAAGAGAAAAATAAAGGTATCAGTGTATTCAATTATTTCAATAATTGAAAATGTCTTACACGTTTTTTAGTTTTCGATTTTTGGTAGCAAGTTTTGAATTTGTGTTTTTTTTATTTTTTTATTTGCTTAACTACTCAGTAGTTAATTTGCTGTTAATCCTTGCGAATCCAAATATCTGACTAAGATGGGTTTTTTTACCGTGAAGATCTTGCGAATCACTTTGGGTGATTTTTTTTTTGCAGTGAACTCGTTTCGATTCCTCGTCGCCAATCTGTTGTGAAGTTGTTCCACAGTAAATAATAAATAAAGGAAGTCAAGTCGAGGGTTGGTTTAACAAGTGTATTAACAAAGTAAGAAAGTGACTAGCTCTTGGCTAGACAGTTACAAGACTGGGTATTTATCTACTCCCCACAGAGTAAAATGTGACACAAGGTCGGAAAGTGGGGTTTTGATAAGTCAGCACTCTAGAGGAAGAGCACCTATTACCTTTAAAAATTGCCTGGCCAGCCTAGCCCCGTCGGCATTCCCCGGTAGGGGTGCCTCAGACAGCAAGCAATAAACTTACTCCTCCCCAAAGAGGGGAGGCAAAGCCTGGGAGGGTGGACCTCCTAGAACTGCACAGGACCAGTCTCGTGCAGTATCCATCGGAACAGATACTACACTTTGATCTTGGCTAAAAGGCCAAGAAATCGACTGAACGACAGTTACAGGACTGGGTATTTATCTACTCCCCACAGAGTAAAATGTAACAGAAGGTCGGAAAGTGGGGTTTTGATAAATCAGCACTCTTGATGGAGAGCACCTATTACCTTTAAAAATTGCATGGACAGCCCCATCGGCATTCCCCGGTAGGGGCGCCTCAGACAGTAAGCAATAAACTTACTCCTCCCCAAAGAGGGGAGGCAAAGCCTGGGAGGGTGGAGCTCCTAGAACTGCACAGGACCAGTCTCGTGCAGAATCCATCGGAACAGATACTACACTTTGATCTTGGCTAAAAGGCCAAGAAATCGACTGAACGACAGTTACAAGACTGTGTTTTGTCTTCTGGTGTCTCGCACTATTTATAGTGACAACCGGTGTTGTTTCTCCTGTGTAAGAACGGTCGGTGTAACAGAAAGATAAGACAATATATACGTATTTATATACAAACTGATCTCCCAGGAAAAACTAACCCCATATTTCTGATGGGCCTCATTTCTAATTTTTTTCACGAATTAAATGAAACTTTGACAATGACTGGTTTATTGTGTTGCGTGAGAACACCGTATCAACATATGAGTCTTTGGCATCTTTTTTTTTAATTCTAGATTATGTTTATTTAGCCTTCTGCATTTCTTAAAGCGCAACACATATTTGTCTATAACATCCTTAAAAAACACCTTAGTATGCCCCTGACCCCTTCCCTGGTGGATTCTTTCAGCGATGTATTGGTTTGGACTCTCTATGCATAGCTGTGTCCTTTGTGTAACTATATAGAAAGACATATGGGATAGGGGCGAAGGACCAGGCTGTTAGATGGCCACCCAGAATCAGTCTCAAAACTGATCACACAACCCAGAAAGCTGTCTTTCAGCCGATCCTAAGATAGCTTTGAAGTGTGAGAGCTTGCTCGAATCTGGTGTTACCAGAATTTTTGAATAACCGTCGGGTATAATGTATTCAGCTCATACTGGCGCATAGTGTTTCGGACTCAGTTCAACGAACTCTCGCGCTATAGACCAGCTCAACTGTAAACTTCTTGGGGCGTTTTGAATGGATTGGACGGTGGTCACTGTTTACAGTGAGGTACTCCAATAGTTCTCTGAGGCTATCCCATAGTTTTCAAAATGGTCCACCCAGTCTTGAATGTTTCTCTTGAACAGGGATGTTTCTACATTTGAACTGAAGCACCAAAGTCTCATTCCCTTTTTTGAATGAGTATGTCTTGCAGCAATGTTTCATGCAGCATTTTTGGTATAGAGCTCCCATTATTGTACTCTAATATCTCAGAAAACCTGATTTAAAAGAAAAGTTGTTAACCATAGTTGAGGGCGACCAGAAGGCTCCCTTTTCATTAGCTACTACATCAAAGTGTAGAAGAGCGCGTCATTCATTTCCCAAAATTACTCCACTTACCTTTGATCCGTATATTATAATGATGCGTGTATACCAAGGGTGAATCAAGTACGATTTTGTATGTCTTTTGTATGACTCGATTGAACTGTTTTCTCCTTACCTATTAACGAATACTCTTACAATTATGACAAATAGACCTGATTACTGTACTATATCTCAAACCACCCGGTTAGAATACTATAATTTCATAAATTAGAGTAAAGTAACCAGATGATTTAAGAAATTAGATTATAGTAACTAGAGGCATCCTGCAAAAAGCAAGAGATATTTTGCTGCGGAAATACTGACGCAGGCTATGCTGATGATCTTGCAATTTTTGCTGACGCAATTAAACAAGCAGTAGCCGTATTGCACTGTCTCGAAAAAACGACAAATTGCAGTTTGCTTTTTGTTAACCCTAGCAAAACAGAGCACTCATCCAGAACAAACATGGAAATATCTCCTCTATAAATGGGCATTTTCTCAAAAATGTTGATCAAGTTATCTACCTTGTCAGTGAAGTTGCAATGGAAAATTGCACATCTATGACTAAATGTGCTAATCAACAAGGCTTGGATTAGACTGAACATGGTGAAATCAATATGGAAGCGATATCTTTCTACTAAGATGAAACCTGAAGACATTGTCACGTCAGTTTTTGTATATGGAGATAGCACATAGGAAAAGAAAATTTACAGTGTGGACACCAGAATGAGAAGAGATGCTCTTAAAATATCCAGAAGGCAGCACCACACGAGAGACCAACTCTACAGACAACTTCATCTAATAAAAGAGATAGTGAGAGAGGAGGAGAGGGAAGAATCATATGTTTTTGTCAATACTGCATGACTAAGGGGTAAATCGTCAGCAATGTTTTTTGTGGATGCCAAAACAGGGATGTATTTCAGTGAGGAAACTGCACATAACTGACGTCAAGCAACTAAAAGAAGACATGCAATGTACTTACGACGACCTACCTGGTGTGATGAAGGATACAGCAAGATGGAGTGAGAGTCATGATGATGATGATGATGATGATGATGATGATGATGATGAACTAGGTTATCCAAGGAATTACAATATTGTAACGAGATTGTTCAAGAAATTAGTGTACACTAGCGAGATAGTTCAAGATATTAGGGTGCATAAACTATAACATTCAATAAATGTGAGTACAGTAATCAAATGGTTCACAAAATAAGAATACACGAAACAAGCGATTCAAAAAATTAGAGTATATTAACCAGATGGTTCAAGAATATATTTTGGATGTGACAGAACCTCTACGATCAGGGAGGATCTGGCTTGCCGTGGATTCTCAACATCTGCCCCCAAAGGCACATCGGGCGATGTTTATTTCTGAATCTTACAGTCGTAAGTCAGCTTGACGAATTTCTCAAAATTTGAATGAACTTTTAACTCATTCATTGGTTCATGGTGCAGGCGTCCAAAAAAGAGGGAATAAATACCATTTACATTTTTTTCTGAAAACGTAACTTTTTTTAGGTATGGTAGCTCTCTGAAGAGATGGTGGGTCGTTACTGAGGTATACGCTCTAATGCATGTTTAGGTGGATGAAATGCATTACAAAAGCATTTCCCGCCTACAAAAGTGATGCGCCTATTCATTTGGTTTACATAACCATTCGAATAATGATTTTTGGACGAATAAATTGATAGTCTGGTTTAAAGCTAAATATATTAAATAACACGACAATGTTTAGTCAGTTGAAACATATACAAATAAAATCAAATACGACACGCGTGATAAAATTTCAATACTACTGAATTCACGGTACCAACAAGGAAACTCATAATTCAGCGAACAAACCTAATATTTATTCATTCAATCAATGGTTTCACGATGACGTCAGCCATCATTAATTATGAATTAGACGAGAAACGTCATTAATTTGGCCGTTTATCAGGATACCTTATCAAGATATTGCCGATAGATAACAAGGATAGCTGGGGGTGGGAAGAAGAGATGAAAAGAACGGTACATTACCGACATTCCATTATTATCATAATGGAGATTCTGTGTCAATATTTTTACAACCAAAAATAAGCACTATTGATGCTAGACGTACCTGTGACCCGTTGGGTCAGCAACTGCTACTATTTATTCTATTTTGATTTAATTTGAAAATTCATAAACTGGAGCACATATTTTAAGAGAGTTTGAATTATCTATTAGCCATTATCCTCGGGTGTCTTCTGTCTCTGTGTACAAAGGTATGTCACTACAATCTGACATGAGGAGACCTTACCCTACAAATAAACCCTGACCAAATATTCCGAATGATATAGTATTCTAAGCCCAAATAAGATCCCCTCGACAGAGCTATACACTGGATCATGCGAGGAATAGTGCACTGTCTCCTAGTGGTGTTACCTATAGTAAGAACACTTAGCTGAATACTCCACCAGACCATGTTAATTATTGTCCTGGAATCAAGTAAGATCAAGATAAAGGTAAAGTATAACATAGTTAAGCGGTTAATTAAGAAGACGAAAATTAAGGTTCTTCAGTTCTTTACTAACTCAACGTTTGAGGTAGAGGAGCATTCTAATTAATGACTAAGATATCTAAATTTCTAATATAGAACTCAAGTGTCAACCCCAGAACGAGGCCCGTTAATGTCTGAGAACTTTCTGAAGTAAAATGAAAACAATTAAGCCATTCCTTTTGTATAACTAAAAATAATAAATTTATTTATTTCTATATGATCTTTATTATTCTGGACTCACTAGGAGTTCTCACATAGATCATCATCAGTGATTGCTCACTGATAATAACCGGTGGTGTTCCCTGGAACTTGGGTGACAACAAGTCTTCCTAGATTCCCATTACGTCCACCTCTTTCGATATCCATTGCAAAGTATGTAGAGTTATCGCAACAGCCGCTTACAATTGATTTCTCGCTCGTAACAACTATTGGGATTCCCTGGGATTTAGGTGGTAATAAGCCTCCTCAAAGTCCCGGTACTGTACGCACCCTTCCAGTGAAGGTCTGGTTAGTGCTGTCCCTCCTCGGTTTTTTCCATCCTCTATAGCACTTCACGACTATTTTGTATGATATCATCCTAGGGTGGTGCTATCACATTCTTGTTTTTGTTTTTTTGGGAGTACGGAGGCAGTTCATGGAATTTCCTGCAGTTTCAGTTCCCTTGGTTCATGTCATGGAGTTCTACTTTGTGTCTGTACGATTACTAGTAATGTTGTTGTATTTCTATTGCAACTTCTATGTGACTGGTTAGTGTTCGTAGTTTATGTACGTTGGTTTCTACATAAGAGGATTTTCCTTAAGATTTCAGTTTTTTTCATCATTGCTCTCCATTGTGTAGTCTCAATAGATTCCAATTTCTATCAGTCTTTTTCCAGGTTTTTGCGGGAATGTTCCTTGTGCTCCAACGATCACTGGTATCATTTTAACTTTCTTCAAGATCATGTCCCTTTTCAGTCTTCTTGCAAGTACCGTGTATTTGCTTTATTTTTTGTCTATTTGATCGACTAGGACGACAAAATCTACGATTTGGCAGTTTTCCCCTTCGTATTGACTATTATGACATCCGCCCTCCTTGTTCGGATGAATTTATCTGTTTGTACTTCCATGTGTTAAACGATTTTGCGAATTTCGTTTTCCAGTCCTGTCTCCGGTTTGTGTCTGTACCATTTGTGTGACTGTTGAAATTGCAGTTGTTCACATAGTTCCCAGTGGGCTGCTTTCCTTATACACTCGTGTCTGTTCTCGTATTCTTCATGGCCTAGTTTGCTGTATTCGCTTATGTGATTTACCGTTTCTTCTTTTTGTCCAACGTCTGCATTTATTGTTTTACTGTTTGTTTTCTATTGTAGCTTTAATATAATTAGTTCTAATTGCATTGTTCTGTCCAGTTGTCAGTAGCGATTCCGTTTCTCTGTTTAGGTGTATTTTCGTAGTAATGACCAGCTGTTTTCGTGAGTCTCTTTTCTTGTCATTCTTATGAATCGTCTATGTAGCTGTTTCTCTTCCCACTTTTCTTTTTCTCGTCTTTTAACTGCTCCTTTCTTTGTCCATTTTAACGATGTCTTTTGCTGCAGTGATCAGCTTTTTGGTGTTCTGGGTTATGCATTTTTCTAATTCCTTTTTTGTCATCGACACAGTTTGTCATACTTACTAGTCCTCTTCACCGTTTTCTTTCTTTTTCAGGTGGAGTTGGTTAATATCGCCGTTCGTGTGTTGTTATTAGTCCTTTCGTGTTGTGGTCAAGATAGCAAAGTTCTTATTTTGTTTAGCCTATGAATTGCCCAGAGTATCTTATTAGTGATACTGTTCAGGTGTTTATTTATTTTACTAGATTTCTGCTATATAATTTTGTTGCTAAGTGTTTTCTCGTACTTCGCAAATTGTTTGTCCAACCTTCTCTGTCATTTCGGTAGATTTTATTGTGTCTGCTTCAAGAACTACCAAATACTAATAACCATCCTGTTCGTCTAGCGCCCTTATCTCCTCTTGGTTGGATATTTCTGTTGTCTCCAGTTTTCCCCTTCTCATCTCCAAGAGTGCACACTTTTCTATTCCGAATTCCATTTGAATATCCTGGCTGAAGATTCTGATCATGTATATATATATATATATATATATATATATATATATATATATATATATATATATATGAAGCAATCCAACAAAAGATATAAGCGTCAACTAATATCTTATAATTAGTGAAACATCCGGATAAAAAACTGAAGCTCAATATACTGGATAGAGCATTAATATTATAATATAAAATGAAGTAATAAAATAAGGTGTCAATCAAATTTTATTAGAATTCAAAGTTCATGCAAAGCATCCTTAAGTCCTTAGCTCATGAGTTTTCAAAGATAATTCTTCTCTTCAGAGGACCATTACCGCAGTTATACTACTACAGGCAATAAAATTACGCTTTGAAAATATATAAAATTATATACACAAATATATAAAAATACATAACATCAAACATATCAATCCAAAAACATACTTTTGTTGAATCCATACAGTCCATCCAGGTCATACAAGTTGAGAAGCATAATCAGGAAGGACATTACTCCAAGATACAAACAGCAGTCCAAATACGTGAAATTGAAGGGGCCGGCAAAGTTATCCAGTCGCGAAATGTGTCCATATTCAATGTTAATGAAAAATAAATCAATCAAAATAATACAAAAAGTCCAATCAAAGTTCCGAAATCCCAACATGTGCAACTCAAGTTAAATCCAAATTCGTTGTTTAATTAGAAAACCGAATTTAAAAAATTTGATTGACACCTTATTTTATTACTTCATTTTATATTATAATATATATATATATATATATATATATATATATATATATATATATATACCAGTCCTCTGGTTTAGGTGTCTGAGTTCTTTTTTATTTCAGCCTATGAATTGCACAGAGTATCTTATTAGTTATACTGCTCAGATATTTATTTTATTTACTAGATTTTTACTATATAATTTAGTTTCACAGAGTTTTATTGTTATTCTCGCGAATTCTTTTCCTATCTTATTTTCTGTTGATTTGAAACAAAGTTGTCTTTACGTGTGTGTCTGTCGCAGTATCACGATTAAACGGTTGATCTAAGAGCCAAACAAACCGCAGATTTGAAATCAGCACTTTCGATCCGATGTCCTTATCGACGTCAGAAGTTCTTGAACTTTTCAAAAACTTATTCAAAATTAAAAATACGGGTAAAAAACATAGAAACAAATGTTCCGCGAATGATAGTGTTCCGTCTTCCAGTTTAATATTAATAGTTTCCATTATTATTCGATCGAACTACATATTTGTAACGGATCATGTTTACTAGCAGAAAGAAAAATATTTAAATAAACCAATATAAATAGGTCAATATTGTTATTCGTCAAATTATCGTACGTATTGTACATCTTTCATTTAATTATTTCAGGCAATCGAACTATTTTAGATATATGCGGATAGGTAAAACAATTTTAAGGGTATAATCAGTTGAGGTATGTTAAAATGGAAAAATATTTTAGTTTAATCGGTGGTCGTGAAAATAGGTATTCGTTTTCAGTTTCACTAGTGCATCCCATCTCTCAGGGTTCGAATGACGAACATGTATTGATTTTTTTTTTTCTATAGCGTTTCAGTTATTTATAATCGTTTGATATAACGAAAACTTTCTCTGTCAGGATTTCTGTCTGTCCGCCGACGAGAATTTTTGTAAATGTAAGAAATACATTGCGGTCTAATTTTCATATCTTAATGTAAACTACTTTTGTTAAATAATTACTAACTGTAAATAGATTAGACGCCGCGACTAGCAATCGAAATAGTAATCTCCAGGTCTCTAGACTTCGTCCCTATGCACTGAGCTATCAAGCAGAGCATGAAACCATGTCAAATTAACTGCGTTAAACCGCTTCACATTTAGAAAGGAAAAATACGGTTTACTTTTTAAATCAAACTTGGGATTCTTTTAATGAGAATTTATGTTTTTAAATTGCAATAGAACATTTAAATTTAAAGCGCTCAGTGAAAATTTTAATTTGTATGAATTTATTTTTTAACGCATTTAAATTTTTATTGATACGCGCCTAAATTTTGGTCACGTGACACTCTAAAAATCTAAACATATGGCGTCAGTACTTTCAGACAACTTAAAACGTTCATTTAAAAAAAGGTCACATTTTAAACGAGAATTACTCAATTCAAATATGTTTCTTAAATTTAGAGCAAAACATTTTTTGAAAAATAGGCAGCTTAAAATATTTTATTAAAATATATTTGTAAGTGTAAAAAAACATCTTATTTATTTCTTTCGTTGAAAAAATAAATATTTCTTTCATTAAATTTGACGAAATGTATTTATTTTTTTCTTTATTTAACTTAATATGCAAGCTTACTTAATTTTTTTTAATATTTCTGGCTTTAACTACGTATTGCTCTTTGAAGTAATTTGAAAAGAGATTTATGATTTTTTTTTCCTTTATAAATTTAACGTGTAAGCCAGCTCTTTCAATAGAGAGGCACTCCAGATTGGAACAAAAGTAAAAATTGCCTCAGTCTCTAAGGATCTCCAATTCGCTGCCCGTGCCTGAAATCAGAACAGATGATGGATGTAGTATCAAAACACAAAACAGATACTACACATTGCTCCTAGCGAAAAGGCCAACTATGGTAGGAAGTAGGATAATTCGATTGTTTATAAAGATGGCGACTATATTGTTGGCCTTGTACCAATGTTCGTATTTACTTGCCTCCCCCCGGAGGCCTACAAACAATGACTGGGCAGCCTCGTCGACATTCTCCGGTTAGGGCGCCTCAGGCAGTTAGCAGTAAACATATATATATATATATATATATATATATATATATATATATATATATATATATATTAAACGGCATTGTCGGTTGGAAGCCTAAAAATGCATTTTTTTATATATATTAATTTATTTTAAAATCCCAAATTTTCGATGCAATACGTCCACCATTACAGATGTTACAGGTTTCCAATTTCTACTAGTGATAACATGTCGCTATGAAAGAAAAAAACAAATGTCTTGCACCCCCGATAAGGACGTATTGCATCGAGGTGTTTTTAAAAATAAATGCATTGTTAAGATTCTAACCGATTTCTTAAATTCAAGTATTCAATGCTTTCTTATGAGAGACCACTAAATCTTCTTCCGGCAGTCGAGTGCAGATGGGGCCTGTTCTCACAGTCAGAAATCACAGACGTGACAAGGTCACCGTGTGACGAGATCCCGGATCAAGGGTCAATGCGCACCTGGGAGAGGCTCTGTTACGTTACGGGCCCTTGCGTGGGAAACAGAGGAATCCGTGACGTCACTCGTTCTTCGTGAGAAGCGAGTTGTAGTCAGTCTGGGTTTTGGAGGCGAACCGATGAGACGTGATTGTTACCATGTAAACTACAACAGATAAGGGAAACAATTTCTTAAGAAAATACAGTCGAGAGATATCTTCCCCCCTCCATGAATGGTTAAGAAAATAATTGTTAAGTAACTACGATAAAGTAGTAATATGCTCTCTCTCTCGATGTAGTGAATGTCTCCCAGCTGATTAGATAACTAACCCTTGTAATAAAAAGAATTGAAAGTTAAAAAGAGTGTTGTTTGGTGAGTCGGTCAGGAAGTTTTGTTGCAGACAACGGACGGCGTGGTTCACGACAGGAAGGAAAGAAGAAAGGATTCATCCACTAGACGACATCGAGACGGCGACCCTCTACAAGGCGAGGGAGAAATCTAAAGGTATGCAAACAATGTATGAACTATATGATTTATGATGTTTTAAAAATGACGAGTATTAAATGTGAACTGCCACGGCCCTTTCAGGGACGAGTATATGAAACGAGTAAAGTCGCGGCCTAAGTAGAGGGCTATGCAACATATATACCTTTTTGGTTGCTGTGACCGGGACAGTCTTAAAAGAAAAAAAGAAAGAACATTTTTGAACATTGGTTCACATAATGTAGAGGTTCTAAATGATAAATGAACGCACGGGGTGATCGGCGAAGACAGAGAGAGAACTATAAAACAGTAAGTAAACAGCCGTTGTTTTGTTTGAGAGAAAGCGTCTTTAAAAAAAGGGCGCGATGTGCCGTAAAAGTAAAGACAGGTAACAGATAAACACACGCACACACAAAATCAAATATTAAAAAAAGGAATAACACATACAAAAAAGTGAATAAAAAAAAATAATAATAATTCGTGACACACGCACACATGAATTTAGAACTAAAAAAATGTACTATTGCATACACGCAGATTTAACTTTGGAGAAAGAGAAAAAAAGAGACGGTGACGAATTTACACACATAAGCAGCACACTTGCTGTCTATGTTTTTTTTAAAAATGCATTCGGTGGCGGAGGAACTGATTTCTTGGTTGTATTGTTTTGAATCTTTTATGTTTGATTTAAATGTATCGTCGAGAGAGAGAGACTCATTGAATTAATTTTCCTTGTTATTTGACTTTAGCCGAGAACATTGTTTTTTTTGTTTTGTTTTTTTGTGTTTTGACCCTCCTCATATTAAATTATTAGTGTATAAAAGAAAAAGAAACAGACTAATTAAGATTAAATAGAGGTCAGCCAATTAAACGGAGTTAGACTGGGAGAATTGACATTTTAGCGGTGCTATAAAAATGTTGAGGGGTCCGATGTGCAGACCGTACGGCCGTGTCTCTTCCAACTGACGGGTTGGGATTGAGGTATGTTCGCTACGGGTGACCCGTTCAGGTAGCCGGTGAGCTTACGATTATACGGACAAAGAGTTGTTTCGGTGCCACATAAACAGATTGGCATGATATATTTTTTGAGGGGGGACCTCGGAGTTATCGCATCGGTATGGGTCAGTGTTGTTTAGTGGGTCGGTGGGGCCCCTGAGAGCACCACGACGGTGTAGCGGGTCTGGATGATTGTGAAATTTGGTTCGGCCCGAAACGGTTTGATATGGCGCCAGAGCGATGACATGTCGGAATTAGTTAGGAAGAGTGGGTGGAGTCAATATGGAATGTTGGGCCCCTTGGATGTAGGATATTGAAAGGCGGGTCGCCGGCCCTGAAGTTATTGGAGCTCTCTTGGAAGGGATAGACAAAGTGCAGCGAGCCGGCTCGGAGGAATTGACTGATCACATTGGGTTGGGGGTTAAGGGTCACTCTGGCCCGTGCTAAAAGGCATAGTGGTCGAATATTATGAGAAGACATATCTTACAGGGAAATTAGATGGCTGACCAGAAATAGATTATGAGAATTTTTAAATGGGGGTTTTCAGTTTTGCCCTGTGTTCTGTTAAGATGTAATGGATGGGTGTGGTGAATTGTGTGACTAGGTATCGTGTGCAGATGCCCGTGGGGTCAAGTGGTCAAGCAACCTTGTGACAGGGGAACACCCAGCGTGTCCTATTATCGATTGTGACAGGGAAGGCCATGGAGCCGATATCGATCGTAAGGGAAATTTCCCAGGAAAGGTCATAAGGTCGATTTATAACAGCTGGGTCAAGAGGGTGGAACTGAGATGTCCAGCCGTGCTAACCCGTGGTTCTGACGGAGGGGTGTGTAAAAATAAAAATCTTAGGATTGTTTTTTTTTGTATAGGGAGTGGAAGAAATGTTGGATAATGGGCCTGTGGGAATGGAGGTATCTGTTGGAAATCGTTGTTTTGACTTGCGCGAATTAACGCCGGGTGGACCCGACAGTCGAGTGCAGAATAGGGCCTGTTCTCACAGTCGGAAATCACAGATGTGACAAGATCGCCGTGTGACGAGATACCGGATCAAGGGTCAATGTGCACCTGCGAGAGGTTCTGTGACGTCACGGGCCCTTGCGTGGGAAACAGAGGGATCCGTGACGTCACTCGTTCTTCGTGAGAAGCGAGTTTTAGTCAGTCTGGGTTTTGAAGGCGAACCGATGAGACGTAATTGTTACCATGTCAACGACAACAGAAAAGGGAAATAATTCCCTAAAAAAAAAAGACGAGAGATCTCTTTCCCCCTCCATGAATAGTTAAGGAAATAATTGTTACGTAACTACGATAAAGTAGTAATATGCTCTCTCTCTCTCGTTCGACGTTGGTGAATATTCCCAAGCCGATAAATAACTAACGCCTGTAATAAAAAGAATTGAAAATTAAGAGAATTGTTTGTCTTCGGTCATAAAGTTTTTGTTGTAGCGGCGATGTTCACAGCAATACAGAAGAGAAGAAAGAAAAAAACCACTAGACGACACGCCTCTCCACGCGACGAGGAAAAAAAAGAGGGTACGAGAAATTTAAAGGTATGCAAACTATATGATTTTTGTTTTAAAAAATGACGAGTATTAAATGTGAACTACCACGGCCCTTTCGGGGAATAGTATACAAAACGAATAATGCCGCGGCCCAAGAGTGGGGCTATGCAACACACGTTCGCCACCCATTCTCTCCGTATTTATTGTAACACCTGTTTCACTTCCTAAATATTTTATATTCCAACTGCTACTTACCACTGTCACAATCTATTTGTATCTCATATTTTGATTTATTTCTCAAACGGCCGCAGGTTCTGAGCCGGCTACAAAAACATTTTGTACTTAACACAAATCATCCCAAGGAAGGCGAAACGTTGATAAATACTTAAATACTATTTTTTGGTTTTCATTTTTCAATTTCTCTGACTCTCTATCTCTCTCTCTCTCTCTCTCTCTCTCTCTATATATATATATATATATATATATATATATATATATTAATCTCTTTCTCTCTCTCTCTCTCTCTCTCTCTCTCTCTCTCTTTATATATATATATATATATATATATATATATATACATATACAAATATATATATACAGGAAGAGAGAGAGGGAGAGAGAGAAACAAAAAGTGTTTTAATTACCTACGGGGAAGTTTGAATTCAAGACTAGACACCATTCTCGAGTGGCTTCGATCTCTCTGTACAAGGGTTTGTCAAGATAACCGGACATGAGGAAACTTCACCTACAAGTAAACCCTGACCAAATGTTCAAAATAACATAGTATTCGAGGACCAAATAAGATTGCCTCGACGGGGCTATACACTGGCTTATATGAGAATGGTTCACCTACTCCAAGTAATGTTACATAATATAATAGCACTTAGCTAGATACTCTACCAGACTAGATGAATTCTTGTCCTGGAATCCGGTACGACCAGGAGACCACAAGAAAGATACTATAACATAGTTAACTGATAAATTGGGGAGAGGAAACTTAACTTCTTTACTAAATCAACGTTTGACAAGTAAAGGAAAACTTTAATGGAAAATTCGAATATCTATGTATCTCATTGAGCTACTACATACACCTATAAAACACACATACCCCCTACACATACACACACATATATATATATATATATATATATATATATATATATATATATATATATTAGTATTTCATGTATCCACATAAAATTTTATGAGGAGATATACTTTTTTCTGTATCAATTTTCAGTATTTACTTCAACAGTGCTCGATACGTAAGTAGAGCTAGGTAGTAAACTATGAAAATATATTTATATATTTTAGCCTGAAGATTACCTCCGGGGATGAAACGTGGGGACTTCTGTGTTGCTTAATTGCCATAAATATATTTTCATAGCTTACTATATATATATATATATATATGTATATATATATATTGCTTTAGAATTTTAAATGAAAAGTTTGATTATTATAATAATTATCATTATTATTATTGTTATTTTTATTACAACAAAGTGGCGTCGAAACTGCTATTGATGGTTCATTTGACTTCGTTCCACCGCTGATACTAAACTCAATAACTGTTGTGTAATTGCTGACAGATGATACGACAAAAATCGAAGATTGATAGGGATCGATGGCCTGAAACATAATCGATAAATAATAGAGAAACTTGAGTAAACTATCGCCCTACAACTGGTCGATTTAGTCCAGCTGTTACAATAGTTTATTTACTTACAAACAGGCAGTTTCGTATATCATCCAATCAACATAAAGTATTAATACAAGTGTGTACAGTTCAATACAACTTTTTAATTTGTATTGAACTGTTCACAATCCGTAATAAAAATGTACAAAAGTAAATTTATAATCACTTATTGCTATGTATGTGTATATATATATATATATATATATATATATATATATATATATATATATATATATATATATATATATATATGATTATTTTTATTCCCACAGAAATGTACAAAATCTGCGACACTGGCATCTCGATGTTATCGATCAGCAGCTATTATAAGCTGAGATCTCATCAGGTAGAGTTAAAATCCGATCTTAATCTTAGATCATGCTTTTCCAAATATGATCTAAGGTTAAGATCGGATTTTAACTCTGCCTGATAAGATCTTAGCTTATAATGGCTGTTGATCGATAACATCGACATGCCAGTTTCGCAGATTTTGTACATGTCAGTGTAAATAAAAAATAATCATATATAAAAGCTTTAATTGATATTGAGCACTTTTTATAAAGCCGGTTGAAATTGTTTGAATTACTATTTTGTGGGTGTTTTATCTGGATTATATATATATCAAGGGAGGCGCGGGAGCGCTCTATCTCTTAATAGACCACACGAATGGCCTATGCTGGAAATCTCATTACTTTGATCAATTATAACTCAAAAACCAATAAACCAAATTAGTTAAAACTTTGCACAAAATTTTTATTTGATAGGTTCTATTAGTCAAGGAAACCCAGAGATCCAGAAAGTTCAATCATGAAAGCATGTCATCTGTGTGTACGTACGTGCGTACGTATGTGCCACCCTGTATCTCATCAACTATTTGATGGATTCAGCTGATTTTTGGGAGATATAGAGGTTCTAGGGTCTAGTTGATGGCATTTTAATTTCAGTTTAATATATACTTTAGTTTTCCAGAAAATTCAAAAAAAACTTAAAGATGACCAGTATTCATACACTTTATTCTATATCTTATCGACCATTTGATGGATTCAGCTGGTTTTTGTGAAAGATAGAGGTTCTAGTGTCTAGTTGATGGCATTTTAATTTCAGTTTACCATATAACTTGATTAGTCAAACTACCAACTATATTAGTTATGAGAAGGCATTGTATTGAGGCATAGCCTTTACAAAAGTAGTGGCATTCCATGAAAAATGCCAGTATAATGAAATCATATGCCCTTAATAGGGTTAAGATGAAAATTCATATACACTAAATGTACAAAAGCAAGGAAATTCCCAAATGTTTACACTTTTATTGTCATTAAGGGTATGCGAGCACAACAGGGCTATGTATTTTACTGGTAGGAATTTTTCTTTAGCGCACCTCACACACTTCATCCACTCATGCATAGAGAGTTATACTGTAGTGATGTTATAATGAAATGGTTTGGTTGAAATGTAGTCATACCCTTAATGACAATAAAATGTAAACATTTTGGAATTCCTTGCTTCTGTACATTTAGTGTATATGAATTTTCATCTTAACCCTATTAAGGGCATATGATTTCAGTATACTGGCATTTAGCATGGAATATATATATATATATATATATATATATATATATATATGAAAATATTTGTTGTTGTTTATTATCTACGGACGTATACGTTTCATCTTTTTTCAATCAAGACTCTTCAGCGTAGAAGTTTGACTATTCACTACTGGTCACACGATTCGAAACCCTGGATTATAAGTATTTTTCAACTCCAACCCAACGTCTTAAACCTCGCGGCCAATATCTGAACGGCTGATAAACTGTGGTAGATTAAATACATTTATAAGCGGCGATGACTACACAGGCATTCTACTTATATTAAGGAATGATGCATTATAAAGCAAATGACGTCACGCTGTATTTGCACTACTACTAAAGTGCTCTACTAATAATTAAGGAGCGACAATATATATATATATAAGCAAACATTATTTATAATATAAGCATGTATTTGCATAATTATACCGTTTTTATTTTATCAATTTGTTCTAATGATTTTTTGTGTTGATTTTAACACAAGGAAGATTATTAGCAAAATTGAAAAAAATAAAAAAGGTATAATTCAGCAAAGAATTCTGTTATATTGAAATACCAACGCAATAGCATAAACACATATGTGAGTAGCCCCGTTGGTATTTCCCGGTAGAGGCGTGATTAGCAATAAACTACTCCCTACTCAGAGAGAAAGTAAAGCCTGTGAGTGTGGACCACCTAGAACTGAGCAAAGCAACGAAACAGCCCGACGGCAACAAAACCACTGTCCGAGATTTTATTTGATATACATGTTATTTTATTTGATATACATATAATTTTATTTGATATACATGTTATTTTATTTGATATACATGTTATTTTATTTGATATACATGTTATTTTATTTGATATAAATGTTATTTTATTTGATATACATGTTATTTTATTTGATATACATGTTATTTTATTTGATATACATGTTATTTTATTTGATATACATGTTATTTTATTTGATATACATGTTATTTTATTTGCCATACATGTTATTTTATTTGATATACATATAATTTTATTTGATATACATGTTATTTTATTTGATATACATGTTATTTTATTTGATATACATGTTATTTTATTTGATATAAATGTTATTTTATTTGATATACATGTTATTTTATTTGATATACATGTTATTTTATTTGATATACATGTTATTTTATTTGATATACATGTTATTTTATTTGCCATACATGTTATTTTATTTGATATACATGTTATTTTATTTGATATACATGTTATTTTATTTGATATACATGTTATTTTATTTGATATACATGTTATTTTATTTGATATACATGTTGTTTTATTTGATATACATGTTATTTTATTTGATATACATATTATTTTATTTGATATACATGTTATTTTATTTGATATACATGTTGTTTTATTTGATATACATGTTATTTTATTTGATATACATATTATTTTATTTGATATACATGTTATTTTATTTGATATACATGTTGTTTTATTTGATATACATGATATTGTATTTGATATACATATTATTTTATTTGATATACATGTTATTTTATTTGATATACATGTTATTTTATTTGATATACATATTATTTTATTTGATATACATGTTATTTTATTTGATATACATATTATTTTATTTGATATACGTGTTATTTTATTTGATATACATGTTATTTTATTTGATATACATGTTATTTTATTTGATATACATGTTATTTTATTTGATATACATGTTATTTTATTTGATATACATGTTATTTTATTTGATATACATGTTATTTTATTTGATATACATATTATTTTATTTGATATACATATAATTTTATTTGATATACATGTTATTTTATTTGATATACATGTTATTTTATTTGATATACATGTTATTTTATTTGATATAAATGTTATTTTATTTGATATACATGTTATTTTATTTGATATACATGTTATTTTATTTGATATACATGTTATTTTATTTGATATACATGTTATTTTATTTGCCATACATGTTATTTTATTTGATATACATGTTATTTTATTTGATATACATGTTATTTTATTTGATATACATGTTATTTTATTTGATATACATGTTATTTTATTTGATATACATGTTATTTTATTTGATATACATATTATTTTATTTGATATACATGTTGTTTTATTTGATATACATGTTATTTTATTTGATATACATGTTTTATTTGATATACATGTTATTTTATTTGATATACATGTTGTTTTATTTGATATACATGTTATTTTATTTGATATACATATTATTTTATTTGATATACATGTTATTTTATTTGATATACATGTTGTTTTATTTGATATACATGATATTGTATTTGATATACATATTATTTTATTTGATATACATGTTATTTTATTTGATATACATGTTATTTTATTTGATATACATATTATTTTATTTGATATACATGTTATTTTATTTGATATACATATTATTTTATTTGATATACGTGTTATTTTATTTGATATACGTGTTTTTTTATTTGATATACATATTATTTTATTTGATATACTTGTTATTTTATTTGATATACATGTTATTTTATTTGATATAAATATTATTTTATTTGACATACATGTTATTTTATTTGATATACATGTTATTTTATTTGATATACATGTTATTTTATTTGATATACGTGTTTTTTTATTTGATATACATATTATTTTATTTGATATACTTGTTATTTTATTTGATATACATGTTATTTTATTTGATATACATATTATTTTATTTGATATACATGTTATTTTATTTGATATACATATTATTTTATTTGATATACATGTTATTTTATTTGATATACATGTTATTTTATTTGATATACATGTTATTTTATTTGATATACATGTTATTTTATTTCATATACATGTTATTTTATTTGATATACATGTTATTTTATTTGATATACATGTTATTTTATTTGACAGACATGTTATTTTATTTGACATACATATTATTTTATTTGATATACATATTATTTTATTTGATATACATGTTATTTTATTTGATATACATGTTATTTTATTTGATATACATGTTATTTTATTTGATATACATGTTATTTTATTTGATATACATATTATTTTATTTGATATACATGTTATTTTATTTGATATACATGTTATTTTATTTGATATACATGTTATTTTATTTGATATACATGTTATTTTATTTGATATACATGTTATTTTATTTGATATACATGTTATTTTATTTCATATACATGTTATTTTATTTGATATACATGTTATTTTATTTGATATACATGTTATTTTATTTGACAGACATGTTATTTTATTTGACATACATATTATTTTATTTGATATACATATTATTTTATTTGATATACATGTTATTTTATTTGATATACATGTTATTTTATTTGATATACATATTATCTTATTTGATATACATGTTATTTTATTTGATATACATGTTATTTTATTTGATATACATGTTATTTTATTTAAAAGAAAATTACTCAACCATTTAGTATATATAGACGAAAATATTCGTTTATAGATTGGATGGGATCTTTATTTTAAATATATATTTTACAACTTATTTGTTTAATTAATTCTGTTGCAATGTTGCATTATTATTCTTTGGTTTCATGTTTTTTTCATGCTTTAGTAATCAGCGTGGTCTATTTAGGCCGTCGCAACCCGCACAGCCACTCTAAAACGATCATTGTTGACCCTAGTTCGAGTTCTGATGAATGTTTCTAGCCATCAAGATTAGGTGTGGTATGGTGCCTTTTCTTTCCAGATTCTTACATCTCAGCTATGCTTCCTAGTAGCTACTTGGGTATAGCAGCGGGCAGATCCGGGCCACGGTCTCGGTTGGCCAGCAAAATCTGGTGAGGCAAGTCGGGTGGCAGATGCCTTTCGGTAAGGTGACGCCTATCCTTTTCTTGTCTATTCAATGTCAAAGGGCATTTGAAGAAATTATAAAAGCTTTAACATCTGACATACCCTCATGTATTATCATGCTAATAAGGATATATACGCTGCAACCGATGCTGGTAACTTTGGATTAGGAGTTGTTACTTAACAAATAAGATAACGGAAATCTGAAGGCAGTAACTCACGCATCAAGAACGCTATTACCAGCAAAAACAATTTCAAAGAGAAAAAGAGGTACTTTCTATAATATTTGCAGTAAAAAATGTTATTAATTTTTACATGGAAGAAGATTTATTTTGCAAACGAACCATCGTCCATTATTATCTATTATATTCGGACTACTATTCCTATATTTGATGTTATTCTTACAACGTTTTGACCGATGTAACTTCCGACCTTCCTTACGGTTATTTTGTAAAACTCGGGAATCTGTGTGGAATTTCGAACATAACCTTTTATTTAATCCACAGGAGAGCTTCTCTTGTTCAACCAGCCATGACATGGTAGAAGTCTTAAATCATTCGGAATTGTACTCTTAATTAAGTTCGACAAGATGCACGGAAACAATATTGGAGGTTACGTCGGCCGAAACGTTGTGAAGATAACATCTAAGATGAGAAGAGTAGTCCGAATAATCCAAATAATACAAGTTGTGAATCCTTATCTAAAAAATTCCGAAACATAACATATCAATATTTTGCTCTAAAAAAGCCATAACTGCTCGTACTGCGAATCGTCTGCGAAGACAAGGAACTTTTTTCGATTTTTCTGATCTGTAGTTTTTATGTTTATTTGCAGCATGTATTTATTAGTGTTAAAAAAAGTACAATTAGTGAAGCTGATGATAATTTTAAAAATGGCGCTGAACAGAAAAAGAACAGTAACATAAAATGGTCTGCAAGAGTTGATTCTTCATTGGAGAGAAATAAGAATGTTTCCTTTGGTATAAGTTAAAAAAGAAAAATAATAGTTTTGCTCGAGGGATATTTTTAGGAAAATAATTATTTGGAAATTTTTTAGATAAGAAATCACGATTTGTAGGTAAAAATACAGAATAGTTAATATTCGATGACTAGTAAACTGAAATAATCAACACATAATTTATATGAAACGCATTAGAATGAAAATTTCTACCAAACTAGATTTGTTACTGTTTAAATATGCTTACAAATTGTTGCCACACGTTAAAACTAGACTTTTTTTTATTTTACCATTTGTCCAATTTAAGTATTCTGTATTTTTACTGTATAGAACATCTTACAAATCACTTCCACACGTGAAAACTAAGCTGGTTCGGTAGATAATTTCATTTTGCTGCATTTTCTATAAATTAAGTGTTGTTTTTTTTGGTTTACGAGTTATTGAGTGTTAACTATTCTGTACTTTTAGCGATTTGTATTATTTGGATTATTCGGAATCATCTTCTACTCTCGACTGTTATATTCATAACGGTTTCAGTCGATGTCACCTCGTATATTTTTAATATGCATCTTTTAGAAACTTCTAGTCGAACTTTTGACTATTTATGTCAACCTCGGGGAACCTATACGAATAGTAGACGTCATATAATCAAAATTAATACAACGCACGAGCCGCCATTTTCCGGTGAGGCAGGCATAAATAGAGGCTGAAGAGAGTTCTGTAAAGGAGACCAATTATAGGTTCCCTCGTTTGGATTTGAAATCGACGGTGCTGATAAGTGGTTTTACAAGCACTACCTTATCCCGCCACCTAACCATGCATCTTGTAAACTTTTGCTCAACTTACCAACATGCACAATAATATAACTGTTCTCCATCCGATTTAAGAAAATTCTAGTTAATAAAACTAATATAATACATTCCGAAAACAATTTAAAATAAATAAAAATACTGGAAGCTATCTACATAAAAACAAAACAACCTAAAATTAATAACATCACATATGAAACCAGTGGTACAATTAAAAAATGCTTAACGTCATGCGATGTTGTTCTGTGATGCCATTCGAGCGTAGCTGAATTTATATCATCGACGATTTTCCTGGAACAAATCGGAAAAACGTTCTATTCGCGTTTCGCCACCGTCTTTTTAAAATTCTCTTCTCTCTTCAGCTTTTTTGTTCATTTGCCTTTGACACCTAAGTAAGATTCGACGAAGAATCAGAAAAAGTTCGTAAAATCTACATTATTTTTTTTAAAATTTTAATGCAAAAAAGACACTCAGAAAAAGAAAAAGAAAAAAATATAATTAAACAGATTAATTCTGTTATTTTTTTAAATTATTTGCATAAATGAGAAAATGTTGCTTAAATGCACACAATTTATGTATATATATATATATATATATATATATATATATATATATATATATATATATATATGTGTGTGTGTGTGTGTGTGTGTGTAAATACTTCACATTTCTGAAACAGATGACAACAGAAGCTGAAGAGAGCCATATGGGTAAATCCTTCTGTGCTTGAAACTGACGGCACGAATGTTGTACTAATTTTTCTGTACCAAAATAAATAAATATATATATATATATATATATATATATATTTATATATCTATATACATATATATATATATATATTTATATATATATATATATATATATATATATATATATATATATATATTTAGATATATATTTATATATATATATATTCATATATATATGTATATATTTATATATATATACATATTTATATATATACATTTATATATATATATATGTATATACATCACTCGATATTCTCGGGACTAACGCATAACACAACATTTAGACAAAATTCGTTTTTATTCATCAACATCGTCTCCTTCTCGGGTGATACACTAATTCCAACACCTCTCTAACAATGTGATGCTTATTTTGTTTAACAAGCTGTCTTGAGCCTCATAACACGCCTCAGTTTCTCTTATCACTTCGTCATTGGAGCCAGGTTTCTTTTCTCTGGAGCATTCCTGCTAAGTCTGCAAGCACCCAGTAGTCTCTGCCGACCAGAGTTAGAGAATGGAGCTGCTGCGTAAACAATACGTGTATGTTTGTCATCGTTGCGATCAACTTGTGACAGGGTCATTTGTGACCGTTTTGTTTGCGATTTCTTTCTATCAAACGCACCCATAATGCTATATAATATCATCTATCGATGGTTCTTTCTTTCTCAACGTAATCGATGAACAAAAATCGCAAAATATGGACACCAAAACCTTCCCTGCACATCCTGTCATCTTTGGTTCCTGTGGACGGCTTTAACCTGCTGCTATCCACTCAGCTCGCTGCTGATTTTACTCCAGAGTTATTTGGTGGATTTATGCTTCATTTATTGTCACATACTGATGCAAACACTCCTTTTTTGTTGCGTTGAAACAGTCACAGACAGCGCTCTGAATCGCCGACTCGTCGTTCTTTTTGATCGACTGTGAGCAAACGCGACACCCACTTTGATCACAGCTTCATCATTGAGAAATATTCATGCATAATGGTGAAGACACTTCCTTCTGATATTTTCAACTCCTCTGCTATCTCAAGCAACTTCAATGTTTGATTGGCCAAAAGGGGTTTGTGGTTTTTTCTTTTTAGGTTTTCTAGGACAACTGCAGAATTATCTGTGTCTAGTTAAAGTCACTATACTACTTTTTAACCCTAGTTTCCGACATATAAGTGTTCGAATAACATTTCTCAAATAATTGCTTAGCTTGAACATTTTTTCTCTTCAAAAGACAATGCCTTTTTAAAGCACGAACATTATATTTTTCCTGCTTTTGTTTAATTTACAAGCATAGCTAAACTAAAATAACTGTAATTTGTAAACTAATAATCCGATTTGGCTAAACTCTTGACGTGTAATTTGAAGGTTAATACTTTATTTATATCTTATTGATTTCTTAATTAGTAGCGCCCCTTAATAGTCAAGCGGAGAACTCAAAGTTAAGTAAATGTACATAATTATATTTGCAACTAATTACCCGATTGTTGTGGTTGCAAGGTTGAACAATAATTAGTGAGGAATATAATAAAGACGCAAACAACAAGGAGAATGCAATAATAAGTGTATTAAAGAAAAGGTATAGTTACAGTATGTACAAATGAAGGTGTCGAGTCAGAGAGTCTTGGTGGGAGGACATGTACGCTCTTCGGCGTCACTTCCGGTGGCATTTAGGTAACACACACTAAGGCCAACCTAGGCTTGCCATTTATAGTGTAACGTTATTCGTATATGCAAATGAGTGGTTGCCACCACAACACCCCCCTCCCAAGATTTGAAGTCACACAGATTTCAATATCTTTTTCTTTTTGGGTTTACCATCAATGGTTCATTAAATTTTCTTTTCCTACCTGATCTTCGGGGTTCAGGTGTATATTGAGGCGGTTCCAAATTAAAGGATTCGTATATGACATCTATGGTTTCCTCCTCTTCGACTGTTGTCGTATAATCATCATCTTGGATATGACGTTTTTTTATCTGATTTAGGTGCCTTTTATGTATACTCTGTGGACCTTTAATCATATATGTACAATCACCAATGCGTTTATCCACTACTCCACATTCCCATTAAGATGTGTTATTCTAGTAGCACTTAAAATATACTCGATCTCCCGAGTTATATTTCTTTCTTCTCGTGTGTGTAGTGTTTCGGATAATTGCCTGTCTTGGCAACAGTTTATCAAACGCTGATTTTACCTTTCTGGCAAACATTAGATCAGCTGGTGATATGTTTGATGGTGTACTAGGATGTGGTGTGATCCTATAAACTTGCAAGAATTGTTGCGAAGCTTTTTCTGTTGGTGTTCCAATGGATTTCTTTAACGCTCGTTTTAGCGTGTCCACGAACCTTTCCGCAAGGCCGTTCGACCTTGGATGATACGGCGGAGTCGTGATGTGCTTCACTCAGAACGTGTCGCAAAATTCCTTAAACTCTGCGGATGTGAACTGCGTTCCGTTGTCAGTGACCAGTGTGTCTGGTACACCGAATCTTGCAAACAACTCGTGTAGGAACCCTATTGAGTTGTTCGTTGTTGGATTCCTGCAACGCATTACCTCCGGCCATTTTGTGAAACTATCCACTACAATTAAATAATAGTTTTCTCCTACTGGACCAGCGAAGTCCATGTGGATTCTCGACCATGGTTGGTCGGTTTTCGGCCAAGGTTTGTGTACTATAGGTGGGGATTTTGCTGCTAACTGGCATCCTTTACATTTATTTATTGTTGCTGCTATGTCAGTGTCCATGTTACGCCAGTACACGTAGCTTCTCATTAACGACTTCATTCGATTTATCCCCGGATGTCCCGTATGGAAATCTCTTAACATCCTATTCTGCAATGTTTTGGGTATTACCACTCTCTCACTGTACAGTAACACATCGTTACATATGGAGAAAATTTCCTGCACCTTTGTGTCCGTTATAATTTTCTCTTTTATGCCCTTTATGTATTCGTCTTTCTCGGCTTCCCTTTTAATGTCCGACAAAGTAACGGGTAATTCCTTAATGATGTTTGCTACCATATTTTTTACTTCAACATTTGTCCGAATTGCTGCAATGACTGATTCTTCCAGATTGTGTTTCTGTGGTATCAGTCTTGACAGTCCATCCGCATGGCAAATCTTTTTTTATGCTAGATTTTGTAGCTGGAAATCGTAATTAAGTAAGATTGTACCCCAGCGCAGCAATCTATTTGCGGTGTATACCGGCAATCCTTTTTTTGATCCATAGATCGTGACTAACGGTTTATGGTCGGTTTCAAGTAAGAATTGACTACCATATAAATATCGGTGAAATTTAGTCACGGAAAAGATTATGCTCAATGCTTCTTTTTCGATTTGTGAATATGCCCTCTCGGCTGGTATCAGCGTTCTCGAAGCGTGCGCTATTGGTTTTCTAGACCCATCCGGCATAATATGTTGAATGCATGCTCCTAAGCCGTAGGAACTAGCGTCACTAGCGACGACTATTTTTAATTTTGTGTCAAAGTGCGTTAAGAATAATTCGGATGTTAGTGCGCTCTTTATTTTGTCAAAAGCGGTTTGACATTCTTGCGTCCAGTTCCAAGGTGTATCCTTTTTAAGCAGATTATTTAAGGGGGCTCGCAAGTTATGCATTCCTTCAATAAAAGATTGATAATAATTTGCGAGTCCCAAGAAACTCTGCAAGGTTGTTACGTTATCAGGTGCTGGCATATTTTTTATTGCCGCAGATCTGTCTGGGTCTGGACGTCGTCCATGTTTGTTTATTATGTGTTCAAGATACTTAATCTCGCTCATACAAAAGTCACATTTACTTCTTTGACTTTAAAGCCGAATTCTTGTATTCGAGTAAATACTTGTTTCAAATGTTCCTTATGTTCTTGTAGGGATTTGCTCCTGACAACAATGTCGTCCAGGTATGCACATGCGCACTCAATACCACTTAGCATGGTGTCCATCGCTTGCTGAAAAATGGCAGGCGCTACTTTGATGCCAAAGGGCAATCGGTTGTATTTGTATAATCCCTTATGCGTATTGATGCATAGTATTTTTGAGCAATTTTCCTCGACCGGTATTTGCAAATATGCATCGCTCAAGTCTATCTTGGAGAAGATATTACCACCATTTAACTTCGTGAATATTTCCTCTGGGCTTGGTAGAGGGTAATGGTGATCTTTTAATAGGGAGTTGACCCCGGTCGAAAAATCTGCGCACACTCTAACTTCGTCATTCTTTTTCTTTACGTATACGGTGGGGGCTGCCCACTCGCTGTGTTCTATTTTTGATAGAATTCCTGTCTGTTCCAATCTATCTAATTCTTTATTAATCTTTTCCAACCCAGCGAACGGAACGTTTCGCTTTTTTCTAAAAATTGGGCTGGCGTTTTCTTTAAGTTCAAACGAGGCCTTGAATTTATTACAGCGACCTAAGTTAGTCGTGAATGCTTCAGGAAATAATTCTTTTAAATCGTCTTTTATATTTACTGTTGTTGGAGAAGAACATTCTATTTTTTTACAGAATGTATTGATTGGCTTATCCCATAGTCCAAATTTCTCAATTAAATCTATTCCAAACAGATTTTCACTATTTTTCAGTACGAATATTTTTAATTTCTTCGTAATCCCTTTTAATTTTATCGGAAGGACAACTTCTCCTTCAAATTTTATACCACCACCAGTTACCGTCCGGGCCGATTTACTCGTTTTCATCATGGTTGTTTTGTTACCCAACTTTTTCCATGTATTCAGGTTTATAATAGAAATATCGGAGCCGGAGTCGAGTTGTAACTTTATTGGTGTTTTAAATATTTCCACTTTTACGTATTTTCGCCGATCTTTGTCTAATTTTGTATTTGATTTTGTTTGCTGTACTCTCTTTCTGGTGTAATCTTTATATCTGCAGCAATCGCTTTTGTGTCCCACCTTCTTACAAATGTAGCATTTTTTCTTTTTATAAGGACAATCTGATTCCCAATGCTTTTCTGCACATCTCTTACAGTTATATCTAGGAAGAGGCTTGTTATATTCTGTCCTATATTTATGGTTATTAGGATTGTAATATCCCGTTCCATTTCGATTGCTTTTCTTTCTAAAGTTCTTGGTTGGTGTGTATGGTTTTCTAACTTTTCTTACATATGCCACTCCGGATTCTTCTATATTTTTTTAATCCTTTTTTAGTGTAATGGCCCTTTCACAGTCCTCTGCTAGTTTCTGGAGGGTTAAATCTTGCTCAGATTCCAGCTTAGACAACACTCGTCTGCGTATTTCTGCATTTTTCGTGGAAACTAACCCTTGTGCGAAGATTAGACATTTAAAATCTTCTACCGTTAGTTTCGCAAGCTTAAAATTATCGCAGTTTTTATTGACAACTGATGCGTATGTCAAATAATCTTGGTTGTCCATCTTTCTTAGATTCATGCACAACCATCTTTTATGAAAAAGAGATATATTTGGATTAAATAATTCTTTTAGTAATTTCACAGCTTCCATGAACTCTAATTCCGCAGTTTTTTTAGGTAATATGTAATCTATGAATTTGCTGTGTTCTGATGTACCCAATTTCCTGAGTAAGAGGCTCACTTTCTGGCTAGTTGGCCAATTTTTGCAGTCCAGTTGAAAGACATCCTCGTATCTTGTATAGTATGCTTCAAAAGTCTTTCCTTCCTCCGGCACATAATTAAATGTGTCCATACTATTAAAGATAGTTGTATGGGAGAAATTAACACTGTCGACATTTTCTCGATTACTCTTTAGTAGTTCCAGTGTTTTAGCAAAACGTTCATTTTGTCTTTCCTCGCGGTCAGCTTGTGCCTGTAAAAATTGCATGAACATTTTTAATAAGTCTTCCATTTTTTTTTTCTCGAGTCACAATTGAAAAAAATTTATGCAGTACATTTAGTTCTTTGGAGGTTTTTTTTCTAGTATTTTAGTAATTAAAATACTCTTAAATTGAGATTACCCTCTTTTTCATGACGTTTTACTGTATTATCCGTTATCCAGTGACAACTTTAAAAAAAAAAATCCTTTCCTTGAGCTTTAATTTCTAGCTATGGTATTTCCTTTTAGTACCGCCGCCAAACAAATTATTAATTAAAAGATTCCTTTAGTTGTTGTTTTGCTAACGGGGAACAGTAATTAGAATCCACTGGTGAACTTTTTTTTTCGTAGGTTACTTCCTTGCTTTTCGTAATACGAGTCTGACCTGTCGTTTTGCGACAGAACAAAATCCGCTTTTCGTTTGCAAGTTGGTCCTTTAGTAATACAAAACAGATTTGTCGTTTAGCGACAAAACAAAAATTCACTTTTACATTCGTTTGCAAGTCGGATTCCCAGAAAACGGCGTAAATTGTCGCTTTTGCCACGTTCGAGTTTTTTTGTTTTTTTTTCACTTAAGTTGAAACTTTTCTTTAGCGTAAAATCCGTTTGCTCGTCAACACTTTGCATTGTACTTTTTTTTTTAATAGTTCTTCGTCAAACTGTTATATTTGACGCTTCATATCTCGTCGCCAACTGTTGTGGTTGCAAGGTTGAACAATAATTAGTGAGGAATACAATGAAGACGCAAACAACAAGGAGAATGCAATAATAAGTGTATTAAAGAAAAGGTATAGTTACAGTATGTACAAATGAAGATGTCGAGTCAGAGAGTCTTGGTGGGAGGACATGTACGCTCTTCGGCGTCACTTCCGGTGGCATTTAGGTAACACACTAAGGCCAACCTAGGCTTGCCATTTATAGTGTAACGTTATTCGTATATGCAAATGAGTGGTTGCCGCCACCACAACACCGATTACTATTAATTTTCGAACAAAGGTGAGAATATTTTCATTGAATTTTGTTTAATGCAAAGAGACAAAGAGCGGCTGGAACGTCTTCGGTAAAATTCATATAGCTCCGGTTTTTGTGAAATTTTAATAATTATCAAACATCAAGTAATAAATATTCCCCCACATTTCAGTTTCCTTGAAGTTTTTGAAGGATTTTTATGGGAAGATCTTCCGATTTAAAAATCTTAAGATTCTAAATCTGCATTATATTTGATCGATAGATATAAGACACACATTAAAAGGACGTCCTGAATTTAAATTTTTTTCCTGAACCCCCTTTAAGCTGAAGTTTTCAATTTAAGACCTTTTCAAGAAACAAAATCATTCATGGATGTTGATAAATATTTGAATAGTAATTTTAGACATGAACATAATATCTTGATTTCAATCTTAATAAGCGGACATAGAATTGGTGCAAAACTGTTCCGTTCGGAAGATCCACTTTACCTCTTGTAGGAAGTTATTTTTCTACTATATGTATATATATGTATATATATATATATATATATATATATATATATATATATATATATATATATATATATATATAAAAAACTGTAAGTTTTGACATTTTAAATGAACTTAGTGTTAGATTGATATAAAGTGCTGTATATGTTCTCACAGAGCTTTATTGTGATTTGATAAATTACGCGTTTTCGAATTTTAAAACCCATGTAATTAATTTGTGTGATATATATATATATATATATGTATATATATATATATATATATATATATATATATATATATATATTATATATATATGTATATATATATATATATATATATGTATATATATATATATTATTGACGAAACAGATGAAGCACTTGACTGCTGATCCATCCAAATGTGATCGACTGTTCGGGTTTTGAATCTTGGCGTGTTTATACTCAGTGTGTCAAGCCTAATTGGTCGTATATGACACTGGGTGTGGATATATATATATATATATATATATATATATATATATATATATATACATGTATATATATGTATATATATATATATACATGTATATATATATGTATATATATATGTATATATGTATATACATATTTATATATATATACATGTATATATATGTATATATGTATATACATATTTATATATATATATTTATATATATATACATGTATATATATGTATATATGTATATACATATTTATATATATATTTATATATATATATATATATTAATATATTTACATATATTTATATAAATATATTAATTATAGAGAGAGAGAGTAAGAAAGATGGAGGTGGGAGAATGAAAAATATGCGAGATATGTTTAATCGCGGTTCCAAACTTCTCAGTGGCCACTGCATTAGCAAGGGATCAACCCTACTTAATTTTCCGTTCCTCGCTCTTTAAGTCGTTAGTGGTTTACAGACACACAATTGGCTGGATACAGATTAAGACATTTAGACAGTGCTCGGTGCCTTTTCATAGAGGATTTACTAGTATTTAAATGAAGTTTGTTTTAATAAAAAACACGTAATTAATTTAACTGATTATATATATATATATATATATATATATATATATATATATATATATATATATATATATATATGTGGGAAATGAAAAAAGAAAAAACAAAAAATGTTTTTTTTAATGTATTTATCAACGTTTCGTCTTTATTTGTAAGACTTTTTCAGGATGATAATTTTCAGAAAAATGTCATTCAAGTACATAGAAATATTGGGTTGACATGATGGGAGAATGAGAAGTAGTAGCCACTACTGGGAGCGCAGGACCAAGGTCCGGGCTGAGAGAAGTCGTTGGTAGGGACTGAATGACATTTTTCTTAAAATTATCATCCTGAAGAAGTCTTAACAATAAAGACGAAACGTTGATGAATACATAAATAAAAACATCTTTTCGTTTTTCCTCTTTCATTCCCAATTACGTCGGATTACCCTCATCCTTCCTTTCTTGCATATATATGTGTGGGGGGTGGGGGCATTCTCAGCCAAGCAGATAATCGTAAGACGATAAACACGTGTCTGTTGATAATGGTATTTAATATAGAGAGAGATATAGGTAGAGGTAGAAATAGAAAGACAGACAATGTAGAGTACCCAAGATGTGTGGAATCGCGGCTTGTTACTTTCCAATTGACAATGTGCAACATTTGCCTTCGTAGGTATTAAAGTAGTTGGGGGGTTCACACAAACACACTTGCTTGAATGTAGTTAGCCGACCCACTTCGAGGCCGACATCTCTTATATCCATCTTGATATAATGATGAATATGCCTCAAGGTATGGCTGCACCCGCATCTCGCTACGTAAGTGCTGGTCGTCCAGCACTCTACCCCAGTTCCTTTCCAGCAATGACGCATCCGTGTGAGATCAAAGTTCACCTTATTTTAAACATAAGTTATGTGTGGATTTTCGTCCACTCGTCTCCATCTTGTCATTTATGGGAATTAGAATTCGTCTTTTTTTTTCATGAATTAAAACGGTATTTTTCGCCAACTGCATGACGACTAAAGAAAACACAAAACTTATTCGTTTGTATTTCTCTCCTCTGGGCAGTAAAGAACTCCAGCTTGTATAATTTACGACGCAAGGGTCAGTTTAGATCGGCGTTTCTATTTACACCATACGTACAACAAAACCGCAACATAAATGTCATTTTTTACAAAAAAATTGATATTAGAACTTACCGATGCATGTTATTATAAGCTACGAATTGTGTCTCGCTATCCACACGGCCACGAAACAAAGGTCAAAATGTTAAATCCCTCAGAACGGTTTCAAACTGTCCACGTTTTGACGTCCATTTAAAACATAGATTTATGTTGAAGTGTTTCTTTCATTTTTGTTTTGTTTAGAAAAAACAAAACAATAACATGGCTCTAATAAAATAGTACCGTTTTTGTGTAACGTACCTGTTTTCAGCATGTATTTATCGAGATAATCTTTTCAAACACGAGCTAGTGAGTTCAATCCTCTTCATCTTATACAGGGTACCTTTTCTAATCTATATATCTATATATTAATAAAAGGACATTCGTCTGTATGTCCGTATAAATAAAATTCCAAAAACTACACTATGTGCATTATGGTAACCATATGAATATTAATCCAGCATGTCTGTCGCAAGTTTTCAGCGCAAATATTATATAGGTAACTACATATAAGCTGAGTTCGTTGCAAATTTAAAAAATATGAATTCTTAACATTGGAAAAAAACTAAAAATAGTATTTTTTTTTTACTTTTTTACAGCCCAAACAATTACATATTGCCACTGAGGCGTAAGAGGCTACTATGATAAATTGCCAGATTTATAAGAGGGGCAGTCTGAGTGGTAAGTTGTGTAGAAAGATGTTTGTTAACATTATATTTAAATGTTTGCATGTTGGTACAATCAAGGAAGCAAGGAACGGGGGGGGGGTAATTCCAAAGGCAAGCGGTGTGAGGAAAGAAGCCACAACATTAGAAAACTTTCCGGCATCTGGGGACATCTTCACTGAAGGATTTGTGCTGCTAGTCCGATCGGTCGGAAGTAATTACGTTGCGGAGGTACAAGTGCAGTAAGTTCAAAGGAGCACATTCCGTGGAAGTACTTGTAAAACAAGCACGTAAATACAACATTGCGGTGATGAGACAGAAGCTAGAGCTTGGTAGACAGTCTGGGACCTATTAGGTTAAGGACTCTTTTATTGATACTCGTTAAAGATGGAGAAACCAGTGGTTCGTGCAATTGCTCAGATGTATCGACAATACTTCATGTATGGGCGAATAGTGGCTTTGTAGAGATATAGGATAGTAGCCAGTGTGAGAAGTGTTCTATCCCGGTAGAGTGAAACTATCTTATTTGCAACAGACTAGGCATTACTTTGTATGTATGTATGTATACTGATTCATGTTGATTGTGAATGTTAGGCCGATCTTACAAAAGAGAAAATAATGTAGTCTTGTTAATTCTGAATGGGTATATTTGTTAGGCTATTTCTAATATATGCGAAAAAATTAAATACAGCGTGACCCACGAAAAAAATGCCATCCATGAAATCTTTATATATATATATATATATATATATATATATATATATATATATATATATATATATATATATATATATATATTATTATTATTATTCCATGTATCCACATAAAATGTTATAAGGAGATATAATCTTTTATGTATCCATTTTCAGTATTAACTTCAACAGTGCTCAATACGTGAGTAGAGCTAGGTAGTAAGTTATGAAAATATATTTATGGAAATTAAGCTACACAGAGGTTTCCGCGTTTCATCCCCGTATGGAATCGTCAGGCTAAAATGCATGTAGTTTGAGTTGCTGTGGTGTTTAGTTTAGCTAGTTAACCAATCAGATTCTTTGGTATTCTCTTAGCTTATCGTTGGGCTTCTCACAAACAAAGGTTCGGTTAATTTTACTTCCTATTTTTTCCCTTGCGACTACATGGCTATCAGCCAATCGGGTTCTGTTTGATATTTTCTCGCAATAAAATACCAAAATACACGTGACTATGTCCGACGTTTATCCATCCAAACACCACGTGAAACAACGACATCGGCATGTTTACTGCGCATGTAATAAACATCTGAAAATGGTGTGAAATATGAGCGACATATTGTTTTTCCCGCCATTTTACTGAGTCACTTTTCGCTATTCCGCTTCGATGCATGATTCATTCGCCTCCATCTTGTCGGTTGGCTCCAATCGTTTGACAACATTACGTTATCTCTCTGTTCCGTTCGGGGTTTTTTTTTGTTTGTTCTGTTTTGCTGTTGTTAGCGTTCTTTTATGGTTGTGACCATATTAGTTCAATCACATTTGAAATCGTAGCCATTTTTTATTTATTTGAATCACAAGCAGGCTTATCGAATAATCAGTGTTTAAATCATTTCTTTTTGGCAAAGACAAAAAGAAAACGAAGAAAACGTTTGTCGTAAAATATGAGAGTAAAAAAAAAGAAAAATGTGAAAACAAATTCAACAGTTTCAATTATAAATTTCTGATGGAGAAGCTGAAAATTTGTGTCGCCATTTTTACTTGTTTGTTTGTTTGTTTGTTTGATTATAGCTGCGTCCTTGTACCTCTATAACAAGCTCAGTCCGTCAGTCGTTCAGTAGGTCTATCTGTTACGCTTTATTGAATCCAAGCATCCCTATAACAAGTTTTGACCGCTGGTCGATATGTAACAATTAAATGAAAATATTTACTTTGAAATGTCACACTAAAGTTACAAATCGCATTTTCGTTTGTCTGGCACAATTAATTTTTAATAGAATTTTCGTTTTCTGTCACAATTCAGCTTGAAAAATGATTCCAGTCGTTTGTAACGCTTTTTGTTTGAAATATCATTCTCAGTCGTGTGTCACGCTTGTTTGAAATATAATTTTCGGTGGTCTGTCACGCTTTTGTTTGAAATAAAATTGTGATGGTCTGTCACGCTTTTGTTTGAAATATACTTTTCTGTGGTCTGTCACGCTGATGTTTGAAATATAATTTTGATGGTCTGTCGCGCTTGTGTTTGAAATATACTTTTCGGCGGTCTGTCACAATTATGTTTGAAATATGATTGTTGGCGGTCTGTCACGCTTGTGTTTGGAATATAATGTTGGGTGGTATTTCACGCTTGTGTTTAAAATATAATTTTTGGTGGTCTGTCACGCTTATGTTTGAAATATAATTTTCGGTGGTTTGTCACGCTTATGTTTGAAATATGATTTTCGGTGGTCTGTCACGCTTATGTTTGAAATATAATTTTCGCCAGTCTGACACGATTGTGTCTTAAATACTATTCCCGCTTTTTAGTTTTTCATGCTTGGATTTAAAATTGCATTCACATTGCTATACACGTAAAGAGAGAAAGACAGAGAGTTTGAGGTACCTACTGGAGAGTTTGAATTACCTACTAGACACCATCTTCGAGTGTATTTGTTCTCTCTGTACAAGGGTTTGTCAGGACAACTTCACATAAAGATACTTCCCCTACAAGTAAACACTGACCAAATATCCAAAATAACATTCGAAGCCTGAATAACATCCCCTCGACACGACTATACACTGGCGTATACGTGGAATACTGCATCTTCTCCAGGTAATGTTACCTCAAGTAATAGCACTTAGCTGGATACTCCACCAGACCAGATCAATTCTTGTCCTGGAATCCGGTAAGACCAAGAGACCACAAGAAATATATACTATAACAGAGTTAATTAATAAATTAGGAAGTGGAAAATTAATGTTCTTTACTTCTTTACTAACTCAACGTTTGACAGGTAGAGGAGAGTTTTAATGGAGTATTCGAATATCTATGTATCTCATAGAACGGTCAAGTTTAAGCCGCAGGAAAAGGGCCACTTGAGTTCTGAGAACTTCGACTGAAGTAAAATGAACCATAAGTGAATTGATTGTTCGTTGATCTGTCACGCTAAGTTTTCAATAACATGCTCATGACCTATTCATGGCCAGCCTGAAGTAAAGATGGTACAGGAAAGTTTTGAGAATTCTTCAATTAACTTTTTTTATTGAAATTGCTCCAGACTAGGTATGAAGCCACTTCATGTGAGGAACTAACAATGAATGAAAGATATATAGATGCCGATTGGCCTTAGTCTTGAAAAACCCAAGACTATAGGTAAGAGAAAAAACAGTCAGTAGGAAACAGAGTTGCACAAGTCTGTAGTTCTTGGAAAGGAGCTACTGGAATAGGAAGCTGTATTACAATGAGGTATCAAAACAGCGAATTGATGGAGACCACTAGACCAACGAGTCAAACGAGCTGGAACAAAAGAAGCGGGGAATAGGTCACACAATTCTAAAGAACACATACTATAATAGTATTTAGAGAGAGAGAAAGAGGGGAAGAGAATAAGAAAGGGTGGGATTAATCAAATTACAAATACGTTTCTGCACCTCACGCATATCTGAAGTTGTTCAACACTGACCTTTTACGCTGGCTGCACATATTTCTTTACACGACGAACCTGCTGTAAAAGTGTTCATGTGGCCTCAGGGGTCAAGTGATGGGTTTGGAAGGTCTCATAAAAATTCAAGAAGCTTCTGGAGAAGGACATTGTCCTCTCGGGATTGAAGTTTCTGGCTGCAATTAGTGCGCGACCATCATGGCGAACGAACTTCGTATATCTATCACCATCAATTGATAGATAGGTTAAGACAAGACAAGACAACTACCATAGAGATTGGTGAGTGGATGAACAATGTGTTCATTGTTCATGTTCTTCCATTCATTCACGATCAAACTTTTTGCTACGAGTAATTAATTCCGATATGGTTACGTGGACACGCGTACAGTTTAGATTAAGCCACAATATCAGTGTTTCTCAGTCGGATTTCCCGGGAACACTAAGATTACGCAAAAGGTCCATTAGGGTTCCGAAAAGACAGAAATCATCTTTTATTTTTAATTTATGCTTGTAATAAGTTTTTGTATAGCAAAAAACAAACCCAGATTTATTGGCCTTTTGGATAGGAGCAAAGTGTAATATCTGTTCTGGTATTAGACTTTATCTTTTCTGTCTTCGTTCAGTGAAGGAGTAATTCTTTTAGATTGGGGTATTTTTATCCATTTTTGTCCCGATCCAGAATGCCCCTATTTGGTGAGAGGGATTTTCCATAGATTTAAAATCGACCTTGTGTCTAATTCTGCCCTTGTAGGGGAAGCAAGTAAATAGAGAAGATGTAGTTTTCACATTAGAGCATGGCTCTGAAAGCAATATTTTCTTAGACCGTTTATTGGTTTAGAGGATATTTCTTCTTATCATTTGTTTGTACTTGAATTCAGCTCAGCCAAGGCACATTACCACTGCAACGTAAGGGCCGACTGTGGATTAGGGACCATAAATTAAAGGGAGCATCCTAAGTGGAGAGTTATGCAGTGATATATTTGTTCACATTATACATAACTTTCTGCATGTCGGTAGGGTCAGGGTAACAGAGAGCAGGGGAGGAATTCTAAAAGCTGGCAGTTCGAGGAAAGAAGCTATTAAAGTAGAAGGCTCTCCGGCATGTGGGGACCTCCACAGTGAATGGAGTTGATCGAGTGTATTTACGTCGAGGGAAGCACCAGAGTAGCTAGTTCATCAGTCTATCATTTCACTGAAGTACTTGTAAAACAAGCGAAGGGAGGCAACATTGCGTCGATGGAACAGGAGCTGGAGCTTGGTGGATAGTGAGGGACCTATGAGATTAGCGGCTTTTCTTTTACCATTGCTAAGAAAGGGAAGCTAGTGGTTAGTGCACCAGCAAAGATGTGACAAAAATACTCCATACATGGACAGATGGCGGCTTTGTAGAAATATAGAATACTGGCAGGTGTGAGAGGTTTTCTAGCACGGTAGAGTGAGCCCACTTTCCTTGCATGTCTTTAAAACGTTACCGGTAAAGGTTATATAAATAATGAGGTGATGCAGCCATCATCTGTTTTCGTTCTTTTTATATTTATGTTTTCGATATTAAATCATATTGGTTACTTAGGTTTAGTTTTTATGTTCGAGTTTAGACATTATTCTTTAATGAAACCCTGTAAGGTTCTCAATAGAGACTGCAGCTGAAACATGTATGCACATATGTAACAAATAAAATATGTATACTATATATATATATATATATATATATATATATATATATATATATATATATATATAAATATATATATGATGAAATGGAAATAGTATTGCGACGTAATGGAAAATGAAAAAAGGAACACCAAAAATATTATTTATGCATTCATCAACGTTTCGTCTTTATTCCAAGACTTTCTCAGGATGATTATCTGAAGAAAATAACACAATTGTTTTCAAATAGTGTGTACTTGTGTGTTATTTTCTTCAGACAATCATCCTGAGGAAGTCTTGAAATAAATATGAAACGTTGATAAATACATGAATAATATTTTAAGGTTTTCTATTTTGATTTTCCATATATATATATATATATATATATATATATATATATATATATATATATATATATATATATATATATATATATAGCCTGAAGATTCCCGCGGTGAAGAAACGCGGGAGCCTCTGTGTAGCTTGATTGCGATATATATTTTCATTGTTTACTACCTAGCTCTACTTACGTATCGAGCACTGTTGAAGTAAATACTGAAAACTGATACATAAAAAATTATATCACTTTATGATATTTTATGTGGATACATGAAGTACTAATATATATATATATATATATATATATATATATATATATATTTATATATATATATATATATATATATACATATATATATATATATATATATATATATATATATATATATATATATATATATATATATATAAAAGATATTTCACCCCAACAAGACAGGATGCCACTGTAGACGTAACGGGCTACTGAGAATTAGAAAGTTGGTTTAGAGTGTCATCATAAGTTGGGAGCTGTGCAGCGAGATGTCTCTTTACATTAGTTTTAAATCTCTGAATGATAGTAACATCGGGGAAACAGGGAACATGGAGGGAGTTTCAGGGGTATGCAGCACGCTGGAGTAGAATACTCTCCGGCATCTGGGGAGCACCACAGTGAATGGATGAGACCTAGCTGATTGTCGCGTTGTTCTCGTGTATTTGCGTCGAGGGGGCACAAGAGCAGCTAGTTCATCATATATATATATATATATATATATATATATATATATATATATATATATATATATATGTGTGTGTGTGTGTGTGTGTGTGTGAACAATATAGCTTTTATTTAGCATTGGCGTCACTTTTACAATAAAGTATAATTTGTACGTAAACAAGTTATTCAAAAATATATATTACAAGTAAATAGAACAGACGCAGTTTTCACATTAGAGCATGGCTCTGAAAGCAATATTTTATTAAAGCATTTATTGGTTTAAAGGACATTTCTTCTTATCATTTGTTTGTACTTGAATTCAGCTCAGCCAAGGCACATTACCACTGCAACGTAAGGACCGACTGTGGATTAGGGGCCATAAATTAAAGGGAGCATCCTAAGTGGAGAGTTATGCAGTGATATATTTGTTCACATTACACATAACTTTCTGCATGTCGGTAGAGTCAGGGTAACAGAGAGCAGGGAGGGAATTCTAAAAGCTGGCAGTTCGAGGAAAGAAGCCATTGAAGTAGAAGGTGCTCCGGCATGTGGGGACCTCCACAGTGAATGAAGTGAATTTAACTGATTGACGAGTTGATTGAGTGTATTTACGTCGAGGGAGGCACCAGAGCAGCCAGTTCATCAGTACATCATTTCACTGAAGTAATATATATATATATATATATATATATATATATATATATATATATATATATACGTGTGTGTCTATATATAAGAGAAAGGGCGGGGATAGAGATAGATAGATAGAGAGAGAGATAGAGAGAGAGGGGGAGAGAGAGAGAGAGAGATGTGTGAGGACATAAAAATATGTAGGCTGGTATCCAGTCACGCTGATAGCCAGTTCGCAGTAAAAAAATCTGCATAGTCGTATTAGACTGTTAGACTGGACTAGCGTTCAGGAGAGACGGAGACACATCATGTGTTCAAGAATAACTATAAAAGACTAGCTTTCATGAATAAATGGTTGTAGCGTTACTACAATATCATTAAGTTAATGGACATTTGATATATTTAAGTGTTCTTCCTACCTACTTACACTCCATTCAAGAATTAACCTGTCAACCTTTTTTCTATAGAGTTTTTCCTGTGTCATTTTTTTATAATTCGTAATAATATTTTTTATCCGACCGCGTATCCTTATTAGCAGCTCCGTCTCTCGGGCGCACGGGCTTTCTGTGACGCTTTGAATTTAAATAGAATTCCCATTGCAAAGCGAACAGACTAAACGGACACACCTATTCAAGACGTGTCCCGTCATCTCTATAGGAGGCTCTGTCCGTCGCACAATTAAATTTGTTTGAAACGTTGGTTCCGCTTTATATGTTAGTCTGCTAAGCTTTAAAAAAATGATTTTCGTTGGGGAGTTACGTTTGAGTTAAAACAAGCGTGTTCGTTGTTCTGTCACGTTTGAGTTTAAAATAACATTTAGCAAGCTTCATTTTGAAATAACACTATCGTTGGTCTGTCACGCTAATGTTTAAATTATCATTTTCGTTTGTTACTCTAAAGTTTAAATAACATTTAGCAAGTTTCATTCTGAAATAACACTTTCGTTGGTCTGTCACGTTAATGTTTAAATTAGCATTTTCGTTTGTTACTCTAAAGTTTAAAATAACATTTAGCAAACTTCATTCTGAAATAACACTATCTTTGGTCTGTCACGCTAATGTTCAAATTAGCATTTTCGTTTATTACTTTCAAGTTTAAAATAACATTTAGCAAACTTCATTTTGAAATAACACTTTCGTTGGTCTGTCACGCTAATGTTTAAATTATCATTTTCGTTTGTTACTCTAAAGTTTAAATAACATTTAGCAAGTTTCATTCTGAAATAACACTTTCGTTGGTCTGTCACGTTAATGTTTAAATTAGCATTTTCGTTTGTTACTCTAAAGTTTAAAATAACATTTAGCAAACTTCATTCTGAAATAACACTATCTTTGGTCTGTCACGCTAATGTTTAAATTAGCATTTTCGTTTGTTACTCTAAAGTTTAAAATAACATTTAGCAAGTTTCATTCTGAAATAACACTATCGTTGGTCTGTCACGCTAATGTTTAAATTAGCATTTTCGTTTGTTACTCTCAAGTTAAAAATAACATTTAGCAAACTTCATTCTGAAATAACACTATCTTTGGTCTGTCACGCTAATGTTTAAATTAGCATTTTCGTTTGTTACTCTAAAGTTTAAAATAACATTTAGCAAGTTTCATTCTGAAATAACACTATCGTTGGTCTGTCACGCTAATGTTTAAATTAGCATTTTCGTTTGTTACTCTCAAGTTAAAAATAACATTTAGCAAACTTCATTCTGAAATAACACTATCTTTGGTCTGTCACGCTAATGTTTAAATTAGCATTTTCGTTTGTTACTCTAAAGTTTAAAATAACATTTAGCAAGTTTCATTCTGAAATAACACTATCGTTGGTCTGTCACGCTAATGTTTAAATTAGCATTTTCGTTTGTTACTCTCAAGTTAAAAATAACATTTAGCAAACTTCATTCTGAAATAACACTATCTTTGGTCTGTCACGCTAATGTTTAAATTAGCATTTTCGTTTGTTACTCTAAAGTTTAAAATAACATTTAGCAAGTTTCATTCTGAAATAACACTATCGTTGGTCTGTCACGCTAATGTTTAAATTAGCATTTTCGTTTGTTACTCTCAAGTTAAAAATAACATTTAGCAAACTTCATTCTGAAATAACACTATCTTTGGTCTGTCACGCTAATGTTTTAATTAGCAGTTTCGTTTGTTACTCTCAAGTTTAAAATAACATTTAGCAAGTTTCATTCTGAAATAACACTATCTTTGGTCTGTCACGCTAATGTTTAAATTAGCATTTTCGTTTGTTACTCTCAAGTTAAAAATAACATTTAGCAAACTTCATTCTGAAATAACACTATCTTTGGTCTGTCACGCTAATGTTTTAATTAGCAGTTTCGTTTGTTACTCTCAAGTTTAAAATAACATTTAGCAAGTTTCATTCTGAAATAACACTATCGTTGGTCTGTCACGCTAATGTTTTAATTAGCAGTTTCGTTTGTTACTCTCAAGTTTAAAATAACATTTAGCAAGTTTCATTCTGAAATAACACTATCTTTGGTCTGTCACGCTAATGTTTAAATTAGCATTTTCGTTTGTTACTCTCAAGTTAAAAATAACATTTAGCAAACTTCATTCTGAAATAACACTATCTTTGGTCTGTCACGCTAATGTTTAAATTAGCATTTTCGTTTGTTACTCTAAAGTTTAAATAACATTTAGCAAGTTTCATTCTGAAATAACACTTTCGTTGGTCTGTCACGTTAATGTTTAAATTAGCATTTTCGTTTGTTACTCTAAAGTTTAAAATAACATTTAGCAAACTTCATTCTGAAATAACACTATCTTTGGTCTGTCACGCTAATGTTTAAATTAGCATTTTCGTTTGTTACTCTAAAGTTTAAAATAACATTTAGCAAGTTTCATTCTGAAATAACACTATCGTTGGTCTGTCACGCTAATGTTTAAATTAGCATTTTCGTTTGTTACTCTCAAGTTAAAAATAACATTTAGCAAACTTCATTCTGAAATAACACTATCTTTGGTCTGTCACGCTAATGTTTAAATTAGCATTTTCGTTTGTTACTCTAAAGTTTAAAATAACATTTAGCAAGTTTCATTCTGAAATAACACTATCGTTGGTCTGTCACGCTAATGTTTAAATTAGCATTTTCGTTTGTTACTCTCAAGTTAAAAATAACATTTAGCAAACTTCATTCTGAAATAACACTATCTTTGGTCTGTCACGCTAATGTTTAAATTAGCATTTTCGTTTGTTACTCTAAAGTTTAAAATAACATTTAGCAAGTTTCATTCTGAAATAACACTATCGTTGGTCTGTCACGCTAATGTTTAAATTAGCATTTTCGTTTGTTACTCTCAAGTTAAAAATAACATTTAGCAAACTTCATTCTGAAATAACACTATCTTTGGTCTGTCACGCTAATGTTTAAATTAGCATTTTCGTTTGTTACTCTCAAGTTAAAAATAACATTTAGCAAACTTCATTCTGAAATAACACTATCTTTGGTCTGTCACGCTAATGTTTTAATTAGCAGTTTCGTTTGTTACTCTCAAGTTTAAAATAACATTTAGCAAGTTTCATTCTGAAATAACACTATCGTTGGTCTGTCACGCTAATGTTTTAATTAGCAGTTTCGTTTGTTACTCTCAAGTTTAAAATAACATTTAGCAAGTTTCATTCTGAAATAACACTATCTTTGGTCTGTCACGCTAATGTTTAAATTAGCATTTTCGTTTGTTACTCTCAAGTTAAAAATAACATTTAGCAAACTTCATTCTGAAATAACACTATCTTTGGTCTGTCACGCTAATGTTTAAATTAGCATTTTCGTTTGTTACTCTAAAGTTTAAAATAACATTTAGCAAGTTTCATTCTGAAATAACACTATCGTTGGTCTGTCACGCTAATGTTTAAATTAGCATTTTCGTTTGTTACTCTCAAGTTAAAAATAACATTTAGCAAACTTCATTCTGAAATAACACTATCTTTGGTCTGTCACGCTAATGTTTAAATTAGCATTTTCGTTTGTTACTCTAAAGTTTAAAATAACATTTAGCAAGTTTCATTCTGAAATAACACTATCGTTGGTCTGTCACGCTAATGTTTAAATTAGCATTTTCGTTTGTTACTCTCAAGTTAAAAATAACATTTAGCAAACTTCATTCTGAAATAACACTATCTTTGGTCTGTCACGCTAATGTTTTAATTAGCAGTTTCGTTTGTTACTCTCAAGTTTAAAATAACATTTAGCAAGTTTCATTCTGAAATAACACTATCGTTGGTCTGTCACGCTAATGTTTAAATTAGCATTTTCGTTTGTTACTCTCAAGTTAAAAATAACATTTAGCAAACTTCATTCTGAAATAACACTATCTTTGGTCTGTCACGCTAATGTTTAAATTAGCAGTTTCGTTTGTTACTCTCAAGTTTAAAATAACATTTAGCAAGTTTCATTCTGAAATAACACTATCGTTGGTCTGTCACGCTAATGTTTAAATTAGCATTTTCGTTTGTTACTCTCAAGTTAAAAATAACATTTAGCAAACTTCATTCTGAAATAACACTATCTTTGGTCTGTCACGCTAATGTTTAAATTAGCATTTTCGTTTGTTACTCTAAAGTTTAAAATAACATTTAGCAAGTTTCATTCTGAAATAACACTATCGTTGGTCTGTCACGCTAATGTTTAAATTAGCATTTTCGTTTGTTACTCTCAAGTTAAAAATAACATTTAGCAAACTTCATTCTGAAATAACACTATCTTTGGTCTGTCACGCTAATGTTTAAATTAGCATTTTCGTTTGTTACTCTAAAGTTTAAAATAACATTTAGCAAGTTTCATTCTGAAATAACACTTTCGTTGGTCTGTCACGTTAATGTTTAAATTATCATTTTCGTTTGTTACTCTAAAGTTTAAATAACATTTAGCAAGTTTCATTCTGAAATAACACTTTCGTTGGTCTGTCACGTTAATGTTTAAATTAGCATTTTCGTTTGTTACTCTAAAGTTTAAATAACATTTAGCAAGTTTCATTCTGAAATAACACTATCGTTGGTCTGTCACGCTAATGTTTAAATTAGCATTTTCGTTTGTTACTCTAAAGTTTAAATAACATTTAGCAAGTTTCATTCTGAAATAACACTTTCGTTGGTCTGTCACGCTAATGTTTAAATTAGCATTTTCGTTTGTTACTCTAAAGTTAAAAATAACATTTAGCAAACTTCATTCTGAAATAACACTATCTTTGGTCTGTCACGCTAATGTTTAAATTAGCATTTTCGTTTGTTACTCTCAAGTTAAAAATAACATTTAGCAAGTTTCATTCTGAAATAACACTATCGTTGGTCTGTCACGCTAATGTTTTAATTAGCAGTTTCGTTTGTTACTCTCAAGTTTAAAATAACATTTAGCAAGTTTCATTCTGAAATAACACTTTCGTTGGTCTGTCACGCTAATGTTTAAATTATCATTTTCGTTTGTTACTCTCAAGTTAAAAATAACATTTAGCAAACTTCATTCTGAAATAACACTATCTTTGGTCTGTCACGCTAATGTTTAAATTAGCATTTTCGTTTGTTACTCTAAAGTTTAAAATAACATTTAGCAAGTTTAATTCTGAAATAACACTATCGTTGGTCTGTCACGTTAATGTTTAAATTAGCATTTTCGTTTGTTACTCTCAAGTTAAAAATAACATTTAGCAAACTTCATTCTGAAATAACACTATCTTTGGTCTGTCACGCTAATGTTTAAATTAGCATTTTCGTTTGTTACTCTAAAGTTTAAAATAACATTTAGCAAGTTTCATTCTGAAATAACACTATCGTTGGTCTGTCACGTTAATGTTTAAATTAGCATTTTCGTTTGTTACTCTCAAGTTAAAAATAACATTTAGCAAACTTCATTCTGAAATAACACTATCTTTGGTCTGTCACGCTAATGTTTAAATTAGCATTTTCGTTTGTTACTCTAAAGTTTAAAATAACATTTAGCAAGTTTCATTCTGAAATAACACTATCGTTGGTCTGTCACGCTAATGTTTAAATTAGCATTTTCGTTTGTTACTCTCAAGTTAAAAATAACATTTAGCAAACTTCATTCTGAAATAACACTATCTTTGGTCTGTCACGCTAATGTTTAAATTAGCATTTTCGTTTGTTACTCTAAAGTTTAAAATAACATTTAGCAAGTTTCATTCTGAAATAACACTATCGTTGGTCTGTCACGCTAATGTTTAAATTAGCATTTTCGTTTGTTACTCTCAAGTTAAAAATAACATTTAGCAAACTTCATTCTGAAATAACACTATCTTTGGTCTGTCACGCTAATGTTTAAATTAGCATTTTCGTTTGTTACTCTAAAGTTTAAAATAACATTTAGCAAGTTTCATTCTGAAATAACACTATCGTTGGTCTGTCACGCTAATGTTTAAATTAGCATTTTCGTTTGTTACTCTCAAGTTAAAAATAACATTTAGCAAACTTCATTCTGAAATAACACTATCTTTGGTCTGTCACGCTAATGTTTAAATTAGCATTTTCGTTTGTTACTCTAAAGTTTAAAATAACATTTAGCAAGTTTCATTCTGAAATAACACTATCGTTGGTCTGTCACGCTAATGTTTAAATTAGCATTTTCGTTTGTTACTCTCAAGTTAAAAATAACATTTAGCAAACTTCATTCTGAAATAACACTATCTTTGGTCTGTCACGCTAATGTTTAAATTAGCATTTTCGTTTGTTACTCTAAAGTTTAAAATAACATTTAGCAAGTTTCATTCTGAAATAACACTATCGTTGGTCTGTCACGCTAATGTTTAAATTAGCATTTTCGTTTGTTACTCTCAAGTTAAAAATAACATTTAGCAAACTTCATTCTGAAATAACACTATCTTTGGTCTGTCACGCTAATGTTTAAATTAGCATTTTCGTTTGTTACTCTAAAGTTTAAAATAACATTTAGCAAGTTTCATTCTGAAATAACACTATCGTTGGTCTGTCACGCTAATGTTTAAATTAGCATTTTCGTTTGTTACTCTCAAGTTAAAAATAACATTTAGCAAGTTTCATTCTGAAATAACACTATCGTTGGTCTGTCACGCTAATGTTTAAATTAGCATTTTCGTTTGTTACTCTAAAGTTTAAAATAACATTTAGCAAGTTTCATTCTGAAATAACACTTTCGTTGGTCTGTCACGTTAATGTTTAAATTAACATTTTCGTTTGTTACTCTCAAGTTAAAAATAACATTTAGCAAGTTTCATTCTGAAATAACACTATCGTTGGTCTGTCACGCTAATGTTTAAATTAGCATTTTCGTTTGTTACTCTTAAGTTAAAAATTATATTTTGTTGGTCTATCACGCTTAAGTTTGAAATAGAATTTGGATTGATCTGTCACGTTTAATTTGAAATAGCATATTCGTTTGTTTAGCAAGCTTATTTTTTAAATAAACATTTGTGTTGGTCTGTCACGCTTAATTTAGAATTAGCATGTCCGGTGCGCAGTCAGTCTTCAGTTTTAAATTATAGTTTGTCTGTTTGTCACGCTTTTGTTTGAAATATCATTTTCATGTACAAAACCCACCAACTATATCGACTCATACATTGTATATGTTTCTAACCATCTCTATAACAGGATCTGTCCGTTGTCACGTTCAAATTTAAAATATAATTTCAGTCGATCCCCCTCCCCCTTATGATGTTTGTTAGTCTGTCATCGTTTCTTACCGCTAAAATAACATTTCTGTTTGTCTGTCACGTTTCAGTTTTAAATATTTCAGTAGATTTAATAAATAATATTTTCGTGAATTCAAAATTACATATTCGTCTGTGTGTCGCACTCACGTCTGAAATAGTATTTCCGTTGGTTAACAGTTACGGTTGAAATAGCATTCTTATCGCTACACGCGCAAGTTGAATGGACGGATGTTATGAATATCCGTTCTCATGCCCGCTATATGTCAATTACGTCACTGGTTATATGTGGTTGGGTGCTTTTATATACATACTTGAAAATGTCATTCTCGAAAGTTGTCAAAGTAGGCCGAGGTTGTACTCGAATAGAAGACGGGCGTCTACGACACGTTCCCTCATTGCTAACAGATTTATCATCCAATCCTTTGGAACATTAATTTCTGATGAGTGTAGATTGACTAATGAAGCGCGTCCAAGGCTGAATTGCGACGCCATAACGCACCTCCTATTCTGACCAAACTCATTCGATGTATTAGCAGCAAATCACCTTCACATGCACTACGAGTGTCTAGCTTTTGATTTATATCACATATAGCACCTAGAAGTTTCACGGGAAATCATCTGAATCGTTGGTAGAAGAGGCTCGCTTTTAATGAAAAAGCTGTGCGCAGTGTGCGCACACGCTATTGACTGTCGTGGGTTTAGAGTCGGAGTTTGGGTTGAGATTAGGTTAGAGTTAAGCTTCGGGTGCAAGTCTCCACGTTAAGATCGACGAAACCATAATGTCTCATCATACTAAATGCAGAATAAACGCCACTGTTAAACGCATCACGAAATGGTGGACAGTCTCCTGTGTGAATTATCGGTTACTTTTGAAAACTCGAAACAATAAGTAATAATTCCTGTAATATGTAGAGGATTGTCTGCATGCATAGGAATTCTAAATTGTACTATTCACGTTATTAAGTGATCATAAGAAGATATGATTGTTTATTAAAATAATAAAACAAATATTACAGAAATATTTACCCACTTTTTTTTTAAATTGAATCTATCTTTATAAAAAGAATATAGATTTTACTTTTTAGAATACACTTATTTTAACCTGCCATGAAGGAAAAAAAGATTTCTGGATTTAAGTGTGTTTATGTGTTTCTGATTATTTGACAATTCTATTGTAAATGAAAGTTATTTTAACCAGGATCGCAGTTATTTAAGCAATGACGTGATATGTTGTATTGTTTCAGTGCGGTTTTAGCCAGATATTTGCTAATTTAATTGTCTTCCATAGTAAATTTTACATAAGAATACACTTTTAGATTTATTGTAGATTCTCTAATCTTTTCTTTCTATAGGAAACACACAAACATACAAACACATACTCACAGACATTATAAATATATAGAAGATAGCATTCCATCTATCTCATTAAGCCTTACTCTCTATATATGGTGGCGCATTCGTAAAATAAGTAATTACAGTGATGCCCAGGGTGTTTTTATACTATTCGCAGTGGGGACATTTGACCCCTAAAAAAGATAAAATGGTTGCATTAAACCCTAATTTCGCATATCTTTAGGATAATATGATACTACCGAATATATTTCTTATTTCAGTACGATGTTTCGTATGATTCCGATCCTGTTATGTACCCTTGCAAAACATTCACAGCAAGAACTCGTCTAGTTATTACCACCGCAAATAACTTTCATTTACTCTATCTGTGTACCTAAAACCAAAATCACCATTCCATAAACAGAGTACTTCACATTTATGTAACTCAATACCATGGGCTGCATCCCTGCTGACTACATGATTGTATTCAAGTCTAATGTAATAAAAAAAATACTTGGTCATAAATAAATACTTGTTGAGCCGTCCTCTTAAGCAATCAGATTCTGCCCTTTCAACTCATCGTTTCCAACCCTCTCATAGTAGTCTTTGTCAATCGAATTGACAATCTCATTAACAATTATCCTCGAGTTGCTTTGGGGGCCTTCGTAAGTGATGACTCGTTAATATTATATTCAAAAGCGATCTCCAGTCGAATGTATATCCCAGTCAGGGAAGATGACGACGTTAGGTTTTTGCAGCGTTTTGCAGGGAGGTATCGCCGTTCTCCACCATACAGCACGTGATATTCTCAAATGGTCACCTATCTGGTACTAGCCAAGCTCAACGTTGCTTAACTTCGGTAATCTAACGATAACCGGTGTGTAAACTTGATTATAGCGAGGTACCCTGAAAGAGTCTATAAAGAGCCGGAAAGCGCACCGTCGACATACCATGGTAGAGAATTCTTTACATAGAGTTACCAGGCAATGATACATCCTCGACAATCAGTCCGACAAAGGATAGGCCGTGTGTTGGATCTTTTGGTCCTGCTTTCTCGGGGTGACCTATTTGTTTTTGGATTGTCATAGGAGGGCCGCCCTTCAAGGCTTTAATTTCTCTCTTTAAGAAGAGGTTCTGTTATGGTCATTCGCCTAAGGCGCTCCTGCCAGGGAATGACGACGGGGCGGATCAGGCATTTTTGCGGGGTCAGAATGCGCTTACTCTTGTGCACTGGCTTACCATCCCACTTTTCTGTCATTGTGCCACATCTTTCCGTAGTGTGTGGGGGGAGTGCTAAGAGGCTAATACCTTTCCTGGTAGATGCGCCAGATGTGATTAGGAATAAATCAATCTTTTATTGATTTCAGAGTGGCAGGGTTAGGCAAAAAAAAGTCTGGTCTCAAAGCAAATAAGTTTTTAGGTTGTCAGAATATTCCAATGGTTTCCCCTGGCTACATAGGTTAGGGTTAGGGTTAGGCAAAAAAGTCCCTCTCAAAGCGAATAAGTTTCTAGGTTGTCAGAATGTTCCAAGGATTACCCTGGCTACATAGGTTAGGGTTAGGGTTAGGCAAAAAAGTCCCTCTCAAAGCTAATAAGTTTCTAGGTTGTCAGAATGTTCCAAAGATTACCCTGGCTACATAGGTTAGGGTAAGGGTTAGGCAAAAAAGTCCCTCTCAAAGCGAATAAGTTTCTAGGTTGTCAGAATATTCGAAGGATTACCCTGGCTACATAGGTTAGGGTTAGGGTTAGGCAAAAAGTCCCTATCAAAGCGAATAAGTTAATAGGTTGTCAGAATATTCCAAAGATTACCCTGGCTACATACGTTAGGCTTAGGGTTAGGCAAATAAGTCCCTCTCAAAGCGAATAAGTTTCTAGGTTGTCAGAATGTTCCAAAGATTACCCTGGCCGGATAGGTTTACCGTGCGTCCGATCCGATTATGAAAATGCAGACGAATGTCATACTGGTCGAGGGTACGGTCCTCGAAAATCAATCCGACAGTGGATTTGTTGCTCTCGAGCTGAGTTATGGTTCAGTTCAGTCCTAACATGTCCACCTTCACAGGCTTTACGAAGGTTTAGTTTAATGATAATCGTCTGAGGCGCCCTTACCGGGGAATGCCGACGGAGCTGCTCTGACATTTTTTGTAGACCAGAGAGCGCTTATCCTAGTGCGCTTGCTTTTCAAAACCTCACTTGACCTTGTGTCTAACATTCTGGAAAGGGGGTAAATACATTTTCAGAAAGAAATTAACGAAATATAAATTTAAAAACAAAACTAGACGATCTTTTGGGGGGGATAAAGATTTTTTTGTGCGTGTTTTTTGATTAATACAATTTTCGAACCTTTTTTATGAATACAGAAACGCCATCTTTTGTGGCTCGGATAAATGTTGTTGTTGTTGTTGTTGTTGCTGTTGTTGTTTTATGTATTTGTTATTGTTTTTTTGTTTGTTTTATTTTGTTTTTCAAATTTGCTGAAGTGCATTCCACTTAGAAGCACTTAACCTATAAAGCAAAACCTTGTGAGAAAATGTTACCCTTCGCAATGGACTTTTTCTCTGGGTCATTTTCATTTCGCAATTAATGTTACTATTATATTATTTACTCGCGACGAGTTTTCACACCAGTCGTTATCAGTGATTGCCCACTAGCAATAACAAGTTTGTGTTCCCTGGAGTTTGAGTGATAACAAGTCTCCTCAGATTTCACAAACTCTCCGTCTCTTTCGATAATCGTTACGAATCACTCTGTGCTATCGCAACAGTCGTTTACCATCGATTTCTCGCTGATGGTTTCCTATTGAATTCAAGTAGCAATAGGTCTTTACAAGATTCAATTAATATCCGCGCTCTTCTACTGGAGTTCTAGATAGTGCTTACCCTCCCCGGTCTTTCCATTCTCCTTGACTCTTTACTGCAATTGTGTGTGGTACCAGAGGCCGCTGCTAATATTTGTTTTGGTTAGGGGTCTAATTATAAACATTTTCAGTTCCCTTCATTTCGTGTTATAGTCTTTCTATATTCTTATTATTATTCTATTTAAACTTACCTGTATTTAGTCGGCGTCACTTGGCTATGTGTTGTGATTTCCGCACTCGAGGATTTTTCTTACTATTTCAGCTACTATTATTATATATATGATCATTGTGTACTCTCTAGTTGTTCTTTCACAGGTCTTAACCAGTGATCGCTCATTGGGAAAACCAAGTGATGTTTCCTAGAGTCTGAATAACAATAAGTCTACTCAGATTTCCAGTGTCTCTACAAATTCTTCGATAACCACTGCAATTCATATTGCGTTTTCTCAACATTCGTTTACCATTTAGTTCTCTTTAATAACGGCCCTTTTTTATCTGGAAATTGAGTAGTAAAGCTCATCAAACATCCATTACTCTCCATTCCCTTCCGGTTGAGGTTTCGATTGGGGTTGTAGAGGGGGTGCCATATTATTTTGTACTTCTATTATATATATATATATATATATATATATATATATATATATATATATATATATATAGGCAGCATCTTCTCTTGCAGGCAAGTATTGTTGAATATGAGAGACAACTCATGTCTAGATATCCTTTGATGGATCCTTCTAATAGTCCGAATAAGGATCTTAGTTTCGAAGGGGAATTGGTTGATGAATTTGCAATAGTTCCGATCGGGACCAGGAATTGTTGTAAGTTACCTGTTGGGCTATGGTGCTAGTATCAGACAAATGCATCGTCAATTTTCTCGACAAAGTCGGAATTCAGAAAACTCTTAGTAGAAAATACCAAAATCTTAGAATATAGTACTAACAAAGAAAAACTCTATATACATGTATTATATATTATATATATATATGTATTAGAAGTCCTACATATAAAAATCAAACAAATCTAATTAATAGAATTAATTTTACTATAAGTAATAATATACTAAAATATCTATAATTCTAACTACAGTTTCGTACTTATTACATAATTCCCGCCAAAACCGTCTATAATACTAACACATAGTCTGTACCTAATTATAAGCTCATTCCCCTGAAGATGGAACCGGATGGGTCTGAAAGTACTTGGGACACAAATTTAAACTATGGCAAATTCATCAGCCAATTCCCCTCCGAAACTAAGATCCGAACTATTGAAAGGATCTACCAAAGGATATCTAGAAATGAGTTCTCTCTTATATTCAACATATATAATTTTTCATGGTAAACAACTGATGATCCCTTAAATAGTGTTAGAAATAAACTAATATAATAACTGTAAAAAATAAATTAACTTACATGAGTGATTTTCCACTGGAAGACTTGGGACTATAAGTTTGTTTGTTTTTTGTTTTTTTTTAATATAGTTTTAATGGTTGAGAAACTTCCGAGACTATA
>OY744522.1:44010262-44025262 GCA_963556195.1 Sepiola atlantica
TTGAAAAACTGAAGAAAGTTACATTTTAAACGTGGCGAACCAACAACTTTAGTGTGACAGATTACTGAAAATTATGTTTCAAACCTAAGCGTGACCGATCAACGAACATAATATTAAAAAAACTTTCATCTTAAACTTTAGTTGATAAACCGTAGAAAGTTACATTTTAAACGTGGCGAACCAACAACTTTAGTTTAACAGATTACTGAAAATTATGTTTCAAACCTAAGCGTGACCGATCAAAGAACATAATATTAAAAAAACTTTCATCTTAAACTTTAGTTGATAAACCGTAGAAAGTTACATTTTAAACGTTGCGAACCAAAAACTTTAATGTGACAGATTACTGAAAATTATGTTTCAAACCTAAGCGTGACAGATCAAAGAACATAATATTAAAAAAACTTTCATCTTAAACTTAAGTTGATAAACCGTAGAAAGTTACATTTTAAACGTTGCGAACCAAAAACTTTAATGTGACAGATTACTGAAAATTATGTTTCAAACCTAAGCGTGACCGATCAACGAACATGGTATTAAAACACTTCTATTTTAAGCTTAAGTTGAAAAACCGAAGAAAGTTACATTTTAAACGTGGCGAACCAAAAACTTTAATGTGACAGATTACTGAAAATTATGTTTCAAACCTAAGCGTGACAGATCAAAGAACATGATATTAAAAAAACTTCCATTTTAAACTTAAGTTGAAAAACTGAAGAAAGTTACATTTTAAACGTGGCGAACCAAAAACTTTAGTGTGACAGATTAATTAAAATTATGTTTCAAACCTAAGCGTGACCGATCAAAGAACATGATATTAAAACACTTCCATTTTAAGCTTAAGTTGATAAACCGAAGAAAGTTACATTTTAAACGTGGCGAACCAAAAACTTTAGTGTGACAGATTACTGAAAATCATGTTTCAAACCTAAGCGTGGCAGATCAAAGAACATGATATTAAAAAAACTTCCATTTTAAACTTAAGTTGAAAAACTGAAGAAAGTTACATTTTAAACGTGGCGAACCAAAAACCTTAGTGTGACAGATTACTGAAAATTTTGTTTACAAACCTAAGCGTGACCGATCAAAGAACATGGTATTAACAAAAATTTCATCTTAAACTTAAGTTGATATACCGAAGAAAGTTACATTTTAAACGTGGCGAACCAAAAACTTTAGTATGACAGATAACTGAAAATTGTATTTCAAACTTATGCCTGGCAGACAAAAAATATATATTTCAAACTAATGTGTGACAGACCAAAGAAAATTCCCTTTCAAACCTAAGCGTTACAGACCAAAAATGTATAATTTCAAACTTATGTGTGGCAGACCAAAGAAAATTTCGCCTTTAAAGCTTAAGCGTGGCAGACAAAAAAAAAGTATATTTCAAACTAATGCGTCACAAGTTAATGAAAATGCTATTTTAAACTTAAGCGTGACAAACCTAAGAATTCGTGACAGATTAAAGAAAATTATTTTTTAAACTAAAGGTTTACTAAAAAAATGATATGTTTTAACTTTAACGTGACGGACACAAAAATCGTACTTACAAGTTTAGTGTGACAGGATTTCAAAAATGATATTTTAAATCTAAACGTGACCGATCAACGAAAATGACATTTATAACTTTAGCATGACAGATCAAAGAATTGAAATTATATTTGAGACTATGTATGATAGATAAAAGGAAATGATTTTAAAAACTAAACCACGACCGACCAAACAAAATGCTATTTCATACTTGAGCGTGGCAGATAGAAAATAAAATTATAAGTATTTTTTTTTTACTATTTTCGCATTTAGTATTTTGCCATGATAAGATTTGATCATCATAATAAAATACTAATTTGATGACAATAAAAAATAATGAATTTATAAAATCGTAGAAAAATTGAAAAATTTACAACAATGGCATAAGCAATGATAATAATAATAATAATAATAATAATAATAATAATAATAATAATAATAATAATAATAATAATAATAATAATAATAATAATAATAATAATAATAATAATAATAATCAGAAAGTGTGATGCCGGATACAGGTTTACGGATACAGAACAAAGAATAAACCACCTGATGTACATGGATGACCTTAAACTGTTTGCAAAAAACAAAAAAGAACTGGAAAAGCTGATAAACACAACCAGGATATTCAGCCAGGATATCCAAATGGAGTTTGGAATAGAAAAATGTGCACTGCTAGAGATCAAAAAAGGAAAACTGGAGACGACAGAAGGTATAGAACTCCCCAACCAAGAGGAGATGAGGGCGCTAGGAGAACATGATAGCTACAAATACCTGGGAGTTCTGGAAGCAGACACAATCAAATATACAGAAATGAAAGAGAAGATTGGAAAAGAATATCTACGAAGAACAAGGAAACTCTTAGAAACTAAACTATATAGCAGAAACCTGGTAAAAGGGATAAACACATGGGCTGTATCACTAATAAGATACTCTGGACCATTCATAGGCTGGACCAAAGAAGAACTCAGGCACCTTGACCAAAGAACAAGAAAACTAATGACTATGCACAATGCTTTGCACCCAAAAGACGACACGGACAGACTCTACGTGAAAAGAAATGAAGGAGGTAGAGGACTGGTAAGTATAGAAGACTGTGTGGAAGACACCAAAAAAGAGCTGGAGAAATATGTAACCCAGAACACGGAAATACTGATCACCACAGCAAGAGACACCAGCCCAACAAACAACCCCGGAAGTACTGAACCCAGAAACAAAAAGACAAGAAAGGAAAAGTGGGAAGAAAAACAACTACATGGACGCTTTACAAGACTCACAAGCGATGAAGCCAATGAAAACAGCTGGGCATGGCTAAGAAAAGGACACCTGAACAGAGAAACGGAATCTCTGCTGACGGCTGCACAGAACAATGCGATTAGGACAAACTTTATTAAAGCAAAGATAGATAAAACCCAGGAAAACAGCAAATGCCGATTGTGTGGACAAAGAGACGAAACGATAAATCATATAATAAGTGAATGCAGCAAGCTAGCACAAAGGGAATACAAGAACAGACATGACAGCATGGGGAAAGAAGTACACCGGGAAATGTGCAAACAACTGAATTTCGAATATGCAAAAAAACGGTACACACACAAACCAGAAACTGTACTAGAAAACGAAAAACACAAAATCATATGGGATATGAATGTACAAACAGACAAACCCATAACAGCAAGGAGACCGGATATGATAATAATCAACAAGAAAGAAAAACCCTGCAAAATTGTAGACTTTGCCGTTCCAGCAGACCACAGAGTGAAGACCAAAGAGACGGAAAAGAGAAGCAAATATACTGAACTTGCCAGAGAATTGAAAGGAATATGGAACATGAAGAAAGTCAGTATAACACCAATAATCATAGGAGCACTAGGAACAGTCCCCAAAAACATGGAGAAAAGACTGGGAGAAATAGGAATCAAAGGGATAACTGAGACCATACAAAGGACAGTAATGATCAAAACAGCTACAATCCTGAGAAATGTCCTCGAATGCGGAAACCAACCCACATAAGCAACGAATGGAGAACAAACACATGGAAGCACATGACAGCAGAACCGGGGAAAATACAACCGCACGAGAGAGGCGCAAGCATAGGCTGACGCCACAAAATTATGGACAGAGGGTCGAGGAGGGAAAGCGCAAACCAGACCTCCACTGGAAGAGCGCGGACAGCTCTGGGACCTTGGGAAGGCTTGTTGCCACTCGGGCCCCAGAGGGGACCAATGGCCCTTCTCAGCGGGAAATCGCTGGTAGGTGGCTGTTGCGATTACCGCAAGGTCATCAGCGGTGATGAACGAAAAGAGGTGGAGCATACTGGAGGCCTGAGGAGACTTGTTGTCACTCGGACTCCAGGGAATACCACAGGTTGTCGGCAGTGGGTGACCACTGACGATGACCAGTGTGATAACTCCTAGTGAGTAAATAATAATAATAATAATAATAATAATAATAATAATAATACACTACATCCAAAAGACGATACAGACAGGCTCTACGTGAAGAGAAACGAAGGGGGACGAGGACTGGTAAGTATAGAAGACTGTGTGGACGACACTAAAAAGAGCTGGAGAAATACATAAACCAGCACACAGAAAAGCTGATCACCGCAGCAAGAGATACCGTCCCAACGAACAACGCAGGAAGCATCGAAACTGGACACAAACAGACAAGAAAAGAAAAATGGGAATAAAAACAACTACATGGACGCTTCATAAGACTCACAAGAGAAGAAACCAACGCAAATAGCTGGACATGGCTAAGAAAATGAAACTTGAACAGAGAAACGGAATTTTTACTGATTGCTGCACAGAACAATGCGATTAGTACAAATTACATTAAAGCTAATATAGATAAAACCCAGGAAAACAATAAATGCAGACTGTGTGGACAAAGAGACGAAACAGTAAATCATATAATAAGTGAATGTAGCAAATTTGCTCAAAAAGAATACAATAACAGACATGATTGTGTTGGGAAAGTAATACACAGAGAACTGTGCAAACAATTCAATTTCGAATATGCAGACAAATGGTACAAACATAAACCAGAAACAGTACTGGAAAACGAAAAACATAAAGTCCTCTGGAATATGGAAATACAAACAGATAAACTCATACAAGCAAGGAGACCTGATGTTATTATAATAGACAAAAAGGAAAAATCTTGTAAAATCGTAGACTTCGCCGTTCCAGCAGTCCACAGAGTGAAGATCAAAGACACGGAAAAACGAAGTAAATACACAGAACTAGCCAGAGAACTGAAAGGAATATGGTGCATGAAGAAAGTTAGTATAATACCAATAATCGTAGGAACACTAGGAACAATCCCAAAAAACCTGGAGAAAAGACTGGGAGAAATTGGAAACAAAGGGACTATCGAAACCATACAAAGGACGGCAATGATCAAAACATCTACAATCTTGAGGAAAATTCTTTAATGCGGAAACTAACACACATAAGCTACAAAGGCTAACCAGTCACAAGGAATTTACAACGGAGAAAACAAAACCACACGAAGAACACCACAACAAGAGCCAAGGAACAGAAACTGCAAGAAACAGCACTTCATAATCTCCCCACCCCCACCCCCAATAAATTACACCGGCCTCAGCTATCACTACATAAAAATGAACCAAAGAAACAGAAATTATAAGAAACACTATAAGCTCCTTCCTCTGCTCCCCCCCCAAAAAAAATTAAAAAGAATTAAAAAAAAAATTTTTTAATTTTTAAATAAGGAAAGAGAAAAGGAAAAAAAATAAGGAATTGGAATGAAAAAATTTAAAAATGTAAAAAAAATTAAACTTTTTTTTAAAGAATTAATTTAAAGAAATATTATTATTTTTTTTTTAACTGGTGCCGCCCTAGGCTGACACCAGACAACATATTTGTAGAGGGTTAAGGAGGATGAGAAGACCGAGGAGGGACAGCACAAACCAGACCTCCACTGGAAAAGTGCAGAGAATGCTGAGACCTTGGGGAGGCTTATTGCCACCCAAATCCCAGAGAAGACCAATTGTCCTTACCAGCGAGAAATCAATGGTAAAAGGCTGTTGCGATACCGCATCGTTATCGAAAAGAGGTGAAGAATACTGAAAGTCTGGGGAGACTTGTTGTCACTCAAACTCCAAGAAGTACCACTGGTTATTGTCGGTGAGCAATCACTGACGATGATCTGTGTGAGAACTCCTAGTGAGTACAAATAATAATAATAATAATAATAATAATAATAATAATAAGAAGAAGAAGAAGAAGAAGAAGAAGAAGAAGAACTAGAGGGACCCGTGTAAATTATGCAAAATAATGTTCTCAATAGTAATTATCTTATTCCTTACCTATACATGTTTGAATATGATAAGATTTGACTAGCATATATTCTTTTTTAAATTAGCAATACATTAAACAATTTACAAAACATCTTTATATGCAATATTTCTAGTGAAGGTAGTTTCTCTTCTCTGGCCATGAGTAGAATTATTCTGAGTTCAAATGTTCACTCTTACACTGTTCATAGACCTTGCTCTTGAGAAGGCTACATAAAGTTGTTCATGAGTAAACCAGAGTTGTGGTAGGTAGATCCCAACCTCATCGAAAGTCTGTCCTTGAGCTTTATCGGATTAATATGTGTCTTACCGGTAGCCACCTTCTCTACCCCCTCTGATGTAGAAAAAAATCTGAGAGGTTGGTTGGGATAGAACTATAAACCAGTCGGGCCGACGTAAAAAAACGACGTATCAATCCTACGCCGCTAACCGTTACGCCAAATGGAAATACTTAGAAATGTTATCGAAAATTAGGGGACTTGAATGATTTTCCAAATCTAGGTGAGGCGCGCATGCGCAGAACATTTGATGTAAGCGTGACACACGAACACATACGCTATCGTATTAATATATAGATACTAATAATAATAATAATAATAATAATAATAATAATAATAATAATAATAATAATAATAATAATAATAATAATAATCACAAGAAATAGTAATTACTAAAAGAGTAATATTATAACTGCTTAACGAAAAAGATAATTTATCAAGCCATAATATTAACATATAAAACCTGAGTAACAAAAATCATATTGGAGAAACAAGCCTGCATTTAAAAAAAGAAACCATAATCACAAAAGCACATTCAATAACACAGTATAGTACATCATTATTAAACATTTACTGGAATCTTTAAAAGGTGAACAAACGTCTATAGTCGAATGGAAAATATTAAGATAGGCCTAGACATGCAGATATTTGGACGAGTCGTGAAGATTATGTTATAGTTGAATTTTTTTAAAGATACCAAAAAAAACGAAACAACAATTTACTGTGGGCATAGAATAAACTTTATTTTGGCACAAATAAAAATAAACATTTAAACAAATGAAAATGAGTAAATAACATTATAACTAAAAGAGAAACCTAAGATGTCGATACGTTACATAAAAATGTCAGATAAATACTATTAATTGGCCTGCTGACTGTTAAAGTAAATGCTGAATATATATATATATATATATATATATATATATATATATATATATATATACGTAATATAGTATTTTATAATATTATAATATATGTGTGTATTCATAAAAATATAATTATATATAAAACTTAAAGAAAGAGGCAAAATGTCTTTAAAAAATATGTGTTAGATGAAGATATTTTTTATTAAAATCAAATTTTTTTCATCTTGACCTTTTTTCTAATAATTTCGCTTCCTTGTCAGAGCTTTAAACAAATAAAAAGGTATTTAATCTATGTTTGTTTTCGTAAAAGCATTTCATTATCTTGTTGAAGTGGTGTCCAATGTTGTGTGGACTTACGGTGTAATGTCTCTTTTAAATTTGAACTTAAATTGCGCAGGGTCACTAGTAGAAAGTTGAATATCCGTCCCAAGACGTGTATAAGTAATAAATATTGCATTAGTTTTAAATTTGAATCCCCTTTCCTTTTTATTTTTTGGGGGGGAGTATGGTATGGATTTGATGACACCTCTCTCTCTCTCTCTCTATATATATATATATATATATATATATATACATATATATATATATATATATATATATATATATATATATATATATATATATATATATATATATATATATATATATATATATGTGTGTGTGTATCGAGGCAGCATTTTTTCTTTAAGACACGTATTATTAAAAATAACCGACAATTTTTGTCTGGTTATTTTAGTGTTGATCCCTTCAATTTTCCGGATTAAAATCTTAATCTCGGAAGGAAATTGGCTGATGAAACTGCCATAGTGTACATGTTGGTCCAGAGTACTTTCTGACCCGTCTGGGTCCATCGTCAGTGGAATAATGACAAACAAGTAAAGACCTGGAGTGAGATTTATAATTAATTATGGTGGGAAAATTTAACTATGTTTATTAGGTATTATAAGCATTTAAGTATATTAGTACTAGTGTTAAAATTAATCTTGTTAATAGCAGGTTTTTTAGTTTTAATGAGTAAAGCTTCTAGTATGTGGAGTTTTTGTGTATTAGTATTATGTTCTAGGATTTAAGTATTGTCTACGAGAAGTTTTCATCAGCTAATTTCCTTCCGAGATTAAGATTTTAATCCGGAAAATTGAAGGGATCAACACTAAAATAACCAGACAAAAATTGTCGGTTATTTTTAATAATATATATATATATATATATATATATATATATATATATATATATATATATATATATATATTATAGATTATTTGCCTCGTTATGGTTTTGTCTTGAATGGGAACGAGTCGGCACTATGTAAAGGGTTCGCACGACCACACGCATTTCAAATGGACATTTATGGTGTGTTTTCTTCTGAGGGAATTGATGTGGAATGACCACACTATCAGTAGATTGGAGTGGTGAACTTTTGATCTGTATTTTGAATGTTTTGTTTTCGTCTGGTGGGGGGTATGCTTTTTCATCGTCTTTTCATCGTTGTGCCGCCCGACAATTTATTCTAGCACATTGTTTCTTGTTTTCTGAATGCATTTGGGACCAATCTTGTTAGCTGTTTTACTTAGCAGCAACAGTACCGAGAAAATATTTTTTCTCTTTATTTTTTTCTCTTTATTTTTTTTTCTTCGGTCTTCTTCTTAAGTGACCTCAATTGGGGCAACACCACATTGTCTATTATCAGTTGCTGAAACTATTACTCCAAGTACTTAATTTCCCTGATGATCTGCCAAGCAATGACCTGCTTGGTAGTGAAACACGTGTAGGAAGAAACATCTTTAGTTTAATGTATATCGTAAATAAATAATACTTTGAGATGAACAGTCGTTTGTGGTGATGTATAACCGCCTGAACGGAATGATGCGGTAAACATTCAATAAATCACACACACGGTATATTGGTACAGAAAAAGTAGTACAACATTCGTACCGTCGGTTTCAAGCACAGAAGCACTAAGCTATCCGGCTCTCTTCCGCTTCTCTTGTCATCATTGGATGACTAAGTACTTCTGTGCTTGAAACCGACGGTACTAATGTTGCACTAATTTTTATTACCAAGATAAATAAATATTACGCTCTTAATTTTTAATTTTTAACTTTTATTCTCAATTAATCGAGTACTCTGCTGGGATTATTCCTACTATATTACAAAAAGGTGTATATATATATATATATATATATATATATATATATATATATATATATATATATATATATATATATATATATATATATGGAGAAGAATGGAAAGGAATTAGAGAAGCGAAAGCCAAATCAAAATTCAATTCAATTGCTCAGAGCAAGGTATATTCCGCAAAAAGGCAATTTATTCAAGTTAAATTTAACTTGAATAAATTGCCTTTTTGCGGAATATACCTTGCTCTGAGCAATTGAATTGAATTTTGATTTGGCTTTCGCTTCTCTAATTCCTTTCCATCCTTCTCCATATCTACCTGCTCTATCCTGGATATTGAGCTGTATACTCTTCACAATAGGTTTTACCTTTCCTGAAAGTTCGCTTTTAGTACACCTATATATATATATATATATATATATATATATATATATATATATATATATCTTTCTCTCTATATATCTCTGTATACTAGTAGAAAGTTGAATACCCGTCCCAAGACGTGTATAAGTAATAAATATTGAATATTTGAATCCCCTTTCCGTTTTAGGGAGTATGGTATAGATTTGATGACACTTTACCTAAATGGTAAAGTTTACACACAAAAAAATGTGACCACGTTACTTACTCTGTTGCGTACATATTCCATAATTGATCATGATAACTTTAATAGTTTAGGATTTTACCAAGCACATGCATAGTATTGAGTTAACGCGCGAGCAACAACCCTAACCCGAAACTGAATTACTAAATATACTTCAAAATGTCATGTAGAGCAATTCTTTTTCCTATTAATTTGTCAGTCTCGTTCGATATTTTTTACCCAAAATTTGCCTGACATCAAACAAAACAAGTTGATATTCATATAAGCTTGTAAATCTTATAAATATATTTTTATATATGAATGCTCAAAAGTATTTTAAAAAGAGATGACCGTTTTCGGACTCGTTCCCCGCCCCCACCGTACCGGTGGCTGAGCAAATTAACCCATTTTTAAAAACCAGCTCACAAATGTTGCTTTTTATGTTTTTTTATTTAAAAACCAATTGGGCGACTTTGTCTGTTTTTGCATTTTATTTGTTTTCATTGAAATTACATTTGAATAGAAAATAAGTAGATATATATAAATTTTTTAAAAGTTTAGGTTTTAAGAAGTTAAGTGTTAATTTCTAGTTGAGCAAATGCATTACTTGAGATAGTACTTAACAGAACTTAAAAAGCTAGATTGGTAAATATATGCTAAACTTGGAAGTCGATCGTGTTTGAATTTCTTTCTTGAAAGCTGCCTTAAATCCTCGGCAAAGTGCAACTTTCAGAAATACATTTACGTTAAATATAAAACAAAGCCTTCTTGTTAACCTCCTGCTTTAATTTGTTATATAAATATGGGAGGGGAACTTATCGTCATCTTAGGGGATTTGAAAAGTTATATTAACTTCAGAAGGATATTTAGTTAAATATAAAACAAAGCCTTCACGCTAAGTTCCTGCTTCAATTCGTTTTATAAATATAGAAGGGGAACCTATGGTCGTCTTAAGAGATTTGAAAACCTTTATTCAGTAGATACTTAATATATATATATATATATATATATATATATATATATATATATATATATATATATATAAAAATGGCGGATTAATTGGATCTCACACGTGTGAGTGTTTGCTCTCAATTTTTGTTTGATTTTTGGTTGTTTTCACCCTAAAATGAAACTGATGTATAGTGTAGGTGTTTTCAAGACACTTTAATCCAATAACTTTTTACTCTTCGTGAATTTTTTCTGATGATTTTGTAGTTGTTGCAGAGACGATATTGACATACAAATGTTGTTTGGCACAAGACAAATGAAACGGACCGTTAAATATATCTCACAGAAATTTTAAATCTTAGGAAATGTGAAAAAATAAAAATAAAAGTAATAAAACAAACCATGGTTATTGGAATATAATAAAAACTGTCCTGTGTGTGTGTGTTTGCGTTTTTGTAACATTCCTGCCTATTTTAATTTCCCCTTTATGTGCGTGTGATAGTACACCTGATCTCTCATTAAAATGAGGGATTAACACATTTTTTTTGACAGGATCACAGTTGAACTAATACCGGGCCTGATGTTGCCCCGCACACCAAAATATGCCTAATGTCACATAATAAAAATACAAGCTATGGAACTCAAAGTGATGAGCGGTAAGTGTTTTCTTGTTAACCAACACGGAGGACCCTGTTGGAATCGTGCGAATATTGGCTGCTCTAATTTCAGGAACAAGACTACAGACAAAAAACAGGTAAGTAATCTCTCTAATTCAAGGTACGATACAAACACAGTCCAAACACAAGAAAAATGGGATGAACAGAACAAGAAAACAAAAAGCGATAGAAAGATATGGACCACTAAAGAGAACTGGTTGGTAATAGAATGCTACTACAGAAGAAAACCCAAACTAAAAAGTTTCCGGAAAGGAATAAAAAATCTATTAGACATGTCTAATAGCTACCCTGAAACTTAACAACATATTGTAGAACAAGCCAGATAGATTCTAAAGAGAGGGAAGTTCTCAGCGCTAAAACTACGGAAAATAAAACAGAAATAAACGACGTATCAGATCAGGAAACACCTCTTAGTGGAAACCGACAGGCAGAGATTTGCAAGGCATTAAACCTAAAAGCGAGGAGACTGAAAACGACGAAATCACAGAACTCACCTAGGAAGAAGCAAGAGAAGTTGAACACATCAAGCGATGTATGTGCGAGGACAAAAACCAACCGTCTATAAGGAACGAAGAGTGGAAGAAATGAAAATTAGAAACAGAAAAAGTAAACACACTCCTCACATACATCTCATCAGATACTATCAGAGACATAAGCAATTTAATACATGCAGAGGCGAAATCAGTAAGCATAAAATAAAATATTTAAAAAAACTGATCAAATGAATGGACCGAAAAAGCTCGGATGAGGATTAGACTGGAAACTCAGCTCAACAATCTTCGAAAAGAAGCTAAAATCGTAGATAAGATGAAGGAGTACAGAAAACGATGGAATATAGGAAATCTAACTCACTAGGAAAGACTAAATAAGAAACATGAAGAACTAAAACTAAAGATAGCAGCAAATAAAGGAAGACAGACAATACAGATACAAAGCGAGAAAAAAAACCAATGAAAGACAGTTTGTTCAAAACGGAAACAGGGGAATAACAAGCACAGAACAACTGGACCCGACAGAAACAAAGCACATTTGTAGCCAGATATGGGGACAGCCTCAAAAGCACAACAAAAATGTCAAATGGATGAAAAACATAAAAGAAAAACTTCAGGAAATTGAAGAAGGAACAGAAACAGCAATTAATGAAAAATTACTAACTAAAGCACAAACTGAGAAGATGTATCTGCAAAATGGATGTGCCAGAATGGATAACCAAAGGAAGAACTACGTTAATAAAGAAAGACCACGAAGAAGAAACGATCCCAATCAACTATAGACCAATAAACGGTTTACCAACAATGTTAGGACATTCTAATGGCAAAACCGAGAGAACACATCTACCACTCACTTAACCATCGTTGACGTACTGCTCTAAGAACAAAAAAGATACCGGGAACGAAATACAGGAACGCACGACCTGTTATACATAGATCAAAAAGAAGTAGGTAAAAAGCAGGGAAATAACATAGCCATAGCATGGATTGACTACAAGATAGCCTTAGACAGAATTAATCAAGCATGGATAATTGAATGCTTAAGAATGTACAAGATATCAAACAAGATTAGTAATACTTAAAAAAACGCAATGGGGACACAGAGAACACCTGATTGAAATAAGAATATAGAAAGGCATTTTCCAATGAGACTCTCAATCACCACTACTCTTTACCATATCCATGATGCCACTCAACTACATACTCCAGAAATGTGATGCAGGATAAAAGTTTACAGACACGGGGTAAAGGATGAACAACCTGATAGACGACCTGGAGTTATTTGCAAAAATGGGGAGCAGTGGGGTACTGCCCTGAGCAGTTGAGGGCAGCAGTGCAACTACACATCTATATACCTATTTATACCCATTTTAAAATTATATTTTATATTTTCCTCATCCTATTTCTCTATCCTTTATTTTATTTTTCTATTTGTCACTTTCTATTGCTTATTCACTATTTAATTTTATTAATATACTCTGTATCTGCTAAAACATCCTTACTCTCTTTTCCATATTTTAACAACCTACATTGTCAATTTATTTTATAGAATGACAATTAGTTCGAAATCCTTCAGAACAATTTTATTATACATAGATATCTATTTCATTCTACACAGATATCTATTGAATCCTTAGGACTTTTTAACGCTATTACGGGGGAATACAGCTCCGTTTTTCACCTCTCAGAACCCCATACCCCTCCCGACCCCATCTCCACACCCAAGTTTTTTAAATTTTTCTATCTAATCCTCTTCACAGCCATTTTCTCTGTGCCCCGCCAATAAGTCTATTTATCTTAGCAAAATCCATCTCGAGTTATAACCTCTGAAGCTTATCTGCATTTAATCTAAACTTTAAACCCTACGGGAATTCAATTCAAGCACTGACCAAAGGCTATAAAATTCCTAATTTTGACCACCCTAGATTTTATTTTTTTCTTCCTTATTTTGCCTAAACATCATTAACCCCTTTCCCCACTCATAGGATTAGCGGCCCCCTCCTCATTCTCTCTTGCTTTTTTCCTTACTCTTTTCTTTTTTCTTTTTTTCTCTCCTTTTCTTCTGTTTTTTTCTTTTCCTTTTTGTTTTTTTGTTTTTTGTATTTTCCCTTTTTTTTTCTTCTGTCTTTTCGGCTCCTAACCCCCTACCTCCTTTGCTATTTCCACTTTTTTCTCAGTCTTACCCTCCCCTACATATCCCACAATTCCAAGTAAGTTTCACACTTTACAACAATTCGGATTTCCAATTTTCATTGAGGTTTGGTTCGCTGCTTTTTGCCTTTGGATCTGTTTACTTGAAAACAGGAAGAAATGCGTTTTCTTAATATGGCTAATCTTGTCTGATCCGACCCCTTCTAAGGACTAAGGACTTGGGTGGAATCTTCGCCGTTGGATTTTCTTGCAGATTCTTCTGGATTTACCAATTACATTTGAACCCTATACAACTTGGATCTCCGTGTTTGGTGACTTTCATTTACACACCCGTTTGACTTTTAAAAACTTTTTGAAAAGAACTTTTAAAAAAAAATCTTTTTCCAAATTTTGAATATTGACTGTTCTTATCTGTCAACTTATCAATCACTACTTCCTCTGATGATAAGATTTTTATCTTTGAAAAGCCGTGCTTAAGGAATGCAATTGAAAGAGAAGAAGAATAAATATTTTTATTTACTAAATGCTCCTTGTTCTGAACAACTGAAGATATTGATCTGTTTCCACTTACAGGTCTAAATATTTTTCATTGACTCACCTTATATATATATATATATATATATATATATATATATATATATATATCAGAGTAAAAGTTAGGGTTAGAGCGCTTGCTTGCGGAATCTATTCTCTAACTGGATTCAAATCCTTCAATTGTCTGAAAGTATCACTTCCTACGCTGATGATAGCAAAAATCTATAAACGCCGGTGTCTGTAAGCAAAAATAATTTAATATTTATTTAATAAATATTGTTGTAAGCCCTTTTAAGAAATTAAAATTAAAATTTTTCGGGGAGTTAAAAAATGACTGTCACTAAGCTTTACGCAAAAGTTCCGAACACGTTCGTTGAACCCTCTCGATTGTCTACTGTCTGTTGCTAGGATCAAATAGAACTTAATTTCAAATCTTTATGTGGTAATTCCCAGTGGCTGTGGGGGTAGAGCGCTAG
>OY744522.1:44027762-44067762 GCA_963556195.1 Sepiola atlantica
CGCCTACGTCTACATGAGTTTCAAGAGATTTGAAATACCAACTATTTGATCAAGAGAACTTACCTCGAAATATATTATGGAACACGGTTACACACATTAGATGACTTTGTAGAAGTTGTGACTAAATTTTTTTTTAAATTAAGAAAAAAATCATTCGTCTTTGTCCTCTTTATTAACACCGGCATATTTCCACTTCTTGCATAGAGATAAGCCCTTCCTATGTATACATACTATCAAAGCTACCCATAAAAAACAAAATAAGATATTAAAAAATATTTGTCACATCTTTATATGAAAAAGTCTATCTCTCTACCTCCTTACATTATTATGTCTTTATTTCTCTCTTTCTTACTTCTCCGTGTTTCCTTTCTGCTCTCCCCTACCCCTTATTCACCTGCGCCCAGCCCAGTACTTTCTCTTGGTTTAATGCATTTAAAAAAAACAATAATTTAGGTCATTCACCTATTCTTTATATAATAAAAATATAACATTGGTAATGGCTGAATAAGTGCCCTATCCCACCGATAAAATCTTGCTCGGTTTTCCCTTAAAGAATAAATACGTTTTTAATTTTTGTTAGATATTATTTATTCAGGGCAATGCTGATCAAGAATATATCAACTTTGTGAGTTAAGGTTAGGGTTAGGGTTTGGGTTTGGGTTTGGGTTTGGGTTAGGGTTAGGGTTAGGGTTAGGGTTTGGGTTTGGGTTGGGGTTTGGGTTAGGGTTTGGGTTAGGGTTAGGATTTGGGTTAGGGTTAGGGTTTGTAGGTTTTGTTTTTTACTTTTAGCTGCCCATTTTTATAATAGATTAGATACAATGAAACAAGCAAACTACATCACCTTCTTCTGTTTAACTGCAAACAGAATTATGTGAACAAGTCACCCATCTCATAACTATCTATATATTTCTCTCGTTCGTATCAGTCTATGTTGATTCGCTGAGTCTATAACATTTCGCAATGTCTCTGTCAGCATTTAGAGGACGAGTGACTTACTTTTCCGCCTTTTTATACTATCTCATGAAGGTCGAAAGGCCACTCGATAATAAGTGTTAATGAGATTGTCAATTAGAGGTGGAACAATACCATGAGGAGATGTGAAACAATGGGTGTAAAAGGACAATATTTGATTACTTAAGAGGACGGTCCAACAAGTATTGGTTGACATTGGACTTGAAGAGGCCTATATTGTAGTCAACATGGAAGTAATCCCATGGTATTGTGTTTCATAGATGCACAGTGTTTGGAAAGAAGCACTGTTCATGAAAGTTTTTATTTTCAACACACCGTAAACGCAAATGTGAATTAGATAGCAACATATCACTTTACTTGTATAGTATCTATAAGGATACTATCGGGTTAAACTGACTTATTATTTTTCGTTATGCACAAAGTATCTCTTAATCAGACTTACGAATTTTCAAATAAAATCAAAGTGAAACAAATACTGATAGTGGGTGTGACTTAACGGATTACGTGTAGTCTCGTATATATATATATATATATATATATATATATATATATATATATATATATATATATATATATATATATATATATATATATATGAAGAGTCTGTATGTGATGGTATAAAAGGCGATGACGAAGAGTCTGGCTATTATAAAAAATTAAAAATTTAAAATTTAAAATTTAAAAAAAGAAACAATAACATTTTTCCAGAAAGTCTTGGACACGATCGTACACCGAATGCTTGTTGGTTTTGAATGCTTAGAACAACCTTCAGATGATATTGAATCTAAACTAACATCATATATATATATATATATATATATATATACTTCTCTGTTGTCTTTGGTCTGAAGAGGTTCACTCTCTGCGAAGAGTACAACCGGAACATATATGCACATATGTAACCAATAATGTTTGTATGAATAAAACATTATACTTAAGAACAGCTCTACTTGTTATTGAGCACTTTTTATAAACACTTGAGTTTCAACGGATTTACATCTACATAAACTAATGCAATAAATGTACTATATATATATATATATATATATATATATATAGAGAGAGAGAGAGAGAGAGAGAGAGAGAGAGAGAGACTAGCACCACGCTTAAGCCAGTGATCGAGCCTTCAGCCATCTAGTTTATAAACGGCAGCTCTTACCAGTTGGCTACTGTAGAAGAGGCTGTAAAATATATCTACAATATCTTTTTATCTAAACATTCACCGCCGCTTTACAGTCGTCTATTTGTTTGATTTACATAACGCATGATAATATCTTTGAAATTCGAACGACCATAAACAACGTGTTATTTGTTGCTGTTAAAATGAATCAATTTTTTTTAAACTTACCTTTCAGAAGAAATTCCATTCTCAAAGCAACATTTTTTTTTAATTCCGAAATATTGTCCGAGGAGGAACATATGTAGTGAAAATAAACATATATATAAAGTATATATTTTCGTTACGTGTTCAAACACTAGTTTCATTTTAAAACTATAAGAATTGGTTCATGATTGTTTATACAGACAAGAAATTTATGAAACTAAGTCTGCGTTTTATCAACAGATGAATGCATATAGACACACACGTATATATATAGTATATAACAATATGAAAATAATTATTTTATATACTTGAAATCGATTTTTATGAGAATTAATTTCCAAAGAAAATTAAAGTTCAATATTCAATATTCAAACTTTACAGAGTTTTTTAAAATGTTTTTTTTTAAATTGCAATAAAGCCATAAATAAATAAAAGTATACGTCAGAGTTACCTCATAAGGGTGTTTATAGTAATTTTAAAATTATATTCAGTTTGTCTTGATTTCGGAAGGTATTTTCAAAGAGACTTTTTGATATGAATCCGAGTTTTTTTCTGGAAATTTAACTCTTTGATTATTTTTAGTATTAAGTTTATTGTGTTGTATTACCTCTATATTCCCGTTGACAAATCAGAAAATTATTTGAAAGCTTTATAAACTAGATGTTTTACGAACCTAGATTTGTTATGAAGTTCTCATCTGCCAAATATCTTTCAGGACGTGTGTGTTCATATAATAACTTTCGTTTTGTTTGAGAAACATAGGTATGATTTATTTTACTTCCAAAATATGATATAACTCTGATATGTAATTATATATCTATCTATCTATCTATCTATATATATATATATATATTTAAAGGATGTGTCCATAGGAGACAAGCACTTTTTATGTATATGTATATATATATATATATATATATATATATATATTTATGTATATGTATATATATATATATATATATATATATGTATGTGTATGTGTACATATATATATATATATATATATATATATATATATATATGGACTCTTTCATGCGAGATAAGCTTAATCTGACTGCGACCAAGATATGCTGACGTCAACGTCCTTAAACTTTGTGGATGTCATACAAAGATGGCGGCCAAGCGAACGATGTTCGATCTCTAAGGCGTCCAAGCCAGAAAGATAGAGATATTCGATTCTAGTTGATTGGCATTTTTGATTTCTAGATATTAATTATTCAGAGGAGATCATTTTGATCTGGTCCAAGAGAGGGCACACTATAATTCCTAAGTCAACAAGGTCATTATTTTTTTGCCGGGGGGATAAATGATTTATCTTAAACTTACTTTGACATCAATAAAAAGACATGGCGGATTTGATCTATTTTAGGTGACGTCAGCAGATGTGACGTTAACTTTACTTCGTCTTTATATCTCGGTAACCACTGTTCAGCGTCTGAATCAGGACTATACAGGGGTTCTACTTCATTCGTAGTCGCGTGTGTTTTCCGGCTAGTGACATAAAAGTCGTTTTGTTCCGCGTTAATGAAAAGCTTCTTTTGCTTAATATCTTTATGCGATAATAACTAAGAATAATTAACACTTCTACCCGGGCATGCCTGAAGGGACGAGAACAACCAACCCCTGTGGATTAAATAAAAGAATCGGTTTGAAATTTCGTATAAGTTCCTGAGTTCGAGATAAAGATTTCCGAGTTTGGAAAGATGCAAATGAAGAAAGTCGGAGGTCATTCATCTCATCGTAGATCTGAAGACTCAATGAGGGCCCAACACTCGCTATCATATAAAATGACGCTCCTCACACAAGCGCTATACAACTTACGTGGATGTAAGGTAGGACAGCTCGCGATGTTACTATAGGCAACAGCTCACAAAATTACGCGCACGCTGCCATCCCCCTCATGGTTGCATTGAGTATTCGTGAGTTTCTTAGCATGAAAACATTAAAAGTATGAAAACTTCTTTTTGCGTTTGTCTCTATAATATGGGATATGCAAACTAATCTGCTAAAAATTGCACTTTGAAATATTGTTTTCAAAATGTGAGGCCCACCTGTTATAAATATAGAGCAAGAAAACAACAAAACGATGTTCGGATATCACTTGTTCTACTAACACTACTTATCACGGTTATAAGACATCTGACGTACGGGGTTCGAATCTAAACGTGAAAACATTCCGAAAATATTCATTTGCATGATATACAAAATATCATAAACACTTACGAAACGGCTTCATCAGTGTACATTAACCACAATCAGGTTCAGACAAAAAATCACTATGAAACCATATTCATTTGATTTATATATCCTGTTTTTCTTTTTTTTCACTCAGACAAAAGGGAAAACTTTACTGTAACTCTATACACGTGTAGTTAAAGATTCAATGATATATCATGACCATCTAATATTTTTTAACTTTTTCCTTTCAAAATGTGTATAATTGATTAATAAAAAAAATGCAAGTACCCCGAAATGCAAGTATGAATGAATAATCACAACATCAATATACTTTCACTTCTTTTCCTCCAATTTTTTTTCATACTTTATTTGATTTTAAAAATATTTTTACTTCAATCATTAAATTGCAGTTAATCACATCGTTGTATAAAAAGTTGTATAAATAAAAATGCATTATATATATATATATATATATATATATATATACAGGGTGGGCAAAAATAAGGGTCCTATTTTTAAAAATTCATAACTTTTTTATTTATTGATTTTTTTTTTCTTTCAGAATAAGTAAAGGACCCCTTCCGAAGCAAGCATGAGCCGTATTAGCCCTAAAGAACGTACCCTTATTTAGAAAACATTATTTTTGCTTAAAAAACTCAAAACAGTGTAAAAAACAATACTTTAGTTTTTGTAAGTTTTAAGAAGTGTTTTTCGGCTAAAATTTGTTTTGTTTATTTCAAAAGATCTCGGAAGGGTCAGTCTACACACACATAAAGTTTGGTGAGTTTAACTTTTATTTTGTGGAAGTTATTCAAATTCAAGTTATTCAAATTTAAAGATAGGACCCTTATTTTGGCCCACCCTGTATATATATACGTACTGGTTAACATAAAAATAACTCACATTTTAGATATACCTTTAAACTTTAATAAAAATACTTACCAACCATAATTAAAGGATAACGTTTATCCAATATACGTAACCTAAAAGTCCAATCACCCCATCAATTATTGAACGCAGACTTCGCAATAACTCTAGCAACGAAAATGTATTTTAAAAGTGAAAATACATTAACAACACAGCTCTAAAATATAGTGGATACCATGATATTGAACCGAAATATAAGCAAGAGGACACCAATAATTATTATAAAAAGAAATAAGATCCGGTATATACCGCCTGATAATCTGATAATCAGATGCTAAAAACTAAACTGGGCAATAAATTCCTTAATCTCATCGAAAGACACTCCGCCATAACCAATCCCTTGCGTGAAATATTCAATGCTAATAATCTAAAACTTACAAATGATAATGAAAGCACACAATGACAAAATACTAAATGAGAGCAGTAGGGGAAAAAGTAATAACAAAATGCGTAAAAATGCGTAAAAATGATAAATATATAAACAATAGAAAGAACACAAATATAAAAACTAGAATCAATAGTAATAACCCAAACCCTAATAGCAATCATCAAAATATAAATAATAAAGTGAATAATAAAGAGAAAAGCTGTAACGGCAGAAATCGTGCAGTTTTTCGAGTACAAAATAAATACCTAACAAAAATCATTGTTTACCAAGTATTATTTTTCCAAAGACAGCCTGAATAACAAAAAGTACTCCGTGGGTATGACCTCCCTATTTTCTTTTAAAAACAGATACTATGACCACAAAAGCACATTTAATAACAAAATACGCCGAATGAAAACAGCACTAGCGACCCATTACTGGTAGCTCAAAGAAGGCGTACGCCTGCCAGCAATCGAGCGGGAAATAGTACAGGCCAGCACATGAAGATAATTAGACAATCCGTGTAAATTATGTCTGAATGAGAAATGTTTCATTCTAAATTTAAAAAAATTCCCAAACCTATTAAACTATTGAAGTGAAATAGCAGACAACTGTAAACACAGAATATACTTTACTATAGAGTAACAATACATAAGAAAATAAAATAAAATAAAATAATAAAATAAACAACTTAACTAAGCGAACACTTAAAAATAGAAATAGCATGCACTTGGTAAAATAAGGTCACCAATTAATTCGCACATACACAAAAAGAGTAAGTCACCCCTTTAGAAAATAGAACAAACAACTGAAAGTTAAAGTCAGCCGAACCTATGTTTGTGAGAAGCCGTCATTGGGTGATGGAAACATAACCCATGGGACAGAATAACAAAGAATCTGATTGGTTAGCAAGCTAGACCAAAGACCACGTATGTATATATATATATATATATATATATATATATATATATATATATATATATATATATATATATATACCATCGGTAACACGAATTCCATGCATTTTAGCCTGAGATTCCATACGGGATTAAACATGGAAGCCTCTACGAAGCTTCATTGGCATCAATATATTTTCATAACTTACTATATATATATATATATATATATATATATATATATATATATATAATACATCGATGTGTATGAAATAAATATATCTGCTCTTGAATAAGTAATTGAGCACTTATTATTTCTCCTATAGCACTGAATTACACTATAAATAAAGACAGAAAAATGTGGCGATACAAAAGATTTTCCCAATCAAGTTTCAAAATAAAGAGCATGCATGAAGATATCATGTCTGTTTCCAGCTGTTTCAAAGCGGTATTTATTTTATGTCGTATAATGAACTATAAAATAAATATTTGTCTAAAGTTAGCGGAGTTTTACCCGTTCATTTCCTTGGACAGGATGCCAAACAGACCCTCTTTAAAATTTTAGCAGAGATTCTGGTCTGACTACTTTCCCCAAGAAGACTGATAGCGGACGGTTGTGGCTGATGTAGCGAGACTGTAAGTCTATTTTCATGGCAGTATGTCTGTCTGTCTCTCTGCCACTGTCTCCCTCGCCCTCTATCTCTCTCTCCCTTTCCCTCTCTCTCTCTCTCTCTCTTTCGCTCTCACGCAAACTTAGTGAACCTATTTTTGTTGCTGTCCTTTAAAAAATACTGTTAAAAACAAAAGAACCGGTGTCGAAGTCAGTGTTCGCAATAGACGACCAACAACCTGGGGTCACAAAAACCACGGCGATGGCGACAAGAACGGTGACACGTGTGCGTAAAAGAATTGCATGCACTCGTAGTAAACAATGATACAACAAATAGATTTGGATGATATTTATTATTCGCCTTGTTGGGGATTTTGTTGTTTTTAAAAAAAGACTTATATTTGAATTGGTCATAATTTGCAATTAACTGACACTCATCTTTATAAAGTTCAGTCTGTCACTTTCCAACTCTCTCACTGTGTTGTTTTAACTTGATTTATATTCTCTCATTAAACTCTGTTCTTCTCTCCTGCATCTCTCTTTCTTTATTATTATTGAGTTATATTTTCTAACTCGCTAAATAAACACGAGAATACACACACACACACACACACATACACACACACACACACATATATATATATATATATATATATATATATATATTTGATTTTCTACATACGTATACGCTTCATCCTTCCGAAATACTCAGTGTAAAGATTCGAAACCCCGGAACACGAGTCATGTTTTTTTAAAATCAAATTCCGACACTTTAACCCACGCAACCACCGTGAACAACTACATAAATCGGTGAGAGTTTTAAACCTATTATACTGAGCAGACGCCATCAACAGTGTTCAACTTATGACAGAGCATGCATTAAAGCTATGATTTTGACGGCTGTAATAATACTACTCACTAGAATTCTCAGCCTGAGTTGGTGGCGACATCTATATAAATATATACAGAGGTTGTACATAAACCCTCTTTACAATGAAAAAAAAACAATATTATGAGACATTTGTTTTAATCAGTGCTTATTGAAGCTTTTAATAACAATAAGATTTTGTATTTTAGAAATGTTGTTCATAGAATGACAAATGCTCGGTGAAGACACTATCTTTTTGTAAATTAAACTCTAAAGAGACTTTGCGGGCCTCCTGTATATATGTTTTGTTTTATTTTACTACAGTCAAAGTTCCCAGAAATCAAGGAGCTTCTTCCTGGGGATAAGACTTGATTTCTATATGAGATACATAGATATTCGACTATTCTGTTAAAGTTCTCTATTTCTCAAACTTTGGGTTAGTAAAGAAGTTAAGAACATTAATTTTCTGATCCCCAATTAACCAGTTAACTGTGTTGTAGTATATCTTTCTTGTGGTCTCTTGGTCTTACCAGATTCCAGGACAAGAATTCATCAAGTTTAGTTAAGTATCCAGCTAAGTGCTGTTACTTGAGGTAACATCACTAGGAGAAGGTGTAGTATTCCTTGTAGAGCAAGTATATAGGTGTGCTTATTTGTGCTGTGAATACAATGTTATTTTGAATATTTGGTCAGGGTTTATTTGTAGGGTGAAGTATCCTCATGCCAGGTTGTCATGATCAACCCCTGTACAAAGAGACCGAAGACACTCGAGGATGGTGTGTAGTAGGTAATTCCACCTCCCATTAAACTATATATATACATATATATATATATATATATATATATATATATATATATATATATTATATATATATCCAGGATTTAAACTTAAATTTAATTAATGTTGTGTTGTTCCTTTTAACTTTTTTACCTCTTCATAAATATAATCCTTAAACTCATTCTCTCTTCCTAATTCCTTTAGAAGACACATCATTAAACCACAAAACAGTAACTGCCAAATATACGATATTCATAATATTGGCTAACGGGATTTATATAGAAATATTTTTTTTTTTTAAATTTTTATTTTATTTTTATATCTCTTTGAATCTTCTCCGGTTTAAATCTCACCTGTTACTTTTCACTTCTACCTCTTTTTTTCAAACCTTATGAAACCTTCCTTACACTAAATTTAAACAAACATACATAACACTCTAAGCAAATAACGCGTCAAAACGAGAGTGACACGTGACTTCACATTTCCGAAACCGATGACAACAGAAGCTGAAGAAAGCCGTTTAGTGAATTTGTTAGCACGGATATAAAACACTAGGCACCGATTGGCACGGTTGGAAGTAACCTGGCGTTGAGGTTTCGAATCTCAGCGTCTATACATTTGCTACGCCGCGCTACACTAAATAATCCTAAAACTACGGAACAGCTCTCAGTGAAAGATTATATATAGTTTTTACAGATTGAGGTATCGGAAGAAAATGACGTTTTTCAAGTAGCGTAAAGCAATATTCTTATGTAAAAAAATAGACATGTTAGGTTACAGAGTAGCACAAAAATAACACCAATCCGTCTCTAATTATCCCGACAGTGTTTATAGCCGCCTTGGAAGTTTCCTTGCCATTGGAGTCAATCAATGTCGGTTCGATTAAGATTGTGAAACCCTTGCTTTATTATACACGCCCCACGCAGCCAGTACTACAAGAGAATATCCATTGTCTCCGCAGCTTTTAATTCTATAATTTTAATTGTTAAAAATGACTGTCTCCTTCCTCACACATAAACAAACAAATACACACCCCGTGTTCTTGTTCTATTGTTTAAAACATTTTAATTCGATATTAAATATTCGCAAATTCTCCCAATAATTATGCAAATTAATATTGCCTATTCAGAATTGAATCACGCTTTGTATTCCGCAGTGGGAAGCAAAGACGGAGAATGATACAAAAGTCGTGTATAATTAAAACACACATTTTAAAAATAACAACAATAAAAAAAAAACAGAACGGCGTATTCTTGATTAAGAAAATTAAGATTATCGCCCGAGGGCTGCAAGTTCCTTGGCGCCCACGTGCGACTGATAGAAAGTGTTGATATCGCCTCCAAAGAAGCGGGACACGAAGGAACGCCATGTTTTAAATGGCCGCAAATGTTCCCCACGTCACAAACCTGGTAGAGGCTCTTCGTCGCACAGAACGAAGTATCACCCTCCCCACACGAACATATAATAATTCGCAGCTTGCTTTTTGTATGTGATTTAGCGCAATAGAAATTGATTGATTTGGAGATTCGAAAACATACATCTATACTAATAAAACAGAAGTGTGAATGATATTCTCATTGATAAGTGTTTAATGTGAGGAGTGGTATTTGAGAAAAAACATAAGAAACGCTATATAAAATAAGTATTGGGTTGTCTAAAAAATCTGTTCGTTTTGTTTAATGTCATCTTTAGGACCTACTAAAGATCGTTTTATATTCCTATTCTTCAAATCCTGTATTTGGTGTAGCGAGTGTGTTATCAGTGTGTTATCAGTGTGTAATAAGCCTCCGAGCAGAGAAGTTATGTTTGCTTATATTTCAGGGCATGAATGGAAGATCAAGCAGAGCACTTATGGACATCTGATGCCTATTTTACTACGGAAAAGATACGAAATCAAGATATGTCATGTGTATAGGTAGAATGCTGTTACAGAACGATTGTGCCAGAAATGGCTTGCTCGATTCCGAAAAAGAAAATTTTTTCAGTGCGAGATGCTCCTCATTCTGGCTGGCCAAAGATGATCGGCAGTGACTAAATGAAAGCCATAGTTGAACAAGTTTGGCGTTTAAGAACCAGACAAATCGCAGACATTCTGAAGATTTCCAAATTGAGCGTAGAAAATGAATTGCATAAACTCGGTTATCTTTCTAAACCTGGTGTTTGGGTTCCCCATAAACAGACAGAAACAGAAAAAAGCGAACGAACATTTTGGCCAACCTGTTTTTGGCCAATCTGTTGATTTTCTAGGTTTGCACACCAATAGCAACGGTCTATAATTTCCAGGGTAGGTTTGTTTGGAAATGAAAGATAGAATATTTTTAAAAATCTAGAAAATCACATTATATTATTTTTTTACCAGTTATTAAAAAACAAAACTGTTGAACAAAAAACGTTCATTTGGGAGGGAAAGGTGGTTATGAAGGGAACTGGACGGATTGACGATCTGGGTGCGCCAAGTGCGAAGCCGAATGGTTTCGTAGTACGATTTTCAGTTAGGGATGTTAGCCACCATTACGTGGTACCTCCTGCAAGAATACAAACAACAGAATCAAGCAGTTCAATAAAGTTTTACCCTGTTGATTCATAGGAATGTACTTGTTACGAACATTTATTTGTTTTTATTGTATAGATATTTCACACACTACTAATCATAAGTAATTCAGTCCCCACGAACTGATAACATAACCAGGAGACATATAGACTATTCCTATTATTCAATTATTACTTGCTAACCAAATACCCATTATCTGTATACAAGATACTAGTTCACAGAATCATTCAATGAATCAGAATCGAATCTCTCCACAATATCTACGACTAAAGAATTGTCTAAAGACAACAGGGACAAATTGGATACCAACACAGCTGGAATGGGCTACAAGACGATTGGCAAGCAGCTAAGTGAGCAGAAGTGAACTGCTAGTGTGATAATAGGGAAATGGAAACAACATCAGTTGACGATGAATCTTCTTCTGTCTGGAGCTCGACGAAAGATCTTACGTCGTAAAGTGATTTGATGATGAGAAAGGTGAGGTGGCATTTCAGAATTATACGGCAACAGTTTGTTTTTTATATGAAGGCAGCTAAGACTACAGGCACAATGATGACATCGTAGTAAACTGATATAACGTAGTGCTCGCAAGGCTCACCTACTCAAAAAGGTTCGTCTGAAGTTTGCAATTGAGCACCTGGATGCTTCAGAGGAGGGTTGAGAAAAATGTGGTGGTCAGAAGAGACTAAAATTAAGCTTATTCGCATCAGCTCGACTCGCCGTGTTTGGGGAGAAAAAGAAGCTGACTTGGACCCCACAAAACACCATCCGCACTATTTATTAAGCATGGTGGTTAAAACATTATGCTTTGGGGCTATTTCTATGCTAAGATGGGGTCAAGTACAGGAAAATCGTGAGAGAAAACCTCCTTGCCTCATCCAAAATAATGTAGATGGGGCGTTGTTGAGTGTTAAGACAACAAAGGAGCGGCTTATCAATAAGCAGATTAAAGTAATGGGTAGGCCTAGTCAGTCTACACACCTTAATCTTATCGAGAAGCTACAAACTTTAAGGGTTTGGAGATGATCTGCAAAGATGGGTGGACCCAAATACTCTTTACCGGGATCTGTAAAAACTTGGTAACCAATTACAGGAAACGTCTGCCTGCTGTGCTTGCCAACAATCTGTGAGGACTAGTTATCACTCAGACTTCAGAGAACACCACCGATCATCATCAGTGACCAATCACTGACTATGATCTGTATCAGAACTCCTAGTTGGTTGATAATAAGAAATATATTACGTTAATCATATTTATATAAATTGGGATACTTTTTACACTCACTGCAGTTTTAATGGACATCTGATAATAAGAAATGTATTAGTAGGTAGTTTGGTAGTTTTGTTTTACGGCATATCAACCCTTTTTGGGTTATTTAATGCCGAATCTGGTCTTGTTTTCTTCTCTTTATTGTTTCTTTCCCCTTTTAATATCTGTTTCTATTTAACCCATAGTTGGGACCCTAACAGGTACTACCACTCCGGGTCAGGGTGGACCTGGGAGCAATGGTAATTAAGAGGAGGCTCCACATTCCCCAAAGTCCTTAAGCTGGATCTCACCATCGGATGTAGTTTAAGGTCATATCCAGGACCGGGAGTAGGGTGGGAAAAATAAAAATAAAAAATGGGGAGGGAGAAAGGGAGAGGGGCTGTTTTTTTTGTTTTTGGTTTTGTAGAACATAATTAAGTTTTACAAAAAAAAACAAAAAAAAACGTCAATGTAGGTGAATTTCGTCTCAGGGAGCTACAGGGCAGCCTGATCTGGTATCACCAGGAAATGTATTAGTAAAATCTGTATGGTCTTTATGGATTTGAACAGAATAAAATCGTTATCATCAAGATAGCAATAGTAAACAGCATTTGACACAACACAAACTAATTTATAACAGGTATCGAAAGAAACTGGAACCACTGGAACTCTGGGGAGACTTATTGTCATTCAGATTCCAGTGAACACAACCTGTTGTTCCCATTTAGCTTCCACTGCCTCATGTGAGAGCTCTCAGTGGATAATAATAAATACTTTTAGGCTCTAAAAGTATTGGACCTACCGGACGTAATATAATTAAATGTGTTTTGTATAATAGACTATAGTAAATTTATTAATCATTTAAACAGATGGATTAATTAATTATAATTGATTAGTTAATTGTTATTGATTAATTAATTCTATTTCTTCTGGGTATTGCTTTACAAATATTGTAGTGTACTGTAGTCATTTCCCACGGTGAAAGTCAAACCTCGTTTTACAGGATCCATTTTAAAACAAAACAAAACAAAAGCAAGGGAAACATAGAGGATTGATTATTATTTGTTCCGTGGCCCTGAATAAACACAAGCAAATATCAAGGATTTTAGGGTCCAGGGGATTTAGTTTCTCTCCTTTAACAAGTGATTGGAAAATCTAATTCTTGTTTTGGGGTAGATTTTCTCTTTTATTTCCTTAAAAAAGGGTTCTCTATTTAAACAACACTAGATTTATTTAGATGTCTGTCAATCTAGTAAAACCAACTTATTCTGATAGATAGATAGATAGATATATAGATAGATAGATAGATAGGTAGGTAGGTAGATAGATAGATAGATAGATAGATAGGTAGGTAGGTAGATAGATAGATAGATAGATAGATAGATAGATAGATAGATAGATAGATACATAGATAGATAGATAGATAGATAGATAGATAGATAGATAGATAGATAGATAGATAGGTAGGTAGATAGATAGATAGATAGATAGATAGATAGATAGATAGATAGATAGATAGATAGATAGAGAGATAGATAGATAGATATATATATATATAGATAGATAGATAGATAGATACGAACGCATAACCAGAAAAGTGTCCGTGGATAATTATATTTAAAAATATATATCGCTCTATATGAAGGCATCACATTCGTGAGGGGAACAATTATTCCCACCTAGAATTTAGACAAAATGTTTTACCATATAAAAAGTTGAATTCGTTCACAAATGAATTAAATAAATAAATGACACACACATTACCTATCTATATATATATATATATATATATATATATATATATATATATATATATATATACGCTTATATTATAACATTATATAGTATGCATAAATATCAGTATTTATTGAATAGTACTCAATAAATGAGTAGTCCTTAGTAGTAGTATGAAAATATATTTATGTAACTGCAAACTTTGAGTGCATTGGCTTTTTTATAACTGCTTATATATACACATGAAAACCCGAATGCAAAAAATATTACATAGGGGAAATTGCACCTGAATTAACAAAAAGATATTATAATCACAAAAGCGCATTGAATGATAAATAGCACATGTGAGTACATTATTATCGAACCATTATTGGGAACATTAACCTCGAATTGAATATATAAAGGCATGTGGTTATTTAGACGCTTCCTGTAGATATTGAAACTAGTAATATAAAATTGTAAAGGCGTAAAATAAAAAAAATAAAACGTAGAAGCGAAACACCAATTAACTGTATACACAGATTATACTTTACTTTAGGGTAACTAAATAAAAAACAAAACTGACAAACTGAAATAAAAAATAACGAATAAAAGTGAATTGAAAAAAAATTAAAATTTAAAATTAATAAAACAAAATTACTAAAATTATAATTATAATATCAAGATGGCGATAGTTTACAAAAAAAACACGACAGACAAAATGTTTTAATTTCTGACAAGAATGGGGTCACCTTTTGTTTATTTGACCTGTGATTTCAGCCAAAATCCATTTCAAATAAAAAGAAATAGACACTCATTGGCTGAAGTAAATTGATAAGTAGCGATGGTTTTATAAAACCATGGACTCTGATTGCTTAGAAGTTAGACGAAGCATGTGTTAACAATTAAAAATATTTCTAACATCTTAATTCATGAAATTAGCCTGAAGATTTCCATCGGGGATAAAAACATTATCTACCAGAATTAAATGTCATACTATCTGGCCTCATAGGTTGAAGTGTTTGGATTTGAGTAAAAAGTGATTCGTTTCTAGGGGTTCAAATCGTGCGACCGGCTTGAACATTTATTTCCACACTGAAAATTTCACAAGGATGAACATATACGTGTGTAGATAATAATGAAATATTTATTATTAAAACAATATTCATAGCCTCGTTTTTGACGAACCCTCTAAGATAAACTATATAAGCAATCTAATCTAAGCTAAATGCACGTTTCTGTCTACGTGATTTGTTAAACACTGTGAAAGACGGCTTACTATATTGTCCGGTTGAAATAACATAAATAGGCTTTATTTCTCGTCTTACGCATAGTTGTTGAAGCTGGTCTCATTGGTTGGAGCGTTTGAATTTGAGGAAAAACTGTCACTTGTCCAGAGGTTTAAATCGTACGATCGGATTAAACAGTTATCTCCAAAGATGAAACGTATATGTGTATAGATGATAATTAAATATTTATTATTAAATAATTATATATATATATATATATATATATATATATATATATATATATATATACATAATGATTTAATAATAAACATTTATATATATAATATATATATTATATATATATACTTATATATATATATATATAATTATTTAATAATAAATATTTATATATATAATATATATATTACATATATATATAATTATCTCTCTCTCTCTCTCTCTATATATATATATATATATATATATAATTATTTAATAATAAATATGTAGGGAAAAATAAATATATATATGTGTATATATATATATTTATATATATATATATTTATATATATATATATGTATATATATATTAGTAAAAAACTCGCATTCTTTTACGATAAAATTGATAGTTGGCGACTCTGACCATTCGACTACGAGGCGGGCGCTGTAAGCAAGTGACCTCTCTCTGCGTTATATAAACACTGACTCTTGTTAAGAGAGATATATCAACAGCAAAAGGGGGGGGGGATAAATGTAAATATGTCTATTTGATACAAAATAATTTAATAAAACTCGACAAAGTGTTGAAGATAAGTAGAAAAACTTATCACGCATCGTAATGTCGCAAAGACAAAGCTACTTTTATTTAAATAACTACAAGAAACCTCTTCAACCATCGATTGTCATGGAAAATAACGCCCTACTTGAGAGTTCATCATTCAAACTCCTCGGCATAACTAGCACAAATAACATGAATTGGAATAAATACGTTGAAGACATTGCCGAGGCTGCTGCAAAGAAGGTGGGCTCCCTCTACCGTGTTAGTAAGCTTCTCACACCTGACATTATCCTATATCTCTACAAAGCCACCATCCGTCCATGCAGGGAGTATTTTTGCAACATCTGGGCTGGAGCATCATCCACTTGTCACTCCCTCTTAAACAAGGTCCAAAAAAGAGTCGCCAACTTAATAGGTCCCGCACTATCCACCAAACTCCAGCCTCTGTCTTATCGCCGCAATGTTGCTTCCTTGTGCCTGTCTTACAAGTACTTCAATGGATTGTGCTCTGATAGACTTGCTGCTCTGGTAACCCCACTACGTAAATTCACTAGACCAACCCGACAATCTGCCAAATCTAATCCATTCACTGTGGAGGTCCCCAGATGCCGAAGAGCTTTCTACCTCTAAAGCTCTTTTCCTCGTGCTGCTGGACTCTGGAACTACCTCCCTGCTCCCTGTTTTCCTGACGGTAATGACATGCAGAAATTTAAAACTAATGTAAACAGACATCTCGCTGCGTAGCTCCCACTTTAAATTGACCCCCCCCCACACACTCCATAAAAAATTATTTCACCCTTTCTCTCAATAGCCCCTTACATGTACAGTAGCGGCCTGCCTTGTTTTGGGTGAACTATGTTAAAAAGAAAATATTACTGGCTAATATTTCGTCGAAAAACTTCATAATTAAACTCATTCTGAAAACGTCTTAGTTCAGTTGTTACCATTGTGCTGTTTAATCACTTTTTCTACTTATCTGTAACATATGTATATAAATGGATTTAGACTGGCAGACATAGAAAGAACACACACACATACAAATATATATGTATATATGTATATATAAGTCAGGTTCATATTATATTCTAATAACCATGTTTTAATTTTATTATATTTATTTTTATTTTTTCACATTTCCAAAAAATAAAAATAAAAATAAAAATAATGAAATAAAAACATGGTTATTGGAATATAAGATGAACCTGTATTATATTTGTTCTGCTGTCACTAATAGACAATCTGTTAAGGAGACTGCAAAGTAACGGGGCACTGATAGCATATGCTTATACATATATTGTCATTAATAATTATATGTATATATATATATATATATATATAAATATTTATTAAATATTTTAATACCTACAGACATCGATGTTTCATGCTAACGCAATCTTCAGTATAGGAACTAATTCTCAACGGTCGGTGGGCGCGAACCCCGATCACAAATCGCCACTGATTCGTAATCGAGAGTCTTATCTAATCGGCCAAAGCCAATTAGTTAGTAAATAGAGAGGAATTTAAGTGTAAATAGCGAGTCGGCGGCTAGATTTACCCAAGCAGTTTAGAATGATCTACGAACGGCGTTCAGATCGTGCATGTAGCTATTTGCACTGCTTGTTAATTCGTACAAATTCTTGTCATCCAACCCTCACCCTTAAATACCCATTAAAAACAGAGATGTATACACAACGCACAGTACTTGTCCAGTTGGGACCCAAGCTTAAATCGGTTTGGCGTCGGTAGTTTACGGATGTTTACGTAGACGACCGGAAAATTCCGAAGGGATTATTCAATCAGAATGCAAGAACATTTTAATTGATTGAATCGCGAAATCTACCGATTAGAAATAAAATATTATCAAAACGATAATGAATTTTAATGATCCCTAACCCTAAGACTAACCGTAACCATAACCATAACCCTAACCCTAAGACTAACCGTAACCATAACCATAACCCTAACACCGTTTTAACACTCGTTCAGTAATATTTTTTTTGCATGTAAAAAAAAAAACATTTTTCAGTTGTACATTCAGCCTCTTTTGGGATTTGTTTGGACGCAGACAACCGACTTTCTATTAGGTTTGTTTTCCGGCCGTCTACGTAAACATCCGGAAACTACCGACGCCAAGTCTATTTTAGTTTGAGTGCTAATCTGAACAAGTACCTAACGCACAACACCCAAACAAATTAAACGTTGCAAAATAAACCCACTTCTCTAACAGACGCACACTTACACACACAACACGAACATCTACAGATAGATATAGGAAATTCAAATAGTTGGTGCACCACGCAAAAACAAACACTCCATAAGGAATTAAATTATCTCCCAAAACAGACACACAGACAAAACATAGAGGCTTACATTTTAGATATAGATCCTCAGAAAATACTGTCGATCACAGATGATAAACCCCACTACACACACTCACTCGCTTACCAGATAATCTAATGAATCTAGAGAACATTTGTTTCCTTTCTTTTCTCTTTTCTTTTACTTCTTGGTTGATTTAAACCAGAAACGGATGAGAAAAGTCCATACATGACATCCGAATATGCCCAGAGCAGCTAAATCCGTACACATTCAATATGGTTCAACAACTATTTTCAAAAATTGTTTATAGTTCATAGAAGGCGAAACAAAGGAACTGGCTTCCAAAAGTGTCTTAAATAATAGCATAAGGAAAAAGAAAGACGACAAAAGAAATTGGGATTTACCTTGCTTCGAAAATCGTCCAACCAATTAAAAACTAAATAGTAAGTTACACATTTGTACGTCCACTTCTTGTGATTTCCTGTCAACTGATTACAATTATATGTATATTTATATATGTATATATATATATAGATATGTATATATATGTATATATATATATATATATATATATATATATATATATATATATATATATATATATATATATGTATATATAACATCATGTAATCTATTATTAAAAAACGATTCCATGTTTCATCCAAGAACACTTTATTGACAGAAAATTTCGAAAATAGACATTTTTATGAAAATCAAAATATCACAGATATTCACGAAGAGGCTTAATCAGTGTATAATTTGCAACAGTCAAACTGAAAAATCAAAATGCATCCAATATTCATTTAATTTATGCATATCGAATTTCTATATTTCTTTATTCCTGTCCTTTTTTACTCAAATCAATTATATATATATATACATATATATATATATATATATCAGTCTTCAGTTGCACTGATGACTCATGACACAGTGAAATAGAAAGACAGACAAACAGACAGACAGACAAAAAGCGAGATGCATGAACAAAATGAACGTTACAAAATAGAGATTTTTTCTCTGCATTGTTTGTTTGGTCTAAAAATCATATATAACTTTTGAAAAAAGAATGTACTGGTCAACAAGACCGGTCATTCTATTAAAGCAAAGTTCAACGCCATTAATTAATATTCCAAGTTTTGGTTTCAAACATACACCCTCAAAATGTCTACTATATTAAGAGAAGCTAAATTCCAGTGTTTCGTGTGTAAAGGGTATATTATGAAAACAAAACAGAACAAGGGACTCACAGAGGATTGTTTGTTATTCGTTCGCTGGCCCTGAATAAACACAAGCAAAATATCAAGGATTAGGGTCCAGGTGATTTATTTTCGGTACTTAACAAGTGATAGGATAATCTAACCCGTTTCTTTTTTGGGTGGTTTTCCTTTACTTTTTCAGCATGGCGTTTGTGTACACACACACACACTCACACACACACATATATATACATATATATATATATGTATATATATATATATATATACATATATATATATAAATATATATATACATATATATATATACATATATATATATATATATATATATATATAATAGAGCAATGTTTTTCTCGTAATCTTCTAATTAATAGTTTGTTTTCTTATAAACTACATAATTAAATAGGTGGTGTTAGTCATTTATGCCAAATATGTGTATGTGTTTCAAAAGGATAAATATATAAGTATTCATTCACATAGAGGTGTTTCGTCGCAGTATCTTCCACATGCGGTATATATATATATATATATATATATATGTATAGGTATATATATATATATGTGTATATGTATATATATATATATGTATATGTATATGTATATGTATATATATATGTATATATATGTATATATATTTATATATACATATGTATGTAGATATGTATGTAGATATATATATGTATATATATGTATATATATGTATATATATATATATGTATATATGCATATATATATATATATATGAATATATATATGTATATATATGCATATATATATATGAATATATATATGTATATATATGCATATATATATATGAATATATATATATTATATATATATATTATATATATAGATATATATAATATATTTTTATTCAAACTGTTATATATATGTACCTTGGCTCCACCACTACTACACGTTCACGATGGCTCATATTACTTCTCTGGATTTAGTTCAATCTGCCAACACTTCATAGAACACAACTTTCCCAATGCACAATTCAGACACCTCTTAGTCAACAACACAAACATTTTACATCACAACCCAAATGTAAAAAGACTAATAATTCTTGAAGCACTGTGTATAACAACTAGGCATCCTACACTCAATAATATTAATTACGAGGTTTGCACGATATTTTCAAGTGCCTAGCTTAGTAATTGACTTCAACAAATCCTTAACTGACAAAAACAAAAACACTTGTAAATGTTTTTAATTTTTGTAATTTCTAATTACTAACACGCTTTGCATGTGATCATGTCCCGCATACGGCGTCTCATCAACCATGCGTACATTTACAAGCCATACATTGAAGCACCGTTCGACGAACTCAGCAGATAAGAACAAACTAGACTTATACACCGCGTGAGGACAATTGTATGAATAAATCGAAAGTACTCGTAAATAATGTAACATAAACCCATACGGATACGGCAATTTGAAAATAAATACTCGATGGACCATCCGAAAAATCAAAAAAGACTAATTAAGCACGAAGCATTCTGTGTTTTCAATAACGTCTGTTGTAATGAAAATAGTTTGCCTAAACACAAAATCCATATACATATATCAACTCTGCTGGGAGGCTATGAAATAGAATACTGTTTTGTTTTTAAATTCCCGAAACGGTTTTGCATGGTAAGCAACTGATAATCCCCTAAACAATGTTAAGACTAGCGTAAATTTTTGGAAGCAAACTAATATAGTAACTGCAAAAAGTAAATTGACTTACAAAAGTGATTTTCCACCGAACGACTTGGGACTAAAATGTTTTTTTATTTATTTTTTTATATATAGTTTTAATGGTTGAGAAACTTCCGAGACTATATATATATATATATATGATGGGCTCTCCCGTCGATTTCGACGTATGAGAGCCCCACCAGGGCTGCCCGCGCGTGAATTTTTAATTGCAAGGGTTGCGCAATCCACAACAACCGCTCTCCTGAGTCGGCATTGCTTGATTCCAATGGCAAGTAGTAATACAAGACGACTGGAAACAATACCGAGATAAGCAGAGAGCACATACAGCACCTGGTATTCCCAAATGGTCACCCATTTAGTACTGGCCAGGCTCGACGCCGCTTAACTTATATATATATATATATATATATATATATATATATATATATATATATATATATATATATATATGGAGGTCTGGTTAGTGCTGTCCTTCCTCAGTTTTCTCAACCATCGTTGAACCTCTACGACTGTTTTGTGTTGTGTCATCCGAGGCCGCGTTCATTCTATTGTGTGTGTGTGTGGATGAGGTGTGTCTTATGACGTTTCTTGCCGTTTCTGTTTCTTAGTTCGTGCGGTGGTGTTCTTCGTGTGTTTTTTTTTCCTATTTAACTTCCATGTCACTGGTTACCATTTGTAGCTCATGCGAGTTGGTTTCCGCATTCGAGGATTTTTCTATTGCAGCTGTTTGGATCATTGCCGTCCTTTGTATGGTCTCAATGATACTTTTGCTTCCAATTTCTCCCAGTCTTTTTCCTAGGTTTTTTAAACTGTTTCTAGTGCTCCTACGATTAATAGTATTATATTGACTTTCTTCATGTTTCTTTTTTCTTTCAGCCTTCTAGCAAGCTTCGTGTATTTGCTTCGTTTTTCCGTCTCCTTGATCTTCACTCTGTGCCTGCTGGAACGTCGAAGTCTACGATTTGGCAGACTTTTTCCTTCTTATTATGAAATCCGGTCTGTTTCCTTGTGTGAGTTTATCTGTTTGTACATCCATATCCCAGATGATTTTGTGTTTTTCATTTTCCAGTACTGTCTCTGGTTTAATTTTGTACCATTTTTCTGCGTGTTCGAAATGCAATCGATTGCACAGTTCCCAGTGTATTGCCTTGACCACACAATAGTGTCTGTTCTTGTATTCTTTTTAGGCTAGTTTGCTGCATTCACTTATTATATTATTTATTGTTTCGTGTCTTTGTCCACATAGTCTGCATTTACTGTTTCCCTCGGTTTTATCTATTTTAGCTTTAATGTTGTTTGTTTTAAACGCATTGTTATGTGCATCCGTCAGTAAAGATGCCGTTTCTCTGTTCAAGTGTCTTTTTCTTAGCCATGCCCAGCTATTTTCCTTTGTTTCTTCTCTTGTCAGTCTTATGAAGCGTCCATGTAGTTGTTTTTTTCCACTTTTGTTTTCTTGTAATTTTGTTTCTGGTATCGGTAGTTCTTGATTAAGCTTTTCGTGTTCTGGGTTATGTATTTTTCCAGCTTTTTTTTCGTCTTCAACACAGTCATCTATACGAACCAGTTCTCTTCCCCCTTTGTTTCTTTTCATGTAGAGTTGGTCCGTATCTTCATTTCGGTGTAGTTCGATGTTCATGGTCATTGATTTTCTAGTCCTCTGGTGAAGGTGCGTAAGTTCTTTAGTCCAGCCTATGAATGGTCCACAGTATTTTAGTAGTGATACTACCCATGTGTTTAATCCTTTCATCATCATCATCATCATCATTATTATTATTATTATTATTATTATTATTATTATTATTATTATTATTATTATTATTATTATTATTATTATTATTTCATAGTAGTCTCAACTTTTGGATGTTCTTAGTTGGAGTTTTCTTGTTTTGAATATCAAGTCAAATCCCTTGACTTTAGAGATTCAAGCTGTACCTTAACACTTTCGCCGTTCCTAACAGGCAAGCTATTTGCAGAAGCCATTTAGTGTGGCTTTTCGTTATGGTTCCAAGCTTTCCAATTAAAACAGGAATAACCTTTACATCTTTCCATTTGCATAGTCTAACAAATGATCACTTTAGATCTTGATATTTTTTCGTGTTCTTTCTCCTGTACTCTGCTGTCGAAGGCTATATGAAAAGGAGCTCGATGGAACATAATGTAGACTGGCCTAGGGAAACATCCCACATAATATCATACAATATGACTATGGGAAATTCTAGACCATACAATAATAGTAGAAATGCAAATAATACGGGGGATACCACACTTAGCACTAGAGGAACAACACAGCTACCTATGGAAGGGAATAATACCAGGAAAAACCAAACGTAGAAATTCAATTTAGTTCAACACTACTTATGGCTAAAACATCCTAACTAACAATTCTATTCTTTCCAAACAATTCTACCGAATTATTGAGAATTTCCCAAGGTATAGCAGATTAGGTAAGATTATGAATAAATAATACTTTTAAATTATCTTTCTCAACATATATTAACCTAGTGGACACTATTGTAGGTTCAAATAATGCCTAATACATAAAATAAATCCGGTCCGGGTCCATAATAATAACCCCCGATGTAACTGTAAAAATAAAATGAGTGCCTTTTAGAAGGGAGATGCTTAATCACAGATGTAGTTTATAAATGTAACGTCATAAAAAGAAATAGAAAGAAAATATATTGGGTCGTCAGACTGTAGTTTTAAGGACAGATTTAGAAACCATGTACATTCATTTACACCTAGTACTAGATCGGTGAAGACACCTACAACCTTAGCTAAATATGTTAGGGAACTATGTAGTAAAAACATTCAGTTTAGACTGAAATGGTCTATATTAAGTAAAGCATGGATGTGGAGACATAACAAATCTTGGAGAGACAGCCTCTGCGCTCTGGAACCGTACCATATAGTTATTTATAAGGACAATTCATTGAAAAACAGGGTTTGGTTCAGAATTGTTTGCATATAATCCCAAATATTCTCTCTCATAAGAGACCTGTATAGATATGTGAGGTATAAATTATCCATCAACGTAAATTTAAGAATTATTAGCAGTATTAGAAACTTTTAAGATATGGCAAAATAAACTGAAATCAGATCAGGAAAAAGAATATCAAGGATTATGTGATACTAAATATGGATGTGACTATATACAGAATGAATATGGGTTGTGGCATAGGTTAAAGAAATCCTATGTATAAACAATTGACGGAAGGCTAAATCATGAGTAAGATTGAAGGGGATACACCAAGCTGGTCCCTATTAGAAGTGAAATAGGGGATAGTTCACAATTAAGTTAAATAAGGTATTTTATAGATAGACAATAGAAATCACTTGCTAAAATAGAAGAATTAAAGTAAATTAAAATTGCTGGAATTGGCTGCTTCATTTATATTGCTAACTCTGAAGTGTCGATTCAAAATGGCGGACCTCTGAGGGTCGCGTGTGAGTTGAAAGTTTTTCTTCTGAACGTTTGTCGTCCATGTCAAAATAAGTTGTAATTTTTCAAATTAAGAAGTTTTCATGTACTTTTTCTGACGAACTTGAAGTGAACATATCCAATATTGACATAGTACTGTTGTTTGGTTTACTTTAAGCGAAACGATTCGTAAAATAAGGATGTTTGTTTTGAAAAATGCTTTCTAAGAAAATAAACAAATCTTGGCTTTTGAAATGTAATTGAACTTTTCTAACTTACTAAGTAACATTCATCGAGCTTCAATTGGAAAAGGGTGGTAAATATAAGGTATTTAAAGTATATGCTAAAACATATACTTTTACAATAATAAAGTTTTTATTCATATAATAATGTTGAAAGAAATTACTGTATAAAATATCAATTAGAAAAAAGACCAAAAACAGTTATTTGCTTTTGAAATCGTCGAATCCACTCATTTGTTGGTCTAGTTGTATCTTTTAGATTTTCCGTTGGCTGATTATATATATATATACAGATCTTTAGTGGTACAAAATTTTATAGTGCTTTTAAATATAATAAACGGAGTCATAGCGAACGAGGCACTATTACAAGAAAAAAGGAGAGGCAATATATATATATATATATATATATATGTATATATATATATATATATATATATATATATATGTATATATATATAATTTATTTAGAATCTATAATATATATGTTTCATATTTCAGAGACTTACTATGGTTTCATTGACATTGATAGACCTTTTACTGTTAAAAAAGGGCGTTCAAGTCCATTTAAATCGTCAGCTATTCGCGAAATGAAAACAAACTGAAGAATGAAGTGTAAAGAATGAAACCCTGATACATCTTTTAAATATGTATCATATAGTTTTTTAATATTCTGTATTTTATCTCTCACATTTTTCGATCGAGCACTATTGATTTTCTTTTCAACACATCTCGACGCACTATATATATATATATATATATATATATATAATCTCTAACCATAATATGGGACCTCAAAGAGTTCAATACACTCTACGAAACAAAATGGAGGATCATCGATAAATCTTATAGCGACACCTCCGAAAATTGCCTATTATGCACCACAGACACATTCAAAATCCTACAAGCGATTAATAACCCTTTCATAAACTGTATGAACAACAAAACTGATGTTTTCAAACTATGTCCCACATAAGGAATTAGTAAAATAGACTAATAACGAACACATATAAGTCTCTATCAGTATTAAAGTTTAACACACAAAAACATCATATAGAAAATACAAGACCTATCCATCTCCCAGGATATTTCCAATTGAATAATACCACCATTATTTTAACTTTTATGGGCAAGATAACAACCCCCTTCCTACACCCAGTTACATATTACCCCCACATCTGTCCTGCCAACACAAATATAATCTACGTTCACATAAGTAACATAAATTAATGTGCACTTTACCATATTTTAAAATAATTCAGTATTTAAACATATTAAAAATCTTAGTAGTTCAATACCTAGGGATAAATTTATCGGGTACTCTTAAACAAAATTAAAAAATATATGTATGACCACGATGTAAATTTAACCGCTACACACAGGCTTCATGGTAGACACATGAATGCAATTAGATCAAAGTTAAAAACCTGGAATAATTACATAAATCTTATGGAGATAGCAAGCTTATAATGACTAATCCGTTTGCTTAAATACCACTTAGGTCAGTAAATTCTAGCTCTAAATGATAGCCATTTCTTCTATTAGATACCAAGCCTGACTTTCACACCTCTGTCTAACGATTAAAGTAAAACGCTCAGTCTTCTATATGAAGTTAAGACGAGTTTCCACTGTATCTTTGTCAAGAATAGGACCATAACAACATGCATCACAGGCTACTAAACTCACCACTATCTTACGCTTATTCACTCGAGCGTGTTTTAGTAAATTTGTGATTATTTTTCCAGCTCACACTACATATTACTTTTGGCCCACCACTTAGACTCTCCTAAAAACATACTCCATAAAGGTGGTAGCAAAGGCTTCCCCCTAACACTTAAGTACTGACACTCTCCCTTCCGACACCAGGAACTAATAAACAACGTCTACTTTTCAAAAACATGTCCATTAATTTTTACTACTTGTCTGCTATTAATTTACTACATAATACAAAACATTACGCACACATTTAATGGACGCTCCCTCTAATTTCGCTGCTTTTCGAGTATATCGAATGATGTTATTTCTACTTATTACGTATACAGTTATAGCCATTCAAGTTACAAGAGAATGCAATTAACAGACATAGTTCCTGATAGTTTTTCATTATTAAACATGGCATCTACAATTTCTTCAGCGACTTGATTTCTGAACAAAGTTAATATATGCTAAGATACTCGACAGTTCATAAAGTTGACATTTTCTTAATCCCACACTTTTCACACGAATAATATCCATTAATTGAGGAAAACATCGATTTCATCATATAGAAATGCCCCAAATGTGTGACGGGTGAACCCTAAATTTGGAGAATCTTAAAATAAAACGTATGCCAGCTACAGGCTTCGTTTAAGTGACTTATTTTAAAGTAAACATACTACTCGATTTCCTGGCCAAGAGGTTAGAGACGTAGCTCTAATACCGAGAGCTTTAGTGTTCGATACCAGTTGACTCACACATTTTTTTTACATTTTTATACTTTGGCCTACGAGAGAGGAGAACACGGAGACCTATGGGCCGTTTTTTATTCAACGTTATTATGTAGTAATTTAAAAAGAAATCAATGTAATTTGTAGTACTTTAACTATTGTAAATATCATCATTTCTATTCGAACACAAGTTGTTTATTAGTGCTCTGAAGGCTGCTTAATCATATCTGTGTATTTCAGTAGTGCTGAGGGGGCACATTCATTGTTCTATTTTCTTTCCTCACAAAAAAGGTAATATCTATACAGAGATAACGGGTGAGAATTGGTTTTAAAAAAAGGCTCTGTAGGCATCTTTATTTTTAAAAGTGTCTATTATCATAGCTAGAGCGGGTGTTTAATAATAAAAAAAATATAGCGAAATACCGGTACCATGGGATGAGTAGGAATACTCCTACAACCGCGTATATTTCCTTCCTTCATTCCTTTCTTCATCTTTTCGCCCTGCAACAATTCCAAACCGACAATTATTTTAAACATTAATTTTGTCTAGTGTGACCTATTTGCGTTCTGTCGGATGTTGACAGATTTTAATTCATTATTTTATATTTTTCCCGGACAACCTCGAGGGCGGGACCAGCTAGTTAACTAAAAAATAAACTATAATATACTAACCTTTTTAACTCAAACATAAGCACCCCTCACCAAAAATAAATATATAAATATAACGAATAATTCCGAATTCCAGCCACGCGCTGATCAAAAAATAAATCAAACTCAACGCTATCACCTCTAAATACAAATACAGAATAGAAACAGATAAACAGGCTTCATTCGTAATCAGTTATTATTTCGTATTTAAATGATACTAAGTTACAATTAAGGCCAAAATAACCATATAGTCCGCGCCCGTGAAACGGTAAGTCCTCTAAAAGGGGCAATTTTAGAAAATACACCGGACGATAAAAGCGGTGATCATCACCACCTGTTACATTTTTCAAACTGTTTTCTTTCTTTGAGAAGCTAATGATTTTATTCTGTGATGCCACTCTGGCGTCGCTGAATTAAAATTCTCAACGTCTTTCCTGGAACAATGCGAAAACGTTATTTTACGAGCGCGTTTCTCGAATGTCTTTTTAAAAATTCCCTTCTTTCTCCAGCTTTTTAATCCATTTGATTTTGACACATGAAGATGATACGATGAAGGATCAAAAACGTTTGTGATATCTATGGAACATTTTTTTGTTGATTTTAACACAAAAAGACCATATATATATATATATATATATATATATATATATATATATATATATATATGTATATAAATGTTTCGAGGTACAAAATTTATAAATAGATTTAAAAAGAATACGCGGAAATCTCTCTAAGGCCCTTTCGACTATCATCTCGTCAGGAGAAAATCGATAGTTTTAATTAATAATAACGTCGAAAGAAAGAGCAAAATGGGGAAATTGAGTGTACCAAAATTAACGTTAAAGCGATTAAAATTCAATTTAATGATTTCGATGGCACACTCAATTTCCCCATTTTGCTCTTTCTTTCGACGTTATTATTAATTAAAACTATCGATTTTCTCCTGACGAGATGATAGTCGAAAGGGCCTTAGAGAGATTTCCGCGTATTCTTTTTAAATCTATATATATGTATGTATATATATATATATATATATATATATATATATATATATATATATATATATATATATATTGCATTTTCTTCCCTAAATTCTCGACCTTTCTAACCTCAAGTTTAATTCATCAGTCTGTCTATTGTCCTGGAGTTCTCAAACAACATGTTCGTCAGTCTGTCACGCTTAATTTTGATGTAGCATTTACTTTAGTCTTTAACGCCTGTTGGAAATTATGTTTAGTGTTGTCTCTATATATCTCTATAAAATACTCTATCCGTCTGTTGGACAGTCACGCTTAAGTTTTAAATAACATTTTTTTGGTCTGCCAGGCGTCAGTTTGAAATAGCAAACACACACAGATCGAATGGACGCATTTCCTAGAGAATAACCGTCATTGTTTTTGTTTATTTTTGTTTTTTGATAGTGTTTTGTTTTGTTTTGTTAAATGCAGATCGTTGTCCGTCACGCAGTCAACGGCGGGATGGTCTGACCTCCGACGATGACCTGACGAATTGTAATCAGGGTCCGAGTAGAAAGAAAACAAATAGAATTAGAAAGGCTGGGAGTTTGTAGCGATGTACGCCGGGAAAAGTAAACAAGGTTTCTTTAGTTGGGAATGTATTTAGAGATTTCCAGAAGCTCACCTTTCAAGAGGATTTCGAATTTCAAAGTCCGAAGTGTTTCCTATTTAAACAACAAAAGATGTATTTACATGGCTCTGTCAATCTTTTAAAGCCCGAAACATTAGAAGAGATGGGAATTGGAATGATATATATATATATATATATATATATATATATATATATATAGAGAGAGAGAGAGAGAGAGAGAGAGAGAGAGAGAGACACTCGTCACAGGATGGGTCAAATGAATTCTTCGAACAGAACAATTTTGCATACCTTTTATGTCTCTTTACTAAGAATAAAATCAGTATATAATGATACAAAACCTCATGTCTAGAATCCTTATTCCAATTTTAATCAAAATCAATTACATGATTTTCATCCTCAAAAGTTCTAAAATTTAAGGCGTATGCTTAAGGGATCCTAATAAGAAATTGACATTTAGTGAATCTTGTTTAACTGATGTCTAATGAATATAGATAAAATTTTATGCAAATCTGAAAAAAAAACTTGAATTTCCAAATGGAATGGTGTGCCCATTTATTGCCCACTAAAAACACTTTAAAATAGCCCAAATAAACTAGAATTTGGGGAATATTTATCACTTGATATCTTATACATATGGTAAAAATTTAACACGAATCAGGGGTATCTGAATTTTAGCGAAAGTCTTCCACCCCGTTTTTACCCCTTTATGTTAAACTAAATTAAACTAAATATAGCGCATATTACCAACTCTTACCTCTAGCAGCTCTGTTTCCAAACCCATAATGATTCGATTATTAGTTTAGGAGTTGATCCTGTACAACGAGATATATATATATATATATATGTATATATTTATGTATATATATATATATATATATATATATATATATATATGTGTGTGTGTGTGTGTGTGTGTGTGTATAAAAATAAATGAAAAAAGTGAAATAAGAAAATGTAAGTACGACAAATCTATTTCATCTTCAGTTGTTCAATGCAAGGTGTATTCAATAAAAGCATGCTTATTTTTCTGTTCTTTAAGCCAGGATTTTCAAAGAATGGTATCTTATCATCAAAGAATAGTATATTTTATATATATATATATATAGAGAGAGAGAGAGAGAGAGAGAGAGAGAAAGAGAGAGAGAGAGACATACCTAACTTTATGTGCATGTATCTCTAAATGTCAACAAACAAACAAAATAATGTACACATATTATTCGCTGTTGCTCGATCTTTGTCTAAGTTTGCCATGCTGATGACGGCTGTGAGCCAGAAACAAGTGTTCATAGATTACTTTTATGTTATCAAATTAATAAAATATATATATATATCAACGACAAATACGTCGTATAAAGTTAAGGGCGACTAATAATGCAATTTTGTATCTTAATCACTTAGGAAGTGAATCAATCGAAATAGTAGTTAGCAAAGGAAAACAACGAACGCAGCCTTCACCAATAAAAAAAATATGATATATATATATATATATATATATATATATATATATATATAAACAGATGTTTGGCGGTACAAAATTTATATATGCTTTTGAAAATGATTTGCGGAAAACTGTCTAGAGTTCTTCCGACTATCATCTCGTCAGGAGAAATCGATAGTATAATCAATCGAATATATCAACCAAAATGAAGCTAATGTGGGGAATTGATGGTCCAGCGAATACTAAAACACGATTAAAATTAATTTAAATTAATAGTCGCTTAAAACAGCACAGCGTGGGATGAAAAACAAGGGGCGTGGGTTAGCGCTTTCACAAACTCCTTCGGCCGGCACAAGGAAGGTTTACGTAAAACGATGGAGAAAGATTCCAAAATGTTAAAATGTGTTTTGGAATCTTCTTTATGAAGGACCTCAAAATGCTCCAATATATAGTTTCTGGGACAATAGGGATTTCTGTATATCCTTATTGTGTAGTGGGGTACATTAAGCGTAATTGTGTCTCTTTCGCATAATTAATCAAAGCTAAAAGAGAAGAATAAAAACGCAATGTACGTGTTTTTTTTGCCAAACGGAGTCAGTTCGCTGCGCTGAGCACCTGCTTAGAATGGAAGATGTCAGGCTCCGTAAACAACTGAAATATAGGGGAATTGTAACATGGTGAACCTCTAAGACACAAGTGTTAAAACCTACCTTAAAATGCTCCGTTCGGGGACGGGTACCATAATGGTTTCTAAAGACAAACAGTAGGGTACCCGTCTTTGAATGAAGCATTTTATGGAAGGTTTCAAAACTCACAGTACATAAACGTCCATTTTTTATGTCTTAATGAAAGATTAGCGATCATTTGGTTTTTAGAGAGAAATAAATTATTAAACAAGAAGAATGAAGTAGGAATTAATTGTAGGTATTTCAAACAAATCACCTTTGAGAAATATAGTGGTGACATTTAAATAATATTATTACATCGTACAAATAAAACCTTTAAATGTAATTATATACTATACACATTTTACGAAAATAAACATAACAATAATAATTTCACTAGATAGACAATATATATTAATTAAAATGTCTTATTAAATGCAGCCAATGTATTAAATAATAATAATAATTATAATAATAATAAATATAGTTTTTAAATTGCAGTTAATATAAACCAATAGTTATTAATAAATAGGATATAATGGAAATATAAATTAATTTCGTAATACCTACATTATGATTTCGCAATAATATACACAAGAGAAAAACAAAGTATAAAAACTAAGATTATTTATTGTTGTCTAGGTTTTTATATTGTAATAGTTTGTTAATTGGTTTTATATTTGTTTATGTGTGTATTTATATATATATATATATATATATATATATATACATACATACATAACTTTGAAATTTTAGAATCAGCCAACATGATGCGAGATTTTGTTAAACAAATGAAATATTTATTAAATATTTTTTTTAAATCCAAATGTTCGGTTTTAAAAACCTTATTCATGGTACAGACAATATTTTCCTTTTTTTTTCTTTTATTCTTTTTTTTCACAGTCGAAGTCTTACGGCTTGGCCGAAGATCGATCTTCTGGTGTTATTGAAGATACTGTTTTTTTACGCCCGATCTGTAGTTGAGCGCGCTGAGACGTGTGTGTACGATAATGAGATTAAATTTAACTACAGCTTAGAAACGCCGTTGAAACGATAACTTTGACATTTTAGAATCAGCCAACATGACGCGAGATTTTGGTAAACAAATGAAATATTTAGTAAATCATTTTTTTAATCCAAATTTACGATTTTATACACACACACACACACACATATATATATATATATATATATATATATATATATATATATATGTGTGTGTGTGTGTGTGTGTGTATGTGTGTGTGTGTATATGTGTGTATGTGGATAGATTTTTGTATATCTGTGGACGTGTGTGCATATATATATTCATATATATACATTTGTATATGTGTATGCCATGTGTGTGTATGTGGTTGCTATGCCGTATCACGTTGACATACCAGTTCTCGGAAGATCACTGAAGTTACCGAATGTAGGAGGACATCGAAACCTCCCTGCAAGAACTGTAAAAACCTAACGTTGTCATCTCCCGTTACCGGGATATGCATGCGACTAGAGACTACTTGTGAATTTGATATTCCCATGAAACTTCCTCCTTCGGCGGAAGCCCGTTTTACCCGACCAAGGTGAATGTCGTACCAGGTACAGGGTAGGTATGTAGTTGCTCGGATACATGTATGTGTATATATATGAATGCATATTGGCATTGTTTTAATTAAAATTTAAACTTTTTAGTTGATCGTGTCTTAGAAGTATAAATAAATAAACTGGACGGGGAAGGAGTATGTGGCAATTTATACTCGATTGATTCTCACCCCTTCCAATCTAGAGTTAACAACGTAAAAGAGACTGTTTGTGCTGGTTGACCGAATTTCGTCCGAGATGCTTCTAATTTTATTAATTGTTGGGGAGCTTGATTATTTCAGAGGGTTTTTTGTACTCAATGTAAGACTTGATTTTCATTATTATATTTCGGCCCTGACGGAACACAACGTTGCTGAAACGTAATTACATTTGTGTAGGCCGTTCTAAATGTTTATATAATAAATATTTATAAGGCTCTACCTCGTATTGAACAATTTTGGAAAAAATTATAGTTGTAAGTTAATTTTATCAATATATTTCCACTTGTTCAATGTCTATATATACATATATATAAATATAGCGAGAGTAAAGAGAATCATTTTGGACTTATCCCTCTTTATGTTTCATAGGTTTTACAAACTCACTTTTTCCTGATTTGAACAATTCATATATATATATATATATATATATATATATATATATATATATATATATATATATATATATATATATATATATAGTGACCCGCAAAAGTATTCAATACATTCGATAATTCCAAATATCTCAAAATCTAATTAATATTCTATGATGAAATTGGCATGGGCTATTCATATTAACGTAAGAAACGCCTTCTGTGAAGGATATTGAAAGTGGATGCGTATTTTATTATTTATTTAACAAAATATTAAAATAACCAACGCAAAATACATTCTATTATAAGGCATTAGTTGATATCTCTTGGCTTTTTTACATGATGAACATTTCATCATGACTAATTTCCATATTAATATGACGATATTTCAGCCAATCACGAGCCTGCATGTGTTATCTAGTCAGTTTTGCCGGTGACCCCACGTTTAACGTTTGAGAGCACTCTCACATGTCAATGTTATAATTTAGCAATGGTTAAAGCAAAAGAATTATCTAATGACCTTCGCAAACGTATCGTGGACCTCCATGAAGAAGGAAATGGATACAGGAAGATATCGCAGACTTTAAGAGTGAATGTAAACACAGTAGGATGCGTCATCAGAAAGTGGAAGAAGTACAACTCTCTTGTTAATGTTCCTAGGAGCGGCCGTCCAAGGAAGATCACTGGTGCAACTGAACGGCTAGTCATTAGAAAAGTGAAGCAAAACCCATTTGTGGCTCATTCCGAGATTCAAGAACATCTGCAGAGAGCTGAAGTAACAGTTAGCAAGGACACTATCAGCCGAACCATTAATCGAGCTGGCATTCACTCAAGGTCACCTAAAAACACTCCTTTAATGAACAAGAAATATGTTTCTAACGGATTGAAGTTCGCTGATGAATATATATAGAAGCCAGATGTATATTGGGATTCCACTGTGTGGTCAGATGAGACCAAAATAGAGCTTTTTAAACACAACTCTGTGGGTCATGTTTGGAGGAAAAGTGGAGGAGCTCTTGCTTCAAAAAACACCATTCCAACAGTTAAATTTGGAGGGGTAGTATTATGAGTTGGGCATGCTTCTCTGCAAAGGGAACAGGAGAACTTAAGATGATAGAAGGAAAGATGAACGCCATCATGTATAGAGACATTTTGAATGAAGAACTATTGAAGTCAGTTCATTTATTCCAGTTTGAGAACGGTTGGGTCTTCCAACAAGACAACGACCCGAATCACACAGCGAAGCTTATAAAGAAATGGTTTGAAGATAACAATATTGATGTTATGAAGTGGCCCAGCCAATCACTAGACCTTAATCGAGAATTTGTGGAGAATTCTTAAGATCAACGTCCATAAAAGGAATCCTAGAAATATTAAAGAACTTCTTTAAGGCTTTCTGCGTCGAAGAATGGAACCGTATAACATCTGAAACATGCAAGAAGTTCACTAGAAACAATGTAAAAAGGCTTCATGCTGTAAAGTAGAGCAAGGGATTTGCAACTAAATATTAAAAGAATGTGTTGAATACTTTTGCGTTGGTTATTTTCATGTTTTGTTAAATAAATAATAAAATACGCATCGATTTTCAATATCCTTCGTCGTTTCTTACGTTAATATATATAATCCATACCAATTTCATCATGGAATATTAATTAGATTTTGAGATATTTGGAATTATCGAATGTATTGAATACTTTTGCGTGCCACTGTATATTTATAAATAAATATTAGATTATTAATACCTACAGACGCTAGCGTTTCAAGCTTATTGCTCTCATCAGTGCAGGAAAGTAACAATTTCAGACGGTCGGGAGGCGCGAACCCGGTTCACAGAGTCAGCCTAGAATCTGCAAGCAGTCGCCATATCCACTCGGTAGTTTTTATTAGCTGATATAAACATAATTTCAAACTAAGAGTTTTTTTACAATTGTTCCAAAGTCGATTTATTTCAGAACTTATACTTCAACAAATAAATGTAATTTATGTTTGAAACAATTAGAAAAATAATTTCAACTTCTCATTAGAAATTCTATAAAAAGATCTGATAAAATAGACGAATATGCATTTTATCACATTTTTACAATGAACTTTAAATTTTACAAGCAAAGTTTAATCAATCCATCTTTATTATAAGCAGAAATAATCAGTTCACATCACATGTTGGTACTGTCGGGAAAACAGAAAGCATGAAGGAAATTTCAAGGACAGAAGCTATTAGAATAGTAAAACGCTCTCGCATTTGGGCACCTCTACAGTAAAGGGTTAGGGTTAGGGTGTGATTTTGGTGCTAGTCTGGTGGGGCGAGTAATTGCATAAAAAGAACGTTTATTTATAAATGTTCGCACCCACATAAACTCACACAAAAAGATGTCAACAATTTCGCCATACGTTCCACAGTGGCGTTTATACTGCATTTTGTACAGACTCTAACTAACAAAGTATGTATTATTTGATTCTAACCTTAACCTTAACCATAACCCTAACACTTAACGAGTACATAGTGTTTCACGGAGGTTTAATAGTTTTGCTAATAGGACAGTCGTTCTGTCACCTGCAGTCACCGGTCCATTGGTCACCATGTGATGTTCAAGATTCACCAGTCCCTTCTAGTAGCTACTTGGCACACCATCGGGCACAGTTTGGCAACGGTATCAACTGGCCATCACAATTTGGATAGGGCAAGTTGGTTGGCGAATTCTTTCCGATAAGGAGACGCCTTTTCCTTTGTTCGTTGTACGTAGACTGACAGACGACGATCTGTCACCTATTGTGCTTCTCCATTGGCAGCAGGCTGGAATAGCGGACAGAGGTAGCTCTCGAATTTGTAGTACCACGCCTGGCGGACGTTTCCACATAAGACACGATGGTCGAGGTCTAAATGTCCGTGAGACCGACACCGCGAGTCGAGGAAGCAATGCCAACCCACTAGACTTAAACTCTCTGCCGATACACCTACATGACAACTCGAAATCCGGTAAACAACGACCGTTTCAGAGTTGCTGTGTGGGCTGCGACTACCTGAACAGAGCACGCTGTTACTGAAACTTACCTTCTTTATCAGGTATCAGGTCTGTTTGCAGACATCGATGATCATGGCTCTGCATTCTTCTCTGCATTCGGTCTTTCTGATGAGATCTAGAGTCGTGATTCCAGTGACCCTGTTGAGGCCATTTGTGAACTTAGTACGTTGTCTTCCTCTACTCTTTTTGCCGTCAATTTTTTTCTAACATCAAGTTTTTCTCAAGCCGTCAGCTCGCAATCCGATGCATATCTAACAAGTACTCAAAAAAGTAGGTCATGGGCGTCTGTTCGCACTGCAAATGATTGGCCGGGCTATTTATCTTTTGCAAAACTATTTTTTCCATTAGTGTCATGACTCTTCTAAAAAACATTTTGAACATTTTTTTTTTCAAATAAATTCGCAACATCAATTGAATAGTCGCCTATTACACGACGTACACGCGTAATTCGACAAAAGATCGTTTCCTAATATATTTCTTCCACCCCAAAACAGACCAAAATGAAAGTTGTACTAAAAAAATTTTTTAAAGTGCTATAACTTACTCAAAGAGTTAGAATCCATTGATGTCATGTACCATTTCTCACACGAATGTTATGTTGCTAGTCTCAGTCTTTTCTATAAATACTATTATAGCATGTGTTCTGTAGAATTATATGATGCATTATCTTCTATCTTTGTTCCAGCTCGTTTGACTAGTTGGTCTAGTGGTCTCTATCAATTGCTATTTTGATACTTCATTGTATTAAAACTTCGTATTTCAGTTGCTTCTTACCAAGATCTGTAGGCTTGTGGAACTCTCTTCCTGCTGACTGTTTTTCTCCTGCCTATAACCGTGCTCTTTCCAAGACTAAGGCCAATAGGCATATCATGTCTTTGCGATAATCACCTTTCGTTCTTGTTAGCTCCTTAAATCAAGTGGCTTCACGATGTCCATAAAAAAGTATTTGCATAAACAGATCGTTTATTAAAATTAATAGCTGTTAATGATTTCGCAATGCGTTCAACAGTGGCATTTATTCTGCATTTTGTACAGCTTAAACGTAACAAGAACCCGATGCGTATTTATAGAGTACTCATAAAAGTAGGCCCAAGACGTGTTTGCGTACTGCGCATTACTTGTGTGATTATTTTTTTTTACTGCCAAATTAATTTTTCTATTAGTTTCGAATTTTTTATAAAAAAAAACAACTCTAGAGTTTAGATTTAAGAAAAATTATGAATATTTTTTTCCTTTTTTAAAAAAAATAAATTCGCTTCATTTATAAAACGGCCGCATACTTACCCTACGTAAACAGGTAATTCGGCTAGTAACACGATAATGCCTTCCTAGTTTCTCGAATAAAGCGATTAAATAACAATTATGCCGGAAATGAAAGATTTCAGCCGGGGGATGAAACTGTCGTAAAGCGAAAGTTAATAAAAAGAAAACTTTACTTATATTTGTTGTACGTTCTTCTTATTTATGTTTCGCTTTCGCTCTCGGTGTCTGGGAGGGCGCAGGATAAAAGTTGGCGTTGCGGGTGTAGGTGCAGGGGACGGGCGAGTATCAACGTAGACATTATTTAAATCATCATCTCCAGAGAGATGTCGTCTTCATCCGGAATGTGTCTCCCCAATCACAAAATCCTCGTCTAACTAATCCACTTTCTTCACACAGAATTTAAAATAAACTACACCGAGATCTTAAACAAGAGGAGGGAAGACGGGAAGGAGAGAATGAGTGGGATGCGAGGCTCTTGTTTAATATTGTGAACGTCTTACGGGAGATGCAGGGCCGAGAAAAACTCGCCATCCAACCCGTTGCGCGGGCCACGGAAATGCGGTGCGTCCCTTTCAGCCACGCCAAATGGAATATTGATTGGAAACATTTAACAATTGGAGACGATCTGTCTGAAAAGCGAGAACGAGGTTAGACTTCAATTGGACGAGCATCATTTGTTTTTTCTGTCACGTTCAGTAGAAACACGCGGGAACGTTCTTGATTCGCTTTGTTCGAATGAATCTTATTTTGAAATTACTTACTTTCTATTAAATGCACATATACGCATATAAGCCCAAATATAGTATTCGAAGCCACAAAATGATCCCCTCGATACGGCTACACACATACGTCTTATTTGAATAATTGTTTACCTTCTCCTGATGTTGTTATCTCAAGTGACAGAACTCAGTTTGATACTCTACCAGACTAGATGCATTCTTGTCCTGGGATTCGGTAAGACAAAGTAACCACAGTAAAGATATTCTATAACATAGTATTATTTAATCCTCTCCAGGAGTTAGGCACAAGGCCAGATTTATCCTACTCCCACAAGTAAGATGTGACACAAGGTCGGGTCGGAAAGTGGGGGTTGAAAAGCCAGCGCCCGAGAGGTGAGCACTCTGACCATCAAAAATTGCCTGGGCAGCCCCGTCGGCATTCCCCGGTAGGGGCGCCTCAAGCAGTAAGCAATTAACTTACTCCTCCCCAAAGAGGGGAGGCAAAGCCTGGGAGGGTGGACCTCCTAGAACTGCACAGGACAATCTCATAGACCGGCGTAAATCAAGTCCCGAAGGACAAGACAATACCAGTCTATGGGGTGTAGTATCCATCGGAACAGATACTACACTTTGATCTTAGCCAAAAGGCCAAAAACTAGTATTATTTACTCCTCTCCAGGAGTTAGGCACAAGGCCAGTTTTATCCTACTCC
>OY744522.1:44070262-44160262 GCA_963556195.1 Sepiola atlantica
TACCTCGCCCTTTGGAGTTCAGTGTGTGTAGTTCATTCATCACGATATCATCCTCCCAGCCTAACAAAAGTATGCGACCAGAGGGAGCATATATTTGCTAATATATATATATATATATATATATATATATATATATATATATATATATATATATATATATATATATATATATATATATATATATATATATATATAACTTCTTTAGTAAGATGGTGAGAAAATTCCAGTAGAGTGCTTGATTAATTGAGGATCCAAATTATTATTTTGGGGGGGGGTACAGAAAATTAGTACAAAATCAGTACCATAACAGTTGCAACAATACATTTTAGTTTAGTATATAAACATTTATTATTTTTTCTGTATGTTTCATACTCGTCTTTAACGGTACATTGTGCGTTAGTATATCACATATTATAGTCGTGGTAACAATACTTTCCTATCACTACGTGCTCTAATAAAATATTGTTTCACGTGTATGTTCCTTCCGAAAAATACTAAATTATATCATTGTTGTTGAAAATATGAACTCACTTTTTAGAATAACGCATAAATGGAAGAATTTAAAAGTAATAATTGAAAACAATATGTAGTTCTTCAATCAATGTCTAAAAAATAAACCTTCTTGATATCTGTCACGGACAATTGACAATTAAGTGTTTGATTCCTAAAAAGTTCACATTACCTTTAAATTTCTGTATGTTGGTACGGTTGGAGAAACAATGAGCATGAAGGGAATTCCAACGGCTAGCGGTCCGAAAGAAGAAGCTAGTAACGCAGTAAAAACCTTCTGATATCTTAGAAGCTCTATAGTGAAGGGGTGTGATTTTGTTGCTAGTCTGATTAGTCTGCGGTATTTACGTTTAAGGGCTGCTAGTGCAGAAAGTTTATCGGAGCACATTCCGTGGGAGTACTTGTAAAACAACCACATAGATGCAGCACTGCGACGATGCGACAGGGGATGAAATTTGCCAGACAGTTCGGGGATTATTAGGTTAGACATTTTTTTTGCATCCTATCCAAAAAAGAAAAGGCTAGTTGTTGGTGACCCAGCCCAGATGTAACAACAATACTCCATGCATGCGCGAATGGTGGCTATATATAGGATATTGACTGGTGTGAGAAGTTTTCTAGTTAAGGAGATGGAGCCTACTTTCTTCACGGCAGACTTGACAGTATCTTCTATGTATTTATTCTATTATGTTGCATGAGAATTTCGAAATTTCGTACATGAAAATATTTAGAAAGCAAATCTGCTGCGTTTTTTAAGATTTAAACTTACTTTCAAGTAAGTTTAAATCTTAAATCGTTATTTTTGGTGGGTAAAAATTCCGAACAATCTGTTGATTATGTAGAACTTTAAAAAACAATGGTTATGTCATGTTTCAGAATTTTTGAGATGTGGATTTGTATTAATTGTATTATTCGGACTACTGTTCTCATCTTGGGTGTTATTCTCACAAGGTTTCGGCTGGATAGATCCGTGGTGCGACGGATACTGTGCAAATAATAATAATAGGTTCTGTGTGACAGTCGTCTGAAGGATGAATGTTCAATCCCCAGTACGGGCAATACTAACAAAATAATAAAAATAAGTTAAGACTTCTACCCAGTCATGGCTGACGGAACGAGAATAATCTACCTCGTGGATTAAATAAAAGGTGTAGTTCGAAATTCCGTACAGATTCCGAAATTCGAAATAAGATTTCTGAGTTCGACATAATGAGTCCCGAGTTCGATAAAGTGCATTTTAAGAAAGTCGGAGGTTACATCGGCCGAAACGTTGTGAAAATAACATTCAATATGAGAACAGTAGTCCGAATAATCTAGATAATACAAATGCTATATTTGTTTAGTAGCTTATTATTAGTGTAATAATGTTACATAATGTAAAAATATAATAACTTTCTATTAATATAACTAGCTTTGCCGATTTACTATCGATTCGGAAAGTTCGTTACTTGAAATACTTAAAACAATTATTTAAAGTAATAAACATTTCTACTCATAACTTTGTTGTAAATACGAAAATCTTCCTCATTTATTCATATAAGTAGAGAAACATTAACATTTTCGCCATTTTGATATAAATTTATTTAAAACATTTAATGTTACCGTAAAGAAAGGAAGAGAAAGAATCAATTTGTTTTTTTCACTTGCAATTTAGAAATAGATCACAACTTGTTGAAAATCAAATCGGTCCCTCTAAAAAAAGGACCATTTCAACACAAGTGCTATGGAAAGAAAACAATATTGCGAAACAGAATTAAATAAGAAAACAATAACCAATGCTAATTAATTAATAAAATGCCCTTTTAAAACCCACTTTCAAAATTGTAACTGATATCGCATGGACATCAAAAGGATACGAAAAAAAGGTTGTCTATCTATTGTGTAAAGCTGGATTTATTTAAAAAATAAGGCGTTTTAACCTTACCGTTAGTGCGAGAAATGCGTTCAACTTTCGCATTTATTCCTTTAGACAAGCAGAATACCCTTCCCTGTTTGCACCACTTTTATGCCCCCTTGTGAATATTGAAATCAAGATAAAATTATATTAAATCTTATCTCTACAATACTTATTCCAATTTTGATCAAAATCTATTACATAATTTTGATTCTAGAAAATGTCTAAAATTTATGGCTGAAGCTTAAGGGTTCTTAAGAAGAAATTGAAATACAGGGAATCTGACTTAATTGGTGTCTAATTAATATGGATACATTTTAATGCAAATCTGAACTATTTAAATTTCTAATTGGGAAGTTTTGCCCCCTAAAACCCTTTAAGATACGCCAAAGAGATTGAAATTTGAGGAATATTTTTTAAAATTTATATCCAACATCTATTTAAAAACATTCTCAAATATCAGAGTTTTTTAAAACTTATATTCAACCTGAACAAAACGCATTACCACTGAGACGTAAGGGCTACTGAGAATTTAGAGCTTGATTTATAAATACATCATAGGTGAGGAGTTGTGCAGCGAGATGTTTGTTCACATTACATTTAAATTTCTGCATGTTCATAAAGTCGGGAAACGAAAGAGTATATAAAAAAAGCGTTCCGGCATCTGCGGACCTCTGCAGTGAATGGGTGGAATTTAGCTTATTCTCGGGTTGGTCAGGGGTATTTGTGTTGAGTGAGGAACAAGTGCAGCAAGTTCGTCGGAGCACATTCCATTGAAATACTTGTAAAACAAGCTTTTGGATGCAACATTGGGGCGATCTGACATGGGCTAGAGCTTGGTAGACAGTGTTGGCTTATTAGAATAGAAGCTCTTTTTTAGTTATTTCAACTTAGTAGAATGGCTTATACACCTTCGTTGTCCTACTTTGCGTGAATCTAAATTAAAATATAGTCCACCTTTACGCCTATCAGCTGTGTTCCAAATGTCATAATGAGCGGTTTGCAGTGAATACTATACGTAAAAATATATAAACATATAAACATACGTTTATTGAAAAAGAGATTAATAAAAACCGTTAATCTAGATTCAGAAAACAAGCGAAAATATAGAGGGCGATACACTTGAATGGATAGATATAATTGCGAGAAATTATGTACCTAATTTCTTTATTTCACCGTGCCTAGCCTCAGGCTGACTTTCCATGAAGAGAGTTTATTTCCCAAGATACACCTTCGACATCTTTAAGCAGAATAGAAAGTAACGTATGGCTTAAATTAAACTTTAAACGCAATACTCAAATATAATGATTGCGTTGGAAAACCAAACGAAACATTAATTTCAGGACGCGCCACTATCGTAATAAAGACCGTGAAAAATCATTATGTAAATTATGGAGCCAAATAAATGTTTTCTGGCATCACGTCAGACATTTTAATTGTCGTATATCGTTAATAATAAAGTGTAAACAGACTTGCGCTATAGCTGTCACCTGCCACCCGTAACAACACCTACGCGAGAAAGAGCAATGATGTATGGGTGGCGTTCACAGTGCTGACATTACTATGTTTGTCAAGGACACTTCTTTGGCAAGGTTTTCTGAAATGAAGTCGAAGGTATCTCGAGGGTCACATGATGAATGGCGAAGTGGACGGGCAATCTCTCTCTCTCTCCTCCTTTCCCTTTTCTCTCTATATTATATATATGGCTCTCTCTTTCTCTCTCTCTCTCTCTCTTTCTTTTTCTCTCTTTCTGTCTTTTTATCAATCTATCTCGCTATATGTCCCTTTCTGGACCTACTTTTGCAAGTGCCTGCGTTCTTAGTTGCGATCCGATAAAGTTTGTTTATTTCGGGCACAGTGATCCATCAATCTATCGGTGGATTGGGTAAATGACGATAGCGGGCGGGGGCGATTAATACCTTCCACCCGATGCCCCTCTCTTTCTCTATCTCTCTCTCTCTCTCTCTCTCTCTCTCTCTCTCTCTCTCTCTCTCTCTCTCTCTCTCTCTGTAAAGCGGGCTGGGTGTATCTTAACATCCGTTTAATGTGGCGGAAATACGACTCCCCAAAAATGGCACTCTAGATTGGGACAAAATAAAAACAAAAACGAAAGTGGAGACACAGTTCTTGTCCTCTCACATAGAGATAGCGGGCTGGCGCGCGCGAGGAAGAGAAGACAGTAGCTATATTACACTTTGATCCTGGCATGAAATCCAGGTAGTACCACTTCTGTCTGTCTGTCTGTCTGTCTGTCTGTAGTGAATACAGCGGTAATGAATGTCATTATAACGTATCGGCTCTCGATTGGACAAAATCTCCAATCAACAGTTTTTTTTTCAGCCAATCAGAGACTTCGATTTTTTTTTAAGGACAACACATGTGAGTGCGATAAATTCTAACCAGGTCAGCGGCAAATAGCACACACATGTCGCGAGACTTTGGCGAACTACTAAACACAGAACCAACATATACACATCACGAACCGAACTCTCGCGCACACAAGTTCGTAGACACACTCTCTCACTCAGAAAACAAGAGCGCTAATATGCCTACACGCATCACCATGCCTATTCCATTTGCACACATAGTAACATGCAAACTAACACGGCGACAGCTGAAATGAACACATGTACTTAATTTTTCCTTACAAGTTAAACACCTTCTTTCACCTAAAATGTTCTCGGACACTTTGACCTTTCATTCCTTGCACACTCGTTATTTTTCGTTGTTTTTAAAAGTTCTCAATTCACTAGACCAACTCGACAATCAGCTAAATCCCATCCATTCACTGTGAAGGTCCCCAGATGCCGAAAAGCCTTCTACTCCAATAGCTTCTTTTCCTCGTGCTGCTGGACTCTGGAAATCCCTCCCTGCCCCCTGTTTCCCCGGCAGTACCGACATGCAGACGTTTAAAACTAATGTAAACAGACATCTCGCTGCACAGCTCCCAACTTAGAATGACACCCTAAACCTACTCCCTAATTCTCAGTAGCCCCTTACGTCTACAGTGACGTCCTGTCTTGTTTGGGGTAAAATATCATTAAAAAAAAATTAATGTAATTATTTTTTATAGATAGAAATTTGTTATTCTTTTTTTGGTATAATTTTACTATATCCTACTTCAAATGCGTGTTGTCGCAGGAGGTAATAACATTAGAGTAGTGTGTTCCATCCACCTGGCCCGTATTTCTCTCTTTTTGTCTAATTGTTGCATTCTACTGTTTATTTATACTCAAATCAAATCAAATTTATTTCGCCAAAAATAATAAAGTGCAACACGTCATGTAGAGAGACAGGAATGAGGTAATTTACGTGCGCACGTATTTGGAGTTTTTGCCCAAGGCCGCTTTAAACCTCGATATGCTGGTTATTGTCACAACCTCATCTGGTAGATTGTTCCACGGTACAGAAACACGGACAGAGAACGCTACTTTCCTGTATTGCTTCCCCAAAAATCTCGTTCACTTCCAACACCCTATTCTATTTCATTTCTCTCTCTCCCCCCTCTCTCTCTCTCTCTCTCTCTCTCTCTCTCTATATATATATATATATATATATATATATATATATATATATATATATATATATGAAAATCGCTTCAGACAAGGCATGAAGTCACTTGATGGAAGTAGTTAAAAAGAAAAATACTACTTCAAGGTTAAAACAAGCCCACAATACGTATTAGATGGATAGAGCTCGACCCAGAAAACAGCAATTCTTCCTCCTTTGTCAGAATGACTGCTCATTGAATGTGAGTACTTAAGGACAAAATAAGGGATGCGAGAGTCAGGAGACTGCCAGAAGTAAACCCAACGTCGACTTTCTACTTTCGCATATATATATATATATATATATATATATATATATATATATATATATATATATATATATATATATATATATATATATAAATAATGTTTGTATAAATAAAGAATATAGCTCTACCTGTTATTGAGTACTATTTTAGAAGCACTTGGGTTTTATTGGATTAACATCAAGGAAGTAACAACAATAAAATCAGTATATATATACATATATATATATATATATATATATATATATATATATATATATATATATATACGTGTCTGTCTGCATTTATCTCCTGTTATTTATTCACACCCCCCCCTCTGGCTCTCTTTATCTATCTGAAGGAAACAAGTTGATGTAGAAAAAGTATTTCGTACCCCCTCTCTCAAATCCTGCCAACACGTTTTTTATATTTTTGGGATTGGGAACAAACAATCAGTTTTATTGTTCAGGCATATGTTCCTTTTTATATAGTCATTTATCGGTGCTGTTGGAATAATGGTGAGTGTTGGCTAATGGGCCGAGAGATCGGAGGTTCAATCCTTTATCGACTCATACAAAAGACTCTAAATGCATGCCCCCTTTCTCAACACTCCGCATCAGCAGATGAATTTCGGATTTTTTTAGATGAGGATTGATAATTTTTATTATTTGAAGTTTTCGGACTACTGTTCTCATCTTGAACCACCTGTGGCGTAACGGATCTAAGTAATAAGTAATAATCAGTTCTGGAGGTTGAAGGTTCAGTCCTCAGCGCGGGTGATACTAAGAAAACAATTACGAATTACTTACGAATTCTACCCGGTCAAAATTCCGTACAGATTCTTGAGTTTGACAGACAGATTCTCAATTTCGAAAAGACGCACCTGAAGAAGGCCGAAGGTTACATCGGTCAAAATGTTTTGAGAATAAAATATAAGATGAGAAATGTAGTTGTAGTTATCAGGTGAATATAAAAGATTAGTCGAGCAATCCATAGAAGCGAGTACTTTTCTCCCCTACATCTCCAATGAAAAGGGAGTTTTTGAACCGCCCTTGACTACGGTCAATCCATTTATTTTTATAGTCATCCACAAATAAATGTGTCAGCTTTTTACAGCTCTTCGGTGTAACTAGAAGACAAGTTGTATATAAGAGCATCAGAAAACTCATATAAAGCTAGCCAAACCAATCATATGATGACACCAAGAAACATGATACACAAAAACAGCACAAGCCTGTCCAAGTACGTATGTAAAAAATATATATATATAAATATATACATACTAGCACCAACTGGGAAATGATAAAAGAGCACCAACAACAACAGCATGAATGTGCCTAGAAGAAAAACACTTTAAAACATATGAATAGATCTCTAAACACAAAAAACACTAATATGTTGCAAAATGCAGACATTTAAATAAGCATCTCTTATATCAAATGAAGCTAGGATAAATTATGAATATGTATGTAGAAAAAAATTGTGTAGGTATGTGTATATGTATTTGTATATATGTATATATAAAATCTGATATAAAACCCGTGCTTTACATCGTCTCACAGTTATATTGCTTCAACTTGTCACTGCAACCAGGCTTCGTAGAAGTAGAGAATGCGCTGCGTGTCGTACAAACGCACAGCATGGCTATCAACATGTACAGATATTCCTATAAGACCAACGGCGATGAATAAATGACGACGTGTACGGTTGTTCACACCAGCAAGATTTGTAAAAAATAAATCGGGCCTGCTGAGCCATCTGCGTGCTCACAAACGGACATTGCAATATTGTAGGGGGCCTTCTTCTGTAAAAAAAGTGGTAATCTTCATCATATATGTATGTATATATATATATATATATATATATATATATATACATGCATATATATATATATATATATTTAAATGTATACATAAATATTTTGTATAGTTCACATCGATTCTTATGCGAATCAATTTCCAACGGAAAATAAAGCTAAATATTCAATATTTTAACCTTTAAATAGTTATTTCAAGAATTGTAATAGAGCCCAAAATAAAATAAAAATACAAGTCAAAGTTATACGATACTCTGATTTAACGTCAACCTCTCAATTAATATCCCCAACATAGAAATTTCCACTTATTTTCTCATAAAAAAATTCGACGTTCTTAGTTTTTGTTAGTAGCATTTCTGACGTTTCTCTTCTGAAGGGGGCCAGACGAAACAGCCTTTAAGAGATTTTAATGGGTTTTTTTCTAATTACTTCTCGTTTATATTTTAATCTTTGTTTAATTAATATATATATATATATATATATATATATATATATATATATATATGTGTGTGTGTGTGTGTGTGTGTGTGTGTGTGTGTGTGAATTGGAAGGGGGCACATTCTTAAGAAAACGTTTTTTGAATTGTATTATAGTATTTTGAAAAAACAAAGAAACGTTATATTTTTTATATATATATTTATTAATTGAATAAAATCATTTTTTATGAATATATGTCTCTGAGACTTTCGCCGTAAGACGTCATTAATGAAGAATTATTTCTTTTTTTTTCTTTCCTTATTTTGCTGGTGTTAAAATCGCAAGTAAATCCACACGTGGTTCCAATAGGATAAATTCGTCAGATCTCGTTTACGATTTTAAAGAAAGTGACCATTTTAGATGTATGTATTGGCGAAGAAAAAACAAGAAACGTTATATATATATATATATATATATATATATAGGTATATATATATATGATTATTTTTATTTAGACAGACATGTACAAAATCTGCGACACTAGCATGTCGATGTTATCGATCAACAGCTATTACAAACTGAAATCTCATCAGGCAGAGTTAGAATCCGATTTTAACCTTAGATCATATTTGATCTTTTCAAATATGATCTAAGGTTAAGATCGGATTCTAACTCTGCCTGATGAGATCTCAGTTTATAACAGCTGTTGATCGATAACATCGACATGCCAGTGTCGCAGATTTTGTACATGTCTGTGTAAATAAAAATAAAAGCTCTATTTGATATTGAGCACTTTTTTATAAACCCGGTTGAAATTCTTTGGATTACTACCCTGTGTATGTTTTACCTGGATTATTATTATTATTCTGATTATATATATATATATATTAAATGAATAAAATCATTTTTCATAAATATATGTCTCTGAGACGTTCGTTGTAAAACGTCCTTGACGAAAGATCATTCACTTTCCATCTTTTCTTCTTGCTCATTTTTCTGGTGTTAAAACTGCAAGTCATCCACACGTGGTCCCAATAGGATAATTGTCGTCTGATCTCGTTGACGCTTTCTGAAGGATGTGTCTCCCCCTCCTAATTTATATAAGCGTAACAGCGCACATACAGAATTCTAAAATGGTCACTTTCTTCAAAATCGTCAACGAGATCTGACGAAAATTATCCTCTTGGAACCACAGGTGGGTTTACTTGCGATTTTAACACCTACAAATTGAGGAAGAAAAAAAAAGGTAGAAAGTAAATAACTTTTCGTCAAGGGGTATTGGACCGAAGCGGTCTGTTTATTCATGAGTCTGACAAAAACCTGTCTGCAAATTTTTAGCAAAATAATATGCGTATTAATAAAAAATGTGTCCGACAGAAACATGTCAGCAAATGTGTAACTAAATAAGGTTTGTATAAATAAAACATGTTTCCCTATATAATTTTGATACAAGGTCCTCCAGTACGACGGTGGCTTTGCTGCTGTCAGGCTGGGGTGTAGTTCTGTTCAGTTCGAAGACGTTAACCTTTCCAGGCTTTGCGTTCTCTCCGAGAAGGGGTCAGCTTATTACTAATCGCCTGTGGCGCCTCTACCGTGCAATAGCCGACGGGACTGTTCCTGCATTTTTGTAGAATGCGCTTGCTTCTCAAAAGCACATCTGACCTTGTGTGTTTTGCAAGTGACTCGTGTTTCGAATCCTTAGGTCGGATATGTTTTACTTATGAGCCTAAAAGAGGGCGAAATTCGAGTCTAGGACTTCCGGTCTGTGGCTTTCATAGTTTCTATGCGTAGTTGCGTTGTCCGATTGTGGAAATAATTATATATATATATATATATATATATATATATATATATATATATATATATATATATATATATATATATCATCTCACATTAAATATCTAATATTAATTTGCTCGCTGGGTTAACTTGTAATAACTGTAACCCTCGCTAAAGTGGGTTCGCTCCACAGTCTGCCTACGCCGCAGTTTGCTTAATCTATGTTAGTTAATGGACGTACTTGTACGTGGCGTGGTCGCTCAGGTGACAGAGTACTCGCCTCGCATGCAAGTGACTCGGGTTTCGAATTCTGAGTTCGGATATGTTTAACTAATAAACCCAATTATTTCACGTATACACGTATAATATTATAAGGTGATATAATACATGGTGTGTAGATTTCAGTATTTACTTCTACAGTGCTCAGTACGTCAGTAGAGCTTATGAAAATATATTTAAAGCAATTAAGCTACACAAAGGCGTCCGCTTTTTATCCCCACAACGAACCGTCATGCTAAGTATAAAGAGCTGTTGTTACTGTTTACCTTCATATATCCACGCTGTGTTCACTCTAGCTTACTATCCAATAAGATTCGTTGTTATTTCTATCCCATGGGTTGATTTTTTATTAGACATTGCATAAGAGAGAAGTTCCGCCATTGGCTAGTGTAAACATTTACACTGGGAGAGAAATAACAAAAAGTCTGAGTAATTAGTTAGATAGACTAAACACCACAAACAGCAACAAATAATATGTGCCCTTAGCCAGACGATTCAATGCATGAAAGAAACACGGACGCCTCTGTGTAGCTTAATTACCATAAATACTTTTAATACGTTACTATATATATAATGAATAATAAAAAGTGTGTGTGTTTATATATTTATACATAATACAATATACTGATCGATAGAGAAATGGTTAAAGAGAAATAGATAGATAAATAGATAGATAGCGATATATATAGACAGATATAGACATCTAGATATATAGCGATATAGATATAGATATATAAGTAAAGATTGAAATAGATATATAAATAGATAAAAATATATATATCTTTATTTATCTATATATCTATTTCTATATTTACTTATATATCTATATCTATAGATAACGATATATAGATAGATAATATATATATATATATGTATATATATATATATAATATATATATTTTTATTGATTTTATACGTACATAAAAGTAATCCATGGACACATGTTTCTGGCTTAAAGCCGTCATCATATTTCTAGACAAGCGTCTTGGTCCAGAGGTAAAGACGCTGGACTATAGACATCAATATTGAAGGTTCGATCCTTGTCTGCTGATGACGGTTGTAAGCCAGAAACACGTGTCCATGGATTACTTTTATGTACGTATAAAATTAATAAAAATATATATATTGACGAAAAATACGTCCTATAAAGTTAAGGGCTATTAATAATGCAATCTTAATCCCTTAGGAACTGAGACAATCGAAATAATAGTAAGCAAAAAAACAACGAACGCTGCAATCACCAATAAAAATAATTAAAATATATATATATATATATATATATATATATATATATATATATATATATATATATATAGAGAGAGAGAGAGAGAGAGAGAGAGAGAGAGAGAGAGGAGATAGATAGATATAGAGAGAGATATATAGATAGATATCGATATATAAGTATATAGATAGATCGCGATATACATAGATATAGATATATGGATATATAATGATATATATACATATAGATAGGTATATAGATTGTAGCTATATATTTAGATTTAGATAGATAGGCAATAGTCAAAATGAGGGAGCCCTGTGAATGATTACAGGTCAGCTATCCATTTTCCGACGGCGGTGGGGAGACAGACAGCTGTCCATAGATTTCCTCGCCTGCGTCCAGTCGCCATTAGGTTAATAGTACACCCTTGAAGGAGGAACATTGCTGTCAATACGCGAGGATTTACGACGCCCAGTTCGTAAACGAAAAGTCGGAGGGTGCGGGGGTCGGGTTAGAGAAGCAAGCAGATGAAGAAACGAAAAGAAATGGTCTGAAATTAATGACAGAGGGATTCGTCCAGACTAAAAAATTAAAGGCCCACCATTTCGCACTTACTCGTGTCTGTGGTGTGAAGAGAGAGATAGATAGATAGATAGATAGATAGATAGAGAGAGAGAGAGGGAGAGAAAGAGACGACTGGGAGTAAAGAAAAGACACAGAGACACAGTTATAGAGACAGAGAGAGAGAAAGGGAGATGGAACTTTCCTATGGTGCGTTCGCCAAAATTACTCAAAGGTCAAAGGTCATCAGTGTCTGCCCCTTCCGCTCCCACTCCATACCTTGATGAACCCATTTGTGTGTGTTTTAGTTTTTAGTTTGTCTTTATCTTCCCTTTTGGGTTTTTTCTTTACTCCTGAAAGCCCCCATGTTTTCCTTCTTCTGACGTTCGTGTTTAAGTATCCGCTTACCGAACTCAGACAGTAAAATATATATTTCCCTATCAATATATACACACAACTCTCCCCCGCAAATCATTACACACAACCACATACACAGATATATATACATATATATATATATATATATATATATATATATATATATATATATATATATATATATATAGTATGTTTAAGAAAGCTAAGGGCAATGCAGAGTGCCGGGTAGGTTGTAAGCTGGAAGGAACAAAAATAATAAATCGAAGTGGGTCTAACTATTAATTTTCTTCTTAAAATCTTACATAACAGCAAGCGTGGTGTTGGCTGTTAAAAAAATCATTTATTTAATATTTCAGGAAAATCTTCCCTTTGTCAAAAATAATAAACACCAAAGGAAAAATCGGTCTGTGTAGAGAATTCAACAAAATAGATGCCAGAGAGTAGAGTAGGGGGTAACCAGTCTCGCAAAGAATAGAAATTAATAAATTTTAAAATTATGTTTTGTATATAAATGTAGTGTTCAAAAATATGTGTGTAACATTAGATAAATGATAGGTATTGTATGGTTATAAATTAACTGTTAGTTTTGATAATATTTTTTTAATTTCTTTCTGCGTGTTGTTGTTTTATTCTCGTATTTATTATTTTGTTTTTTATTTAAAGTAATTGATTAATCTCTTTTTTATTATTACAAATTTTATTAAATTTAATTGGTTATCCTATATTCAAAAAGTATTATTAATTGCGGGTTTCATTAAATTAGTTGATCGAATTAATGTAATTTGTTATTTATTATAGGATTTTAAATTTAGTTTAGACTTAATTTGAATCTGGTTAAATTCGGGGTTTTACCGTAAGACAGTGTAAGGGCAATAACTCTGCCTGTTACTAAATTGGGTCTAGACTGAGAATTAATTACTAGATTCAGTCGATAGAAGTATTTCTATTAAGTTATATTATTTATATATATATATATATATATATATATATATGTATTATTGTTTATGTATTCTTTATTTTTTCTTGTTTTTTCTTTAATATTTTTTAAATATTTGTATATTATTTGTATACATTAAATATGTAGTTAGATGTGGGGTAATAGGGGGCAAGTTGTTACATTAATTAATAATACCAGGGTATGAGGTGAATTATTTTGGTGGGATAGTAAGAGTAGGTCAATTATGTTTTTTTGTTGTTATTCTAATGTGACTGAGGGTGTGTTGAGATAGATGTGTGTATACTTGATTATTTGGATGTGTGGTGGTGGTGGGGGTGGTGGTGGTGGTAGTGGATGGCTTAATATAGGAGTTAAGTAATGATGAAATTTAAGGGGGGTGAAATGGTAAAATTGGAATATAATGAGTGTTAGATATGAGGGTTGGTCAGTGGGTGAAATGGTAGATTATTATAGAATAAACGGTGAGTGGAGCTCGTGACGTTGATTGAGTTAGGGATTTAATGTGGCGATGAGGATCGATTTCTGATAGATACAAGAGTTGGGGCGTGGATTTTGCGTTGAGTAGTGTGGCATAAGGTTGTGTGCGTGTGGAAAGGGGATATACGGGCGTTCATATGCTCTTTGATGCGTAGGTGTAGCGATCTTGTGTTTGTTATGTAGAATTTGTTGCATTTAGTGCACTGTAATTTGTATACACAGTTGGTGCGGTGGCATAGATCAGTGTTGGGGATAGGGCAATTGGGCAGGGAGCAGGGTTCGGGTGTGTGGTTAGTATGTTTCTTATATAGATGCTGACGTAAGGAAGTGTCGGTGCAGGTTAGTTAAAATTTCGTTGATGTCTGAGGATATCAAGGATCAAGTTATAAATCAATTGAAATTAGATGGGCCGTTTGTCCAACGGCTGGTCGGATCTACGGTTTTTTTTAATCCTATGCACAACTTATTGCATTCGTGCGGCCTGTTCAAAAATGAGTGTTTGTGTTGTTTGGACCTGCTACACAAAACACATGAGAAAATGTTTAGCAGACTATTGATACATTTTTCAGAGCAAGCTATATCAAATGGGAATTGTACAAAGGGGCTAAAGCACGTGTTATGAAGCTGCCGCCGGACAGTAGATTTGTACATGGTGTGATACACCGTGAGGCCCTAGTACTGAAGACGTTGTCTACCGAATTGATGAAAGTGTTTAAGTAGGTGATAGAGCTCATAAACACGGTGCACTCAACACACGCTTCTTCTTCTGACATTTTTGTGAGCAGATGGATGCGGATCATGAAAATCTTTTATTTCAAACTGAGATGAAATTGCTATCCAAAGACAACGTGCTTACGTGGCTCTTTGAATTTCGGGCGAGTTAAGAGACTATTTTTACGTGGGAAAAGAAGGAAGAGCTGAGAAAAGTTACAAGATGATGTGGTATCACTGACTTATCTTGTTGATATTTCTAGCAAATTGAATGAACTACATATATATATATACATATACATATATATATATATATATATATATATATATATATATATATATATATATATATATATATATATCTTTGCTCGGTCTAATTAAGTATTGGTTAAATCCCCTATCTATACTATTTTTTTAATATATCATGTCCCTATCTATATATTTTGTAAAAATAAATTTTGTCATTTTTATATTTTCACTTGTTTGTGTCTTCCGTTCTTTCACGAAGCGTTTGTCCTTTGTCTGTTCATCTTTACGGGTGTCGAGAGAAAATGTTTCCATTCACCTCTTGGTCTATGTGTACGCATATGTGAACCCGAGGACCCAAAAATGTTCTTTTCCTTTTTTCTCTTTGCCAACTAGACGCGACCGTAACAATATATATATATATATATATATATATATATATATATATATATATATATATATATACTCTAACAATTTGTTGAGCTGTCTAGTGAGACAAATGACCATTTCCACTTAGCGTACAGCATTCCTTCTCTTTTAAGAATAGAATTATTTAGGTAACCAATAGCACTGAAGGTAAACTGAAAAAGACATAAGCGCTATTTTTATACTCTTGTACTGTCAGTTTTAGCTGCTGTGGAATAGGTGTAAGATCTCTGAATGCTAATCAAAGGTAGAAGTCATCTGGAATTCAGGTTTCGAATCTCAGAGTAAAAACACTTGTCATATGTACTTAGCCTGAAGAGTAGTTATATGGCGAAGCAGTTTGGATGTTGATGACTATATATATATATATATATATATATATATATATATATATATATATATATATATATATATATATATATATACATTCCGACTGGCAGCTCGACGGTTGAGTTTCAATTCCGGCTTTAGGTACTAACTGGGGTAGCCGTACTGAAGAGTTGTGATACAGCGAAACAGTCTGTTTGTTGATGACTATATATATATATATATATATATATATATATATATATATGTATATATATATTGTTTCATGTATACACATATAATTTCATAAGGAGATATAATATATTATGTATAGATTTCCAGTATTTACTCTAACAGTGCTCAATACGTGAGTATGGCAAGGTAGTAAAGTATGAAAATATATTTATGGCAATTAAACTACACAGAGACCTCCGTGTTTCGTCAGGCTAAGTCATTGAAATTCGTGTTACTGATTGTTTTATATATCCATGCCCTCTGGTGTTTCGTCTAGCTTGTTAACCAATTTGAGTCGTTGTTATTTTCTTCACGCGATGATTTTTTTCATCAGCCAATGGCTGAGTTTATCTCAAACAAACATTCGGCTGACCTTTATTTTACCGTTTTATCCTTGTTCTGTATGGGTGTGATGCACCCTCATATATATATATATATATATATATATATATATATATATATTAAAAAGAATGAATTAATGTTAAATAAGCAAGACAATTACGATATTCCTAAGAGATTACATGATACAATATTTAATTATTTTCATATCAGATCTTATGAATTCTCAATAACATAATAATAAACACTTAACATTAAAATAAGCTCAATGGTGAATATTGTATAGCAATCAGAGCTTTCATATTATAATCCAGTAGATTACTAAATGTAATTACATGTGACCTGACTATATTTATTATTAAAATAATGTTGTATTTCGCCCAGCCATCAGGACATTGGTATGTACTTGAACAGATGGCGTATGTGTCCACTAAAAATGATCCGAATTGAAATTGGTAATGTTTATATGCTGATGAGAAAAATCTTAAAAGTTTTACTCAGATGTTCAGTTATAATAAATTGATTTTTTAAACGTGTGTACATATTTATAATCATTGTAAAGTGTTGATATTCGGCATAGTAATTATGTGTTAAATTTTGTAATCTACTGAATATTATATATATATATATATATATATATATATATATATATATATATACATATATATTGTATCTATCCAGAGTTGATTAGAATCTAGTGAAGTCATTACAGTTTATAATGTTTAATTGCATGCTATCTTTTAAACTTATACAGGAAAAGAGATACAACTTTGCATATAAAGGAAACAAATTTTATATTTTTTAATCAAAATATGAGTTATTCCCTATTGCAAATTTTACATTTTCGGTCATTATGGAAAAATAATTATATATTTCCAAATGTCTACGTTGGACTAAGTTATTGTAAAAATAAGGAGTGACGCAGTACGTTTTATATTGCAAATATCACGTTACGACAATAAAATGTAAAAGTTGCTAGTGACAATCACAATTTGATAGAGTTTAGAAAATTAGTATTACAAAAATTGGAACGTCTATGATGTTTAGGGTAAGTTAATCTTGTAAATGAGAGGTGGAATATTAAACGAAAATTTTAGAAAATCACATTATTTAAATTTTTTAATTTTTGTATTGTTTTTTTATTGGCAATGAACATTAGCAATCGTGGCAATAGTGCATCATAATAGACAAAAAAAGGTAAACAAACATTACCAATTGTGGCAATGTTGCATTAACCCTTCTTTCAGGGTACCCGTTAAGGGCAAACAAGAATGACAAAGAACAGAACGTATATGAAAAACTTTGGTTTTCTTTATTTTCCATTACCGGATGGTTTACGCCGGCTACGCACACATATTAAACAATCTTTTGACATACTTTTGTCTCATGAAAGTCTTTTTCTTGCTGAGGTCACAGACTTGGTTTACGCTAGAAACTCGTTCGTATATACATTCGATTGGAAAGCAATTTGCTCTGCATTGTCTATCCGATCGTGAACTGAAGCAATTGTTCTACAAGCGCTTTGGTGAAGTACAAGTCAGGGGATTCCTTCATTCCGCATTTTAGTCAGCGGACACAAAACTCGCATTCTTCCGGTACATCGATAGTCCGATCACCAAGCGTTTCCGCTCTTCGTGTTTTTTAAACCGTCGTTGTTCAAGTTTCTTTTTGCACTGCCGAACCTTTTTTTAACAGTTATCAAGTCGTCTTTATTTCTTTCTCGACTTCCCACCCACAATTGACTCGTCCATGATTCATTTTTGCCACTCTTCATTATCTTACAGCAATAGTGCATCATAATAGACAAAAAAGGGGTAAACAAACATCAGCAATTGTGGCAATAGTGCATCATAATAAACAAAAAGGGGTAAAAACATTAGCAATTGTGACAATAGTGCAACATAATAATAAAGGGGTAAACAAAAATTAGCAATTGTTGCAATAGTGCATAATAATAAACAAAAAGGAGTAAAAACATTAGCAATTGTGGCAATAGTGCAACATAATAATAAAGGAGTAAACAAAAATTAGCAATTGTGTCAATAGTGCATCATACTAAACAAAAAGGGGTAAAAACATTAGCAATTGTGGCAATAGTGCAACATAATAAACAAAAAAGGGGTAAACACCCAGTGACAATAGTGCATCATAAAAACAAAAATTAGGTAAAAAAACATCAGCAATTGTTGAAATAGTGCAACATAATAAACAAAACAGGCGTAAATAAAAGTTTGCAATTGTTCCAATAGTGCATCATAATAAACAAAAATAGGGTAATTGATAAAAATGAGTATTGTTTTTTTATTGGCAACAAAAATTAGCAATTGTGGCAATAGTGCATCATAATAAACAAAAATTTCCAGCAAATAATTTTTGGTAAACGTAAGAACATTTAATTTTCTATCGGCTAAATGATTGTGAAAATAAACTGTATTGAATAACGTTATTATATTGTCAATAACACGATACAACAACAACAACCAGTAACTAGTCAGAATCCAACTTTACTGCAGTTGAGAAAATAAGTATTTAATCTCCTGCTCATTTATTTAGTCTGCCACCGTACAAAAATATGAACCGTCTATTACGTTACGGTTTGTCCATCTTGAAAGTAAGAGGTGGAATATTAAACCGAAATTTTCGAAAATCACATCATTTTTATTTTCGAACATTTATTTATTTTTCATTGATAAAAATAAGTATTAAAACAAAAACGTAACAAAACATTACTCAATAATTGATGAAGAAACTTTTGTTGGCAATTACAGCATCCATACGTAAACTGTGGTTGGTTACCAATCTTTTACAGATTTGTGTAGACGTGATTTTGACTCACTTCAGATCCTCTCTAAATACTGAATGTTGGTAGATTGTCGTTAGGAAATTCGACTTTTCTGATCTCTCTACATATTTCCTACAAGATAAAGATATGCAGACTAACTATGCAACTCTCCAACTTAATGTGATTCTTTTTAAGCAATTTGTTCTTCCTTAGCCGTATGTTTTCGGTCATTATCATGCTAAACCATCCAAACACGACACATCTTAAGCGTCCTGGCTGGGGCAAGAAGGCTTCCGCTCAATATGTCTTTGTATTTGGCCCCATCAATATTTCCATCGACCCGGTGTTGTTGTCCTATCCATATACCAGAAAGATATTCCATAATATTTCCATTATCATGCTTAATGGTTGAGATAGTGTTTTTGGGGTCCAAGTCAGGTAATTTTCCTCCAGGCACGGCGAGTTCAATTGGTCCCAAAACGCTCAATTTGAAATCTTGATGAAGAACCTCTTATTATCGGTTATTAAGACTAGCAACATCTCTTCAGTGAGACTGTAAGGAATGGAAGAAATCCGCCTGCACTAGATTTCGAAGTCGATTCTGAATTCTGACCACAGCATTTTCTCCCAACCCTCCTCTGAATATTCCAGGTGCTCAATTGCAAACTTCAGACAGACCTGTATATGTTCCTTTTTTTAGTATTGGAACCTTACGGTCACTACGTGATTTCAGTCCACTTTAACGTAGTGTGTTACTAATTCTCACCATAGTGAATGCAGTCCGAACTGCCTTAAAATCATCAACAAGGTCTTTTCGTATAGTTATGGGTTGTTTCTTCTACCTTTATCATCATCGGATTCACTATACGTTGGGAGATCTTGCTTAGAGTAGTAGACCGACTTAGATTAATAGTTAGTTTGTGTTTCTTCCATTTTCTTATCATTGTACTAGAAGTTACCTCCTTCTCACCCATCTGTTTGCTAATGGCCTTGTAGGCTATTCCAGACTTGTGAAGGTATACAATGTTGATCCCGGATTTGCTTAGACAATTATTTCGTCTTGGCAATTATAGTAGAAGCCTAAATTCCCTACTGATCGATTTGAACTCGCTCAACAATACTATCTCAAGATGAATTCCCTACTGATCGATTTGAACTCGCTCAACAATACTATCTCAAGTTGAATTCCCTACTGATCGATTTGAACTCGCTCAACAATACTATCTGAAATCCTTCATGAAATGACCATCCCATTTGGCAAATTCAAGACGCAAAACGCCTTTGCTGATAGAATTAACGCCATTACTGAATCTGAAAAAAATATGACAAAAAAATAAGTATTAGCATAAACTTGATTAATTTAGGTTTAAAATTATAACAATTTAATCTTACTATCATTCATAGTTTAGCAGATATAAATACGTTAATTGTGCCTGGACCAAACTCTATATTACTCTATTAGCAAAAATTAAAAATGTGTGATAGATTTAGTTCTATTACATCTGCTTTAACAGTAAAGTATCAGATCCAGGGCTAGGATTATAAAAGGCCCACGATTGTCAGTAATTATAGTAATTATTTTAAAGATTTTAATTAAATCATCTCTCAGTCATAAACGATCTCTTTCCCCGTATCTATAGTTTGTTAGATGATGTTATCCTTTTGTAACGTTATCCCCACTGCTTTTTAATTGACGTCACACACATCAAGCAAGAAAATAAACACGCAAACAAACAAGATGACAAGATACTTATATATATATATAAATATCATATATATAAATATATATAATAAATTTGAAAATATAAGCCATTATCAACGCAAGATTAATTTTTTTTTTTACTTTAATCTTATGAATTTCGGAATAAAATTTTATCATCAGAGTTGACCAGTAATGTGTCATTTTTTTTTTCATCAAAAACAAGAATAAAAAACTTATTTCTTTTGTTACTTGATAAGTGTCCTTGGTGCGATGTTTCCACGCCGGTGTATTGGCAGTTATGAATTCAAATTCTGGTTGTCGAACGAAGAAGAGCGTTGGCTCGCTCGTAGTTGATAAAATAAATTGGGTCGTTCATTTATAAGCATTGCTGGGTTTGTATTATAAAATTGAAAATATAAGCCATTATCAATGCAAGATTAATTAATTATTTATATTTTTACTTTAATCTTATTAATTTCGACCAGTATTGTGTCATTTTTTTTTATCAGAATGGGTGTGTGTCTTTTTCTGATGAATACAGAGAGGAAATACCATATTGACATACAAACGTTGGTTGGCCCCCTACTGAACGAAACGGAAGCGTACAAATTGTATCAAAAGAGTTTGCTTTGAAAAATGTTTGGTAGGATAAATAAAATCTTGGCATTTGGAATGGAAAAAAATCTTGTTCATTTATATATGCTCTGTTGTTACAAGTTGAAGATAATCGAGCTTTAAATTGGGAGAGATTGATAGACATGAAGAATAGAATGTATATGCTAAACTATATATTTAAGCACTACTATATATATATATATATATATATATATATATATATATCATAATAATTAATTATTTTAAATATCCACAGACATATGTATGCTTCATGTATTAACCACCAATCATAGGTGCTGGTAAAAATTCAAACACCAAGCTTTTTACCACTAGCCCCTCATGATAGCTACGATTTAAATACGAGATAAATAAGCCCTGTATTGTATTTATGTTTTTTTGTAAACATGGTAAGAAACAGACAGTGTTCTATCTACCCAAGGGAGAGAACTCACAACGTTGCTATGTTTGAATCCTTTATTATATTTCTCTCTCAACTTGAACGGAGCTGAATTATTTTGTATATAATTATAGATAGATGTTCAACCCACTGGATCCCAGGCGAGGCCTGGTACTACCAAATCAGGCTGTCTGAAAATACTGGCTTTTTGAACTTAAATGCACCAAACATTGATGTTATTTTTGTCTTTCCCTTTGCAAAACTCAATCATATTTCTGTAAAGTCAAAAACAAAAACAACAATTTTCCTCCACAAAACAACCTAACCAAACACCATAAATAAATATTTGCACATATAAACAACTTGAAGCATTAAAACTTTTACCAAAATGACCGGATTTTGCATTGAATAACCCGAAAACATTTTATATGCCGTAAAAGAGAAGAATCAAACCAAAGAAGAACGGTGGAGAGTTAGACGACTCAAACAAGCAGCACATATGTTAAGCGACAATGACTTACTAAGCAGACCTAGTATAGAATTCAATACAACCTATAATTATAAATAATAGATAAGTAGTGATATATAGTGATAAGTAGTTAGATAAAAAACAAGAATAGGCTCACAAAATTCATACGCAAGTGGATATAGTGGCGCAGTGGATATAGTACTAAGTATAATTCAGTTCTAAGTTACAGTCATCTGAAGGTTTAAGGCGCAGTCCTCAGTGCGGACGATACGAAGAATTGCGAATTATTGAAGACTTCTGTTAGGATCGAGGGTCGTGTCCCCCGATTATAAACGTGCAAAGTTGAATCAAGCAATGTTGCATGCAAAGACAGAGTAATAATTAATAAACAAAATAAGTTAGTTTAAATAACGTTTATTGAACGTGTGTGTACGTGGAATGGTGAAGTGTGTGATGTATGCATGTGTGTCGATGGAAAAACTGTTCTTGAAAAGGTATAAGAAGAAATGAATCCGGCGTAGGAAAAGTCTTTGAAAGCCGTACACAAAGAAAATGAGTTGAGAAACTCTTACCGTTGTTTGACCACGTGTGTTGGTAGTTGTTATGCTGAGACCAGTTCAAGAGAAAAGCGTGAGACGAAGCGCTAGTGTATTAGCGTCGTTCTGCCGAGGCCAATCGACCAGGAGAGAAAAGTGAAACGGAACGCTAGTGTCAGCGTCGTTCTGTCGAATCTGATCGGTGAAGAAGAGAGATGGATTTTCCGTTTGCAACGGTTTTTATAGTCAAAAGGGCAGATAACTCTGGTGTCGCTTTACAGTGCCACCTGTCGGTGAAAAAGCGACACCTACCGGCAAACCGGTGTAGTTATGTTTTGAAAGGAGGAGGTAACTGCTACACTTCTGAGTCATGGCAGATGGTTACGAGAGCATGCTACCGTCGTGGATTAAATAAAGGGTTCCGTTCGCAATTCCGTCCAGATTTCCGAGTTCGACAAAGTACACCTGAAGAAGGCCGAAACGTTGTGATAAAAACACCCAAGATGAGAACAGTAGTCCGAATATACCAAATTCTATGAATTATCAAACCTCATCTAAAAAATTCCGAAGCGTTTATTTGTTTGTTGTTCATTTTTTTGGCTTGTTTGTTTATTTTTTTATTTGTTTGTTTATTTGTTGTTTTATTGTTTGTTTGTTTATTTCTGTAAACAGTTGTTTCGAAAATGCGAGTTCAAATCTCATCTAGCAATTATTCATCTAAAACTGTCGCTCCCCTCGCAACGGTACCTTGACACAACGGTAGAGAATGTCAAAGTCTCCGTTTTGAAACAAGAAAGTAAAATGGCGCAGGAAAGAGTTCACGGGGTCTAATGGCTCATCTATTTTTGATGATAAACTATCCGAAAGGTAGACGGGTCATTTGAAACGCCCTTAAGTGCGGCTGAAGCATATCTGAGCGTGGGTGGGGTGGTCGAAAATATTAAGTAAACCGGAGTAATAACAAACTGCTAGAGGGTTAAATCTTATTCAGACTAAATGATACTAAAACTTATGTCTAGAATCCTTATTCCATCATATGATTTATTTTATTATAGGAAATGTCTTATGTTTAAGAGGTCTTAACAAGTCATGGAAATTAATGGAAACTTGATTAATAGATGTCTTATGACTATGGATAAAATTTCATGCAAATTTAAAATATTATAATTTTTTAATCGGAGATTTGTTTCATAGTTATTGAAACCAACTAAAGAATATTCCCTGAATTTAAATTTCTTCTGAAGACACGTTGAGCTTAAGACTAAAATTTAAGACATTTTCTAGAATAAAAATAATATAACGGATTTTGAAAAAAAATTTAAATAAAGATTCTAACGATAAGGTTTAGTAGCATAATATCTTCATTTTAATCTTCGTAAGGGAACATGAAAATAGTGCAAAACAGTTTTATTCGGGGTATTCATCTATATCGTCATTAGACGGCTATTCTTCTAGTATATATATATATATATATATATATATATATATATATATTTCTTCATATTTATATATATATTTCTTCATCATTGTGCCGCCCGACGTGAAAGTGTATTATCGCACATTGTTCCGGGTTTTTTTTGGGGTTTTTTAATGCATTTGGGACCGATTATTTGCTTGTTGGCTTGGTGGCAGAAATATGCACGAGCTACTTTTCTAAGACATTTTCTAAGACTTTCTTTTTTATCGTTGTTCTTTCTTGTTTTTTAATTTTAACTTTTATTTTTATTTTTTTCCTCTTCTCTTCTTAAGTGACCTCAACTATTGCAACGTCACATTGTGTATTGTCGGCAGTTGAAACCCTTATTCCAGACATTTAATTACCCTGATGATCTGCCAAGTAAGTACCTGCTTGGTAGTAAAACACGTGTAGGAAAAAACATTTAATTTGAATAAATAATATTTGTAAGGAAAAAAAAATTTAATGGTGATCATTGGTCTCCTGAAAGGAATGCTTTGGTAAGCCTTCATAAAATCACATATAAATGCTCTGTACTCTGTAATCGAGTATCATCGAACTTGTTTTTATTGGAACAACCCTGGTCTTCACTGAATGATCTATTTTATAAGTAAAAAATCTAAATCTATATATATATATATATATATATATATATATATATATATATATATATATATATATATATATATATATATATATATAAAGTTAGGTATGTGTGTTTATATATTTGTACGTATGGTATTCATTCCTAAATTAATTAACTGATCATTGGTAATTATAGAAGACAGCTACCAGGCAAAAGGTGTCGTAATGTGGCCTATGAGTGATTTAATGTTATGCAAAGAGAATAGTCAAGGGTCGGAAGCCCTTCGTCAAAATTCAGATAATCTTGATAAGGTGACATAAAAGTGGTGCAAAAGTGTTCTGTGCGGGGAATTAATTGATCATGTACTAGAACATATATTCGCCCAGTGTTATATATATATATATATATATATTATATAATATTAATAATAAAGAAATACCCCCGTATATATATAATAATAAAGATATACCTTATATATATATATATATATATATATATATATATATATATATATATATATATATATATATATAAGGTATTTCTTTATTATTCATATTAAGATTTTTTTCTATTCAAATATACATTTTATAACATAAACTAATTATAATAGCTCAATATTTTAGTGCCAGAGCTATTCTATATTCAATATTTATTATGTAGTTTTATACAATTTCAATGTTATAAGGACTAATTCACGTTATTTCACTGGTGATACCAGATCAGGCTGCCCTGTGGCTCCCTGAGACGAAATTCACCTACATTGACGTTTTTTGTTTTTCTTCTTTTTTTTTTTTTTGTAAAACTTAATTATGTTCTACAAAACCAAAAACAAAAACAACAGCCCCTCTCCCTTTCTCCCTCCCCTTTTTTATTTTATTTTTAGAACTTGAAGCATAAATCTTTTACTATAATGGCCGGATTCGGCATTAAATAACCCAAAAAGGGTTGATATGCCGTAAAACAAAACTACCAAACCAAAAACGATGATTAAACATTTGAAGATATAAAGAACTTGAAGCATAAAAACTTTTACTATAATGACCAGATTCGGCATTAAATAACCCAAAAAGGGTTGATATGCCGTAAAACAAAACTACCAAACCAAAAACGATGATTAAACATTTGAAGATATAAAGAACTTGAAGCATAAAAACTTTTACTATAATGACCAGATTCGGCATTAAATAACCCAAAAAGGGTTGATATGCCGTAAAACAAAACTACCAAACCACCACGTTATTTCATACAACTTATTTTTTAGTCAATATACAATTGTTCTGACAAACACCAATATATCTGTAAAATGTGACTTTATTTCATGGTGTTTTATCTTCAGTGCTAATTTCATTAAACAAAACTAAAACACAAAAAAAACATGAAAAACTAGGCGATCAACGACTAAAATTACAATCAGTACTCATTACGACACCTTCTTCGTTCTATAGTGAGGACGTCACAAATTTCAGCTGGATATTCCCGAGGCCATTTTCATCAATACTCAACGGCCATCTCTATGCGGACAGAGAAACTTAAAACACAGACTGTTGATCTTTGGAGACACCTTTGCTTCTGATGGGTGATCATTTTATCTGTGCTATGTTATGTATATATATATGTTTATACATATATATGCATGCACTAATATACCCCATATTTTTCTTCTCTTTTATATAATTTTTCTCTCCCTCCCGCCACCTTTTGAAGTTCTTCATTATACCATTCGTTGGTTTTAAGTTGGTCGTTTATTTTAAACAAATACCGACGTTTTCCGTTGAAGAGTAGTCGCTCGAAAGGCGCCTCGGGGTTACATCTATTTTACTATGTTTCATTAAATCGTATTTTCCTTTTTTTTTAATTCTAAAATCATCCCCCCTCGAACAAAACGAATATATATATATATATATATATGTATATATATATGTATGTATATATATATATTTATATGTATATATATATATATATATATATATATATATATACATATATATATATATATATATATATATATATATATATATATATATATATATATATATATATATATATTAATAAAATTGAAATATAAGCCATATTAGCAATACAAGATTAATTAAAAAATATTTTTTTTTACATTAATCCAATCAATTTCGGAATAAAATTCCTTCCTCAGGGTTGACCAGTATTGAGTCATTTTTTTTTTCATCAAAAAAACAAGAATAAACAAACTTATTTCTTTGTTGCTTGATAAACGTCTTTGGTACGATGTGTCCGCAGTGATGTTTTCGGCGGTTATGATTCAAATCCGGTGTCGAACGAAAGAAGCGTTGGCTCGCTGTAATGAAAACGTGTGGGTTAGTCGTTCAATTTCAAAGTATTGCAGGGTTAGTTAATAAAATTGAAATATAAGCCATATTAGCAATACAAGATTAATTAATTTATTTTTTTATTCCGAAATTGATTGGATTAATGTAAAAAAAAAAAATTAATTAATTAATCTTGTATTGCTAATATGGCTTATATTTCAATTTTATTAACTAACCCTGCAATACTTTGAAATTGAACGAGTAACCCACATGTTTTCATGACAGCGAGCCAACGCTTCTTTCGTTCGACACCGGATTTGAATCATAACCGCCGATACAACACTGTGGACACATCGTACCAAAGACGTTTATCAAGCAACAAAGAAATAAGTTTGTTTTTTGATGAAAAAAAAAAATGACTTAATACTGGTCACCCCTGAGGAAGGAATTTTATTCCGAAATTGATTGGATTAATGTAAAAAAATAAATAAATTAATTAATTAATCTTGTATTGCTAATATGGCTTATATTTCAATTTTATTAACTAACCCTGCAATACTTTGAAATTGAACGACTAACCCTCACGTTTATATATATATATATATATATATATATATATATATATATATATATATATATATATATATATATATATATATATATATATATATGCGCGTGAAACTATATTCTCGTTATATTCATGTGGGAACATATATGTATCCTATCATTTTATCTATTTCTATTTCTAATCATTGATCACCCGCTTTAATTATTAATCTAACTATTCTTGCATTAAAATATATATTTCCACTCACCGTCCTTTGTTGTTTCACACAGTTATTTCCTTTTTTCATCGCATTTTTAGTCATATTAGTCCTTATTAAATGTTCATTGTTACATCATATTTTTATAACCGTAAATTTAGGTGACTTCCATTTTTCCCGGATTACCGGAAGTTCGCAGACTGATCTATTTTCTTGCTCATTAATACTTAATACATTTACCATATTTTAAAGATCATCGGTAGTATTTGGAATATTTTTAGAAAATATTTTATATTTAATTATAAAGACTTTTCTATGATTAATAAAATTAGGTATTATATTTAGCACTGACACCTTTCATTACATATTTTTGTGTTCGCCGTAGGTAATTGAATTGTGCATTCCTTGATGTTTTTTAATTGTATTAAGGTATTATATTTATACAATTTTTTATTTAATACTAATTTATTTTATATATTCTTAATTCACAATCATTTCATTTTATAAGGAAAATAGGAACTTTTATCTATCATTTTCTATTTACTACGATTGTTTATTTATTTAAGAAATTTTCGGATTTAACTTCCTATGTGAAGAAAACCCACTTTCAAGGTCGTAATAGTATTTAATTCTAATCTAAGATAATGTGATATGCAGAATTTTGTTCTTTATCCCTTATCTAATTTTAAATTATATTTCAATATTATAATGTGTATGTTTTTATCAATTCTATATACGGTTAGTTTTTTTTTTATTCCTTATCTAATTTTAAATTATATTAAAATATCATAATTTATATGTTTTCCTCGGTTCCGGTCTATCCAATTACATTATTCCCCTTAAGTGATATAACATTAATTCTAATTTCCATTTATTTAATCTATCTATCAAATTCATCATATGTACTTTTAATGTAGTTGTTACAATAACTTATCTATATTATTATATATGGTTCATAATCGCTATTCTAATTTTCGTATTTTATTAGTAATTAGTAACTAAACATCTCCATATATAAATATATATATATATATATATATATATAAATATATATATATATGACAAAGAAAAGATGAGAGTAATCCGACGTAATGTGAAATAAAAAAGGAAAAACTAAAAGATGTGTTTTTTTTATGTATTCATTAACGTTTCGTCTTTATTTGTAAGACTTCCACAGGATGATAATTTTAAGAAAAATGTCATGCAAGTACATGAAAATATTGGGTTGCCATGATGGGTTGATGAGAAGAAGTAGTAGCCACTACTGGGAGCACAGGACCGAGATCCGGGCAGAGAGAACTCGGTGGCAGGGAACCATGTACTGGCATGACACTTTTCTTAAAATTATCATCCTGAGGAAGTCATACATATGAAGACGAAACGTTGATGAATACATAAAAAAGATCTTTTGGTTTTTCCTTTTTCATTTGCAATATATATATATATATATATATATATATATATATATATATATATATATATATATATATGTGTGTGTGTGTGTGTGTGTGTGTGTGTGTGTGTGTGCTTCTGTGTGTTTTTTTTTATATTTAGAATTTTTTGTATATATTCAAATATAAATTCATAACATAAAATAATTATAATAGCTCAATAGTGTAAAGCCAGAGCCATGTTATATTTTCTTTTAATTGTATACCATATCAATGTTATAAAGGACAGATTCACGTAATTTCATGAAACTTGTTTCTTATTCAACAAACAATTGTTTCAGCTTACACAAATATATTTGTAAATTTCTCCTGTGCATTTATTTCTTGGTGTGGCGATATTCAGTGCTAATTATATAAAACAAAGCAAAAAAAGCAAAAGCAATGAAAAACTAAGCGAGCAGAGCCTAAATTACAATCAGTACTAATTATCAACATTACATCGTTTTTCACATGGAACTATGATCTCATTATATCCTGATAGTAACATCTACGTATCCTATGCTTTTCACCTGTTTGTATTTCTAATCACTCATCTTCAGCTTAAGTATTGACCGACATATTCCTGAATTAAGACATACATTTTCACTGATTGTAATTTAAGCCTAAAATATATATAGATATACCTAAATAACAAACACACACACATATGTATATATATATATATATATATATATATATATATATATATATATATATAGATGAAGGAGAATGGTAAGGAATTAGAGAAAGCAAAAGCCAAATCAAAATTCAATTCAAAAGTTCAAAGCAAGGTATATTCCGCAAAAAGGCAATTTATTCAAGTTAAATTTTCCTTAAGCCAGGCTTTTCAAAGATCAAAATCTTATCATCAGAGGAAGTCGCTGGGATAGATAAGTTGGCAATGGCCAAGATTTAAAATTTGAAACAATAAAATAAAAGTTGTAGGGAAAGAAACGCAGGGCAAAACTGTGCCAAAATGCACCTTGCGGAATAATCCTTGCTTTGAACTTTTGAATTGGATTTTGATTTGGCTTTTGCTTTCTCTAATTCCTTTCCATTCTCCTTCATCTCTACCTGCTCTATCCTGGATATTGAGCTGTATACTCTTCACAATAGGGTTTTACCTTTCCTAAAAGTTCGCTTTTAGTACACCTCTTTATATATATATATATATATATATATATATATATATATATATATATATATATATTCTACACTTGGTATCAACAGGATACAAAATCCAGAGAATCTTTACTGTATTTATATAATAGTGCTCATATATGAATAGAGCTGTTTACTGGCAACATTTTTTTATTTATACACACAAGTTCTTTTATTTCTGAACTGTCTCTTTCTTAAATAATCTACGTTGCGATGACTACTTAGTTAAACAATTTTTTCTAGGTTTTTGCTTCCTTTGCCTGTTGCACAAATCTTTATTTGTCTGTCTTCTTTTCTAGCTAAGATTCTGCGAGGTTTTAGAGGGGTCAACGCGTTCGAGGTTGAAAGAGAAATAATGGGGGAAGGAATCTACTATCAAATGTAGTTAAAAAGGAAGGTGTAGTCCCAACATAACGCGCTAGCATGACGTAGTTAAAAAACCACGAGTTAAGACACATTTATATCTTGCATCGACCGCGAATGGAGACCAGAATTTCAACTAAAGCTTATGGGTGAAATTTAAAAAAAAAGCTATGTTCTTAATTTTTTTTATTTCTGAACTGTCTCTGTCTTAAATTTTACTAATTCTAATCATGTTACAAAATTTACTCGTATTTATTTTGCACTTTTTTATTTAATTTTTAGTTTCAATTTAGCCTATTTTCTCCGTAGCCTTCATTGTATGAAGAGTTAACTAGTTTTTCTCAGTTGCTATTCTACTGGCTGTTTATCTCTTGTCTGTACTAACTTGTGAGAGGGAAACATATCTTCTAATTTCTGTTCCCTCTGATAAGTATCCAGTGAACTTTATTTATATATATATATATATATATATATATATATATATATATATATATATACGTGCATATATATATACGGCAAAATCACGTTGACACACCGGTTCCCGTTAGATCAGCGAAGTTAAGCGGCGTCGAGCCTGGCCAGTACTAAATAGGTGGCCATTTGGGAATACCAGGTGCTGTATGTACTCTCTACTTATCTCGGCATTGTTTCCAGTCGTCCTGTATTACTACTTGCCATTGGAATCAAGCAATGCTGACTCAGGAGAGCTGTTGTTGGTGATTGCGCAACCCTTGCAATTACAAATTCACGCGCGGGCAGCCCCTGGTGGGGCACCCATACGTCGAAATCGATGGGAGAGTCCATCATACGTGAATATGTGGATAGAAAAGATATTTTACCTGCGGGGCTGGGAAATACCCGCCTAGTATAAGGCGTGGGGTATCCTTTGTCGGAGTGTTGGACCCGTATACCTTGTCATGTCATCCATCTAAGAGAAGGAAAACTCTGATAATAAAACCTTGCTACTAACCACTTACGTCTTGGCAGCAAACCGTTGGGGAGGGAGGCCTGCTTAGTCTTCATCGACAACCTTCATAGAGCTGGAATCTCGAACAAAGTATTCGGTTTGCAAATCTATAATTGCTTAAGGAGTAGATGGGCTCTGCCTATCGCCTGACCTTCGCACCTCTTCTCTGTCTATTAGTTAGACGTAGAGGTACAAGAACTGGGACGCCTCTAAAGACACCTTATGCTTGGCCTTGTTACCTGGCTAGGGCAATGAACGCCGTCTCTCTTTTGGCATGTACAGTTACCCACGATATTATGCAACTGTTGACGGATCAGTCGTTTTTAGCGCTACCTAAGAGTTAAGGTTCGTAACTACCAGTCGGAAATAGCAGCCAGACAAGCTATCTAACCTGTACCCTTAACTTGTCGGAACAAAAGCGACCGCTACTAGTCATGTGGGACTTAGTGACGAAAATCCTTTCTCCAAGTTTCCCAGATGGAGAGCGCTCGATATATTCAAAGGGCAGTAGCGCTCGATATATCGAAGGCCTTTGACAAGGTCTGGCATGAAGGGCTTCTCCTAAAACGGTACTCATATAGTATTACTGGAAAAAATATTAAATATAATTTAATCATTCCTAACAAAAAACATCCAGGTTGTACTCGATGGCCGTTCTTATAAGCAACATGGCATAAATGCTGGTGTACCCAGGGGTATATTCTTGAACCACTATTGTTCCTGATTTTCATAAATGACCACCCTGATGCAATTGCGACTGACATAGAAATATTTGCCTACGACGCCACGCTCCACTCTCGTCAGGTGGGCAAAATCGACGCGCACATATCTGAAGCAATGGCTGAATCCTTAGAAAATGAACTCCAGTCTATAGTGGATTTGGGTAAAAAATGGATGGCAACTTTTAATGTCGCAAAGACAAAGCTACTTTCCTCCAATAACTACAAGAAATTTCTTCAACCACCGATTATCATGGCAAATAACACTCTACCTGAGAGTTCATCATTCAAACTCATTGGCCTAACTTTCACAGATAATATGAATTGGAATAAATACATTGAAGACATTGCCAAGACTGCGGCAAAAATATTGCTAAAATAACTTCAATTTCTAATGTAATGTTAATACGCTTCTCTTTCTCCCCAAACTGGAATATTTTTCACCAACTATTAATAGGGTATATTATAATTGTTATATAATGGATGGGTGTAGGTGAAGAACGATTACATCAGCTAGTATGGATTTAGTATCTAGGTGGACCAGTGCAAAACTTGACACAAAAAACTGGAGAACAAGTTCGGTCTCGGACTAAAAATATCAACATACCTGAATTCTGACCTCTCCCTGATCTCTGATCTAACAAGTGCGTGGTGACAGACTGAGTGGCTCCCCTTGAAGCGATTACGTCACAATCGTAGAAACGAGAAAAGAAAGAAGCTTTTTAATCAGTCCGTCTTTTGGCAGCGTGGTGAACGGATGCAAAATCGAGATGTAGTTCAGAAAAAAGAAAATGAGAATTTAATTTTAAGAATGGCAACGTAACATAACTACTACCACGGTCCTGGAAATTCCACGGTGCTTTCTACATCAATCTGTATAATTAACTGTTGATAATGATATTTCCTTTAAATAATAAATCATTTCTAGGGTCAATACTATTGTGAAAAAATGACTTTTTCTACTCCCAGTAGTGGCTACTACTTCTTCTCATTAACCCATCATGTCAACCCAATATTCTCATGTACTTGCATGACATTTTTCTTAAAATTATCATCCTGAGGAAGTCTTACAAATAAAGACGAAACGTTGATGAATACATACAAAAACATCTTTTGATGTTTCCTTTTTCATTTCCCATATTGTATTCTGTAAATGTTATCGTCCGTAATTAAGGAGTTTCGTTGTACTCCTTTATGTTCAAGAAAAAGAAAACGAAAGTTTAACAAAAAGAGAAAACGCATCTGACCATCCACAAGTAACTACCTACCTACCTACCTACCTCCGTGTGTCATACTGTGATCGATTTTTAACTAATGTCATTCTTTCTCTCCTTAACTATCTCTCTTTCTCTTTGTCTATGACATCATATGATACTAGATAGAAGGAAAGAGAGAGAGAGAAGTACTCGCTGACTGACTGGAAGATTTCGAGATGGAATAGGTGACAGTAGTAGGATTCAACCAGGGGTTTTTACCCCGCCTAATAAAACTGGTATTGTCTGGGCCTTTGGGTCTGGATTTAGGCCGGTCTATTGGGGGTTGCCGGTCCTGTGCAGTTCTAGGAGGTGCACCCTCCCAGGCTTTGCCTCCCCTCTTTGGGGAGGAGTAAGTTTATTGCTTACTGTCTGAGGCGTCCCTACCGGGGAATGCCGACGGGGCTGCCCAGGCAATTGTTAAATGGCCAGAGTGCTCACCTCTCAAGCGCTGGCTTATCTAATCCCACTTTCCCGACCTTGTGTCACATCTTACCTTGCGGGAGGTAGATAAATAAATAGGTGACGGTAGTAGGAAGAAGAGAGTAAGGAACACTGAGAACGTAGAAAGGGTTTTTGATCACAAAATTGATAGTTTTACAATTTTTTTTCTTATTGAAACACGGTTCTATAGTAACGCAATAATCATCTCTCATCTAATTTCAGAGTCACCTGCTCCCTTCAATTACTTGCTCGCTTCATATCAAGTGACTGATAGTTTCAAATGCTGTCGCTTTTTTCTTGCCTGAAAATCAAGCAATAAATGAACTGAACATACCTGTCAAGTTTTAATAACGAAAATGAGTGAGGTTTATACGTGTTCAGAAAAAAAGTGGAGGTAACATCACCCAGTTCGTAAACGGGGAGAGGTCACGGTCATGCAAAACACCTGTGTTTATAATGTTTAAGATATGACCCCTTACACGTATACAAGTTCAGTAAAAAAAAAAGTACATTAAATGAATACAAACTCTTAAAAACACACTTATCAATAATAAATTGTTGAAAAAGTTCGATACTCGTAAAGGTTTTGATAGGACACGAGAGGATAAAATACATCAGAACTTAAGACAAAACCCTCCGGACAAAAGTTTGCTGGAGAGAAGCCCACCGGACAAATGTACACCGGACAAAATCCCACTTTACAACAGATTCCCGGGAAAAAATCTCATCAATTTTATTTAAAAATAGACAGAAGCTTACCCCAATCTAAATTAATTTAATTAAAATTTATAAAAATTATATATATATATATATATATTTTAACGTAGTTCACCCCAAACAAGGCAGGCCGCCACTGTAGACGCAAGGGGTTACTGAGAAGAAAGAAAAGGGGTAAAGTTTGGGGGCAACCTAAACTGCAGCGAGATGTCTGTTTACATTAATTTTAAATGTCTGCATGTCAGTACTGTCAGGGAAACAGGGGAGCAGGGAGGGAGTTCCAGAGGCCAGCAGCACGAGGAAAGAAGCTATTTGAGTTGAAAGCTCTCCGGCATCTGGGGACCTCCACAGTGAAAGGATGGGATTTAGCTGATTGTCGAGTTGGTCTAGTGAAATTACGTTTTTGTTTTACTTTTTAATCATCTTTTTACTGTTTTTTGTCTTGACAAGTTTTTTTATTGTATATTTAATGTAAAGCTTTGTTTCATCTCGGTCATATCGCTTCCCTACCGAAAAGACATACTTTAATAATGTACATTCGCAGACAAAAATGAGATCCGTACAAGATTCGAACCTGTGTCTACAAAGGATCACTTTTACCTGGCGTCTGTTTTACCACACGTCCAATGAGACTTAATTTCACCGCTGTTTACACGAATATGAGGACATATGGTGTAATAATTTAAATAAACAAACACATATTGTCCGCAAAGACGGTTAATATATTAGCGTGTTAGATAAATAGATAGACAGACAGACAGACAGAGGTCGAGCAAAAAAAAGGAGGGAACATTGAAACGATAAAAACGAAAGAGCTGGTTCTGGGAAATAAAAATGAACGGATTGCAGTCAAAGAAAAACATGGATAGTCAAACAGATATACAGACAGATAAATAAACAGATATTCTTGACTTCTGGCCTCTACCCCTGTCTTCTACCCTCTTTCCCCCTGGGGTAAGGGTCAAACTCGTCTGACGCCTCTATACAACTGGTTGTGGTGAGTGGACAACTTTTCTTTCTTTTTTGTTTATTTTTTGGCGACGTCCTTGTCCACGTGTACGTGCGTGGTAGTCACCCCGCAATAAACTCTTTTTAGTGTCAAATTCCAGCACACCCCCTTGTCAGGGGTAGGCTCTTTTCAGTCTAGAGAGACAATGGATACCATCGGTAAGGGTGCCTGTATATGGAGTCTATAGTGAAGCAAGGATTGCGCAACCCAAATCACACATTTCCTGAACTGGCACTGCTTGAAGACAGGGCGACTGGAAAGAAACAGGGAAATACAGGTGTTATGCCAGAGTTTTCCTTCTCCTAGATTAGTTTCACAACGAAGGCTTCAAAGTCTACTCGGTGTTCTTCCAATATCTAATCTGCCGATTTTTTTATAATCCACCTAGTTGTTTACATATGTGAGCTACCCATTACCTACCCAAAGATCAAAGTGTAGTATCTGTTCCGATGGATGCTGCACCCTATAGACTGGTATTGTCTTGGCCTTCGGGGCTTGATTTACGCCGGTCTATGGGTCTGTCCTGTGCAGTACTAGGAGGTCCACCCTCCCAGGCTTCTCATCCCCTCTTTGGTGAGAAGTAAGTTTATTGCTTACTGCCTGAGGCGCCCCTACCGGGAATGCCGACGGGGCTGCCCAGGCAATTTTTAATGGCCAGATTTCTCACCTCTCGGGCGCTGGCTTTTCAAACCCTACTTTCCCGACCCGACCTGGTCACATCTTACTTGTGGGAGTAAGATAAAACTGGCCTTGTGCCTAACTCCTGGAGAGGAGTAAATAAATACCCACTACTTACCCAAAACAAGTTTTAAGTGGTTGAGAAGTGACGCCGAACCCATTTCACTGTAAGTAATTTAGATGATTAAAATAGGATTTAATTATGTTTTTTATATGAAGATTTAAAATAGCTATACAATTTTGGTGATATTGAATTATCTTTTCTAATATGGCCGCCAAATGTGATGTCAATGTGTTGTCTGCTATTTGCAGCCGGTTCTCCGAAAAATGCGTTTCTTATTTTAGGTAAGATTATTAAAGTTGGAAAGGACGGCTAAACTCCCACTTCTATAGTTTTAAATAGAGGCTAAGCAACCCCCCCCCCATATTTTAAAATACATATTTTTAAATGAGAATTTATTGTTTTCAAGCAAATACAATACATTTTCTGTGTTTCGGGTGACTATAGTTTTAAATAGGGGCTAACCTCGCTCCCTAATATTATAAATAAACATGGTTAAATTATTTATAGTCAAATCTGTTCGGATTCGCTCCTAAACTACTTAAACCATCTTTTAATGGGGAGATCACATATTGCGATGTAAACAACCCCGGAAGATCATCGTCCAGTCTACTCTACTATTTAATCCATAGCTGGAGGGCTGTTATACAAATTCTTAACTTTTCCGAGGGTATTAGTGAAAGTGTTGTAGTAGCCTAGTCAGAAATCAAACCCGAGATACCGACCCCAGAGTCCGCGCCTGTAACCATTACAGCACGCCACTTTCACATGTGGTTAGATAAAAACACGCTAGATGTGTACGTATAAACGTTCTAAAATCGATGCCAGTTTTTTTAGTTGTGATACAAAACCTTATCGGGCAACAACTCACCGAAATCAAATTAAATTTAAATGTATTTTTAATTCTAAACTGCGACCAGCGATAATAGCTTTCTAACAAAAATAGTTTATTCTCAATTTTCGATGGTCCAATTTCGGAATTTTTTTCACAATACTCACAGCTTAGAAAGTCTTGCTAAAAATAAGAATTAACTTATAGCCAATATTTGCAAAATAAAATATTTCTTGAAATCACTGAATATTTATCGAACAATGGTAATAGCTTTTAAACAGACATCTCGTTGCACAGTTCACAATTTAGGATTACCCCCAAAACTTACACCAGAAATCTCAGTAGCCCCTTACGTCTACAGTGGCGTCCTGCCTTGTTTGGGGTGAACTATGTTTTTAAAAAATGTAGTGAATTGGGCACCTACCTACCTGTACCTGGTATGACATTCGCCCTGTCTGGATTGAACCGGCTTTATACTTCGGAGGAATTGTCATGGGAGTATCAAATTCACAAGCGATCCCCAGTCGCATGTATATATCGGTTAGAGGAGATGACGATGTTAGGTTTTTGTAGTTCTTGCAGGAAGGTGTCAACGTCCTCCTACAGGGCTGGTATTCAAAAATAGTCACCCATCTGGTACTGACCAGTCTCAACATTGCTCAACTTCTGTGATCAAACGGGAACCGGTGTGTCAACGGGATTATGCCGTATATACTAAATAGGTGACTATTTGGAAATACCAGGTACTGTATGTGCTCTCCGCTTAACTTGGTATTGGTTCCAGTTGTCCTGGAGTTCTCATTGCCACTGGAATCAAGCAGTACCAACCTAGGAGAGATGCCGCAACTCTTGCTTCCCAATTACACGCGCAGCCACTCTTACAAAGGGTATCTATTGTATATCGAGACAGAACGGAGGCCATAAATAACTATAAAAAGCATAACATAAAATTACCACTTGGACTAAAAAAAAAAAGGATTCAACTCGAAATTCGATTCTTAAGTTCGGCATTATGATTCTCAATTTCGAAAAGAAGGTCGGATTATACATCGGCCAAAGCGTTGTGAAAATAAGAACAATGAAAAGAATAAAGGTTCAAATAATAAAAATGCATTGATCCCGCACTGTCTACTAAGCTTGAACCCCTGCCCTCGCCGCAAAGTAGCATCCTTGTGCTTGTTTTACAAGTAATCCATTCAATATGCTCTTTTGAACTTACTGCACTTGTACCCCCTCTCATCAGTATAAATACCCCCGATAAACCAGACTAGCAGCAAAATCCCACCCCTTACTGTAGATGGTCTCATATAACAGAAAACTTCTTACTCTTATAGCTTATGTCCCATCACCGCTTGCTCCCTGTTTCCCGACTGTACAAATATGCAGACATTTACATGTAATGTGAACAAATAACTTGCTACACAACTACCCATTTAGGATGCCTCTTTATAAATCAGACCCCTAATCACAGTACGTCTCAGTGGCAATATGTCTTGTTTCGGATGAACAAAAGTATTAAACATGTTTTCTAATCTGCTTAAAACTTTGATTCCGTCTTTCGAAAATCGCTACGATGTTAAAATTCAAAATCTCTATAACTTATATTGAAAAATGCACCATGAAATGCTTCGAGTTTGGTCTTTAGTGACTTCCAGGATTTTTTACGATCAGCCAACAAATAACGCGACCGGCGACCGCCAACCGCCATTTTCTCGGATGCTCGTCCAAAGAGATGCGCTACACGAAGGTAGAACGTTTAACAGAGTTTCCATTTACCTGATCCTTCACGAGATCAAAGTTTGATACAAGGTCAGAGTTTAATATTGAGAAAAAAAGTCCAGCTGCTAAAATTGCCTCAGTCTAGAAGAAGTTCTCCTTTACTAGCAGGGACAGGACAGAGATTTCATCAGGGATGCATCATGGAGCAAAACTTTCTCTCTTCCTGTTAAACATTGTGCAGATGAGGTAACTGAATGGTTCAAAGCAGGGATAGAAGCATTTGTCGCCACGAAGAAATTATATAACAAGCCTCACTCCATCCCAGTGGTTCACTGTGACCTGTGCAGCTGCTATTGTATATAGGCACAGCCATAAGTCAACTTAAAATAGGCAACTATTGTAAGAGTATAATAGCAGCAGCTAAGTGTAGGTATAATGAAGTGAATAGAAATCGCGTCGCATCTCAAAAATTAGGAACTCGCGATTTCTGGAAAATCTATAATAGTGTGATGAACAATGAGCAATCAACAATTCCCCGACTATCCAACAACCGTGAAATCGCTTCCAATACAGCAGATAAGGCTGAACAGTTTGCCCAGCAGTTAACCTAAAACTCCACCCTGGATTCCGCAAATCAATCACCTACTAATTTTCCACTCCGGACGGAAACCGCCCTAGATTATTTAACCACCACCCCTTCCCGTGAATGATAAAAAAATTCTAAACCTTCAAAAAATGTGAACCGAATCTTATCATTGCTATATTCTGCGGTACTTGTCCTTATCCTCTCCAAACTCTATGAAAAATGCGCTGCAGAATCTTGCGTCTCTGCTTGCTGAAAAATTGCCTATGTGCTACGTGTTTAAAAAATCTGGTGAAAGAACTGATCCGATTTTTTTTTAGTTCCATAAGTCTTCTTCTTGTCTTCGTTAAAATCTTTGAATTCTTAATCAATCTAGCGATAGTTCATCACTTAGAAAATAATAGACCCCTCTCTGACTAACACGGCCATCTCTGAGAATATATGCCACACACTGTATAAGGCAGGGGAAACTAGGACGGTAGCACTCGATATCTCCAAAGCCTTTGTAAAATCTGACATGAAGATTTTCTCAGCAAAACAATCTGTACTGTATTATTGGGCTAATGTTTAATATAATTAAATCCTTCTCACCTAAAATGAAGCCGAGATGGAAGTATTTGCTGATGACACCAAGTTCTATTTCGGGCATGAGGGTAAACCCAATGTTCACGCATGTAAGGTAATGGCTGAATCCTTAGAAAACGACATCCTGTTAGTAGTAAAATAAGGCTAAAAATAAATGGTCACAGTTAATGTTACCATGACCAAGCTCTTCTTCATGAACAACTACAAGCCATTACATGGACGATATCACCTTTCCTAAGAGTCTCACGTTCAAACTACTCGGACTGACAGTTTCTTGCAATATACGTTAGAATAAGTACATATAATGTGTTGGCAAGTCTGCTGTAAAGAAGGTAGGCTCCCTCTACTGGGTTAGAAATGTTTTACATCTGCCAGCATCTTATACTTTTATAAAATCAATCATTCGCCTGTGCATGAAGTAGTGTTGCCACATCTGGGATGGTGCACCAGCATTTAAACTCTTTCTCTTGGACATGGTGCAAGAAAATAGTTTTTAATAAGTCTGCCAATCTTCGAAACCGGTTGCATCGCCGTAGTTTTGCATGCATGTGCTTCACTATAGAGGTACTTCAATGGCGAAATATTTTCTACTCTGATAGCTTATTTCCTTGGACTCTTGTCATTGGAATTCCCTCCCTGTGCCCTGTTTCCTCACCCATACAGACATGCATAAATTTAAAACATCTTGCTGTCCAGCTCTCCACTCAGGTTGCTCCTATAAATCTGATGCATATCACAGTTGCCCTCTTACGCTTCAATGGCAATATGCATTTTTTAGCGTGAACAAAATTAAAACGAAAATAAAGTAATAAATTAATATTACATTACAATCTCAGCCCAAAGGTCGAGAAAATAGAATCAGAACAACAGAATTATAACAATTTACTTCGTCCATTTTGTGAATTTTATGTATGTCTAAGATTGAGAGATCTGAAGCTTGATGAGACGAGGAACTGGGGAGTGTTGCATGATCTCTGATCACGCACTACTTTCGTTTTACCAGAGCTTACACTTAGATGTTGAAACTAATTTCCAATTTCTGGACTGTAACAACATATTTCTTCTGTAAAAACAATACTCTACTGCGGATATCTTTACATATGTTAATTTATAAATGAGGATCCGATATAAGACAAGGCTAGAGTTAGAAAAGGATCAAGTCGTTAAACGGCTTGAGTCAGCACGGCTGAACGTATTGTAGTTAGTAGTAGAGCGTTTGAAATCGCTAATATCCATCACACGTCTTGCGAGTTTATTCATTTATCGACGTAGGTCATTTGTAACTCTATTTGAAAAGGTCAATCATGTATGTTTCTAGTAAAGCCAGCCAAGTGCGATTTAGAATCACGAGACGATACTCGTTTGTATTTTCTTTCAGATCGGCTTCTGTATTTTTAAATAGTTTATTAAATGAATGCTAAAGATTACATTAAAAATGGATTCTCAGATAGGTTATGGTTAATAGAAAATGATCACATTTAAATGAGCAGTCTTCAATATATAATATACTAGCTGGAGTTGTCGGCTCGCTATCGCTTCGCAAAGTTCGCTACTTGAAATACTTGAAACATTAATTTAAAATTATAAACATTTCATCCACAAATTCGTTGTAAATATGAAACAAAACATTCCCCATTTATTCATACAGATAGACAAACGTTAACTTTCTGATAATTTCTATACAGATGTATTTACCTTTAAAACGTGACCGTAAAAAGGGAGAAGAAAGAACACATCAATTTGTCTTTTCACTTGCAATTTAGAAATAGATCGAAACTTGTTGAAAATTAAGTCGGTCCCTTTATACAAAGAAACAATTGAACAGAAATGCTAAATATTTGTCCAGCAAAAAAAAACTATATTGCGAAACAGAACTGTTTGTTATATTTACATCAACACAATCATTGAAATAAAAAAAACAATTAGAGTTAATTAATAAAATGACATTTTTCACAACTAATATGCAAATTAGTTAACCTTACAACTGATATTGCATATAATTAGCAGTATATAAAAAAGATGTTGCGTCTATTGTGTGAAGTTGAATTAAGAAAGTAGAAAGTGGACCTTGGGTTTACTTTTGTCAGCCTAATAACTATCGCTTTTCTTATTGTGTCCTTTAGTCCTCACATTCCACGAGCGATGTTTCTGACAAAGCGGGAATAATTGCTGTTTTATGGGTTGAAATCTATCTATTTAACTTATCGTTAGCTAGTTTTTGACTTTGAGGTAGTATTTTTCTACCTCCTTATATCAAGTGGCTTCATGCCTTGTCTGAAGCGATTTCCATTTTTTTTTTAAATAGGGCGTGTTTACTTTTTCATTAGTGCGTGAAATGGTTCCAACTTTTGCATTTATTCATCTAAATTTGTGCTTGCGCATCGGGAATGGCATAAGCTCTAAACGCCAGCACTGATGCATCACTGCAACTATATACCTGCCTCCCCAGGTAGGAAATGTGCAACACAAGGTCGGTGTTACTATGAAAAAAAATACAGCTCCCCAAAATGAGCCGTTTCGGATAAGATAGAAAAAAATAGCATTCAGCACTCCTCTAACGGGTGAGGGCGCTTTTGTCAACATAAATTAGAGCATCTTCCCCCTTTCTGGAAGAGATAATGCCTGGGAGTATAGACAGATGTATTTATCTGCTTCTCACTGCAGCAATGCGAGACATTAAGCCAGTTAAACACGGAGAAAATCTATCTTCTCGAATGGGAATGGGCAGTGTGAAAGGTTATAAAAATAGCCTTGATTAGACCTGTCAGTATGCGGCGGTAGAGGCACCTTAGGCGACCAGCAATAAACCAACAACCTCACGAAGGAGAAAGAAATGCCTGGGATGCTGTCATCCTGACGTTAGACCTTACAGATACTACATTTTGATCCAAGCCGATAAGAAGCTCTCTCTCACCCTGGCAATTGAAATGAAATATTCAAGACGTTTTGTTTTTTTTCGGTTATTTTAAGGGACTTCTTTCTGAACCTTACTACTGCTCACACGCCCCTTGCGTTTGACGTCTTTATTACCCGTCACACGGTTCGCAAGTTTTCGTTTATTTGTTTGTGTTTTTCCAGTTCGGCTGCCGACATAGGTCATTTGTAACCCTATTCGAAAAGTCCAATGATGTATGTTTCCAGTCAAGCCAGCCAAGTGCGACTCGAAGCCGCGTAGACGAGACTTGTTCAGATGTCTAAACTTGATTCTATATACATAATAGATTTCCGACAGAAACCTAAGACCCTTGTATAAAATAAACGTTGGGCTCCCGTCGGACATTAAACAAATAAAACCAAAGCTACACACACAGACGACAAGATCGAAAATAATCTACCCCACCACACACACACACACACACACACACACATATATATATATATATATATATATATATATATATATATATATATATATATATATATATATATATAATGAAGAAGAATGGAAAGGAATTAGAGAAGCAAAAGTCAAATCATAATTCAATTCAATTGCTCAGAGCAAGGTATATTCCGCAAAAAAGGCAATTTATTCAATTTAAATTTTCCTTAAGCCAGGCTTTTCAAAGATCAAAATCTTATCATCAGAGGAAGTCGCTGGGATAGATAAGTTGGCAACGGCCAAGATATAAAATTTGAAAAAATAAAATAAAATAAAAGTTGTAGAGGGCTCGGGCAGAATTTTGCCCTGTGTTTCTTCCCCCTACAACTTTTATATATATATATGTGTGTATTTTTTTTAACATAGTTCACCCCAGACAAGGCAGGCCGCCACTGTAGACTTATGGGACTACTGAGAAGAAAGAAAAGGGAGAAGGTTGGGGGGTCAACCTAAACTGGTATCTGCGCAGCGAGATGTCTGTTTACATTAATTTTAGATTTCAGCATGTCAGCACTGCCGGGGAAACAGGGGGCATGGCTGGAGTTCCAGAGGCCAGCAACACGAGGAAAGAAGTTATTTGAGTAGAAAGCTCTCCGGCATCTGGGGGCCTCCACAGTGAATGGATAGGATTTAGTTGATTGTCGAGTTGGTCTAGTAAATTTACGTCGAGGGGGATCCAGAGTAGCCAATTTATCGGAGCATAATCCATTGAAGTATTTGTAAAACAAGCACAAGTATGCTACATTGCGGCGATGGGACAGGGACTGGAGATTGGTTAACAGGGAGGGACCTATAAGGTTTGCGACTCTTTTTTGAACCTTGACAAGGAGGGAGAGAGTAGTAGATGATGATCTTAGTGTATATTTTTCTTCTTAACAATTCATAATATAAAAAGTGGCTAATTTTAAGAGATCCGATCAGGAAGGCTTTTGACAGACATAGCGTCATGGTTTTTAAAGTGTAAAATATAAAGATGGACAGCCGATCGAATAACGTTCGTCGGCTTTAGAAAACCCGCCAGAAATCGGTTGAATCTTGTTCTGAAATGTTCGCGCATGGCGAGAAGGTGTTTTCTAAACTCTCGTACGGGGCAGTGCGTTCTTTAGATCCGAGTGAGATTACTCTGATAAGTCTAACCCAATAATATAATTTAACAGGAGAAATAAAATTTCCCTTTTATAAGTATTCAAGTAAAGCTAGTTTGAATATCACACCCAGGATGGAGCTCTTATTAATGAGACACGCGTGGAAAATGTTAAAACTGCGAGATACCAAACTATAATATACTTGAAAGCTAAAAAAAACATTATGCTATAGCGGACAGCTTTAATTAAAAAAAAAAAAAAAATTTAATTTTATTTTCATTATTAAATACTTTCTCTACCAACTGCAGAATACGCACTAACATGGCTGAGTGTCGTCCAAGTTCTACGATCTTCGGCCAAGGTGTTCGTTGGGTTATGTTGATGTTCGTCCATTCACTATCCATCTTTTCTTTTGTCTACTATCTTTCAACCGGCTTTCTTGTATTATGCTATACAAAACGTATTTTGCATAGCTCTATACTGGAACGTTTTACGTGACCAAACAATATCAAGACTTTACATTTGATGACAGATGATATTGACGGGATTCCGGGGAGTTTTCGCAACTCTGCGATACTGATGTGATCAGATAGTTTTTAATCAGTATTGAAGCGCATGAAATGGCTTTAGAAAGTTTCTACTTTTCAAGTCCGTATATGACTACAGGAAGGACATATGCGTTATAGATTTTCACTTTGATTTTGTGTGGTATGCGTTTAGAAGTTAGGGCCGTTTTGTTTATTTAAACGCGTCAGCTATAAGAGTACCAAAATAAACAAACCCAAAACGTTTTAATAAAAAATAGAAGTAAATATATTGAGCAGCTCGTAAACGTGTGTCCATCTCTCTATCTCTCTTTATATCTCTTACTCTCTCTCCCTTTCTTTCTCTCTCTCTCTTTCTCTCTCTTTCTTTTTTTCTCTTTCTTTCTTGGAATAAAACTTTCTATGCGTTCGAATAATCAGAAAGCGGATAACCAAATGTTGGAATGGCCGCCGGCTGTTCCGTCATATTCCATTACAATCTAATTTAATTACGTAACTCAATTATATAGATTTTAAAAAGCAATGTCTTTAATTAATTCTGTTTATAATTTTTATTTAGATTATTTTTATCGAGAAAAATATGTTAAATACGTTTGGAAATCTGAATAAAAACTATATCATGAGTATATATTTGCTAATGTAAATTTATTAGAAGCTTTAAAACAAATTAATTATGTAAATTTGAAAGACGCATGATGTTTGAGGAAGTTTTGGAATGGGTATATATAGGAGCCGATAAGTAGATATAAAAAGAGAGCGATAAAAACTAATAATATAGTTTCGACTTCAGACAGACCGACAAATACATAATACCATTATTAATAGATTATTATTATTATTATTATTATTATTATTATTATTATTATTGCTGTCGTCGTCGGCGTCGTCATCATCATCATCATTATGTGATTTACAGCTGTCTAATTGGGTGTTAATCCAACAACGCATAATTAGTCTATAAGATTAGAACAGGAAATCATCTGAAGAACACGGTCATGCAAAGATTGAAAGCCGATCAGATAACGTGCGGCGGCTATGAAAAATCCACAAGAAAAACTGATAATCTCGCCGTGAATTTTCCACGTATAGCCAGATGTTTCTAAACCTTCGCACAGGAGAGCGCGTCTTTCTGCATCGATACAGAATTGACCCAAGGGTGATAACTCGGCTAATGTATGTCCACACGTAACATTTAACAGGGAGAATTAAATTTCTTTTTTCATAATTATTTACTTAAAACTAGTTCGCATAACGAACTCTTAATAATGAGACTTTAAAAGGTGTGAGGGACCGGACCCTAATATACTTCAAAAACATTGCTATGGGGGAACACTTTTATTCAAAAACTTAGGCTTAAATCCAACAACGCACAATTAGACCATCGCTCAATGACGTTTTTTCTCATCGTAAACCAGTAAATATAATTATTATCGAAGTTCTTAATGATTTAAAGTTTATCAGATATAAATAGCAGATTATTTCAATAACTATCTTAAAACTGGCTTGACGTTTGTCCGCGCAAATTATTCAAAGTAGATTGACATTAAAACAAAAATGATAAAAAACGGACATGAAAAAGAGAAAAAAAGAATGTTATAAAAATTTGAATTGAAGAGATGTTAACATCCGTCAATCGACTGTATAAAAATAGGAAAAATAAAGTATGTTATTTGAATAATAACATTTGACAGCGGGAATAAGGTCTCATTTTTATATTTATTCATTTTTAATTAAATCGCTTCGTTTTATACATTTTTTTTTTTGTTTATTTATGGTAAATTTTATTTTTAGGAAACGAAATTGTAATGGAAGAAGCAGACGTTATGTTACTTACGCACAAACATTGTGAAAAGTAAAAAAAATGTCGGCTAGGGGAAAATGGCGTCGGAGGGGGGAGAGCAACGAATATATACACGACTTCGGTTCAATTCTTTATGGACCTAATTATAGAAGCTAATTTTCTGGTCGACTCAAAATTGAATTCTGACGACCATCCATCACGTTTATTGGCTATTTTTGCTGGTGGGTTGCCAAAATGTGTCCCAGATTCTTGAGGATAAATCAATCTATAAATTCGTTTTAAACTTGTCTTCAATATGTCAAAAAACAAAAAAAGAACACAAAAAAGTCCAATTTATCTTTTCTTTGGGTCATCAAGGGCTTGGGTGTTTGACATAATGGAATCGGTTTGGTCGGTTCGAACCCTATTGGGTCCGTAGCGGTCATTTGCGCAGTAATACTATTGGGAAAAGTTATGAATATACTGGTCTTTTATAGAAGAACCCCGCCACTAATCACTAATTACACAACAATAAATAGGTCCGCCATTTGTGCTCAATGTGTGCACACTCACTTGGCTTACTTTTCTGAGTTCTGTCTGCCCATGCGTCGGGTTAGTGTAAGGATTAGGGTATCGTTTATATTAAGGTTAATTGTAAGGTTCTGCAAAATAAACGCTACTGTGGGACGCATCGCGGAATAGTGGACAGCTACATGTGTCAGTTTATGTTGGTGCAGAAATATAAATTAAATGTTCGTTTTATGCAAATACTCAATGAGATGAAAGGGTTGCATGCTCTTGAGTAAATAATACAACGTTGTTTTGTTTTACTACAACCCCATTTTTCCTGTTTTCTCTTGGGGGGTTTAACGGGATAGTTTCTTCTCAAAATATTCAAACGTACCATTCTCTACTCCAAGTATGGACAAAATAGTGATTTGCCGTTTACTAATCCTAAATAATTAATCGTATACAATAGTTATTAGATCTTGAGCAGTAAGGGGCGGTTGCTCCAGGCATCTAAATAGAAGGGGGTAGGCTCCACTAATATTTAAACCTTTCTCATAATATTTTTCAGTACAAGGACATATAGTTGAGTATTTGTGGCACACAATCAAGGAGTGTGTCCCGTGCATCACGAGTGATCACCAGACCTTTACATACCACTGGTCTTTATTGGAAGATTTCTAATATTTTTTTCTCAATTCCAATACAATTACTGATTCCGTTCTAAATTTTCGATTCCGATACAATTACCGATTCCGATTCTTTTTAAATCTCTAAGTATTTATCTATAGAGGTTTTCTTTTTGTTGTTGTTTTGTTAGTTTTCGGATTACCTTTAAAAATCCATGTAATATGTGCATATATTTTAGCAAATGATAAAATACACTTGGAGGTGATTTATAGATTTTAGTTTTACTAGTAGTTTAAAAAGAATAAATATTTATCATTTCATCATTAGTACCAGCAATGGAAAATTGTATTTTTAAAAAAATAAAGAAAAAAATGTTTAAAATAGTTTTTGGCATCGGAAATTAGGTACACATTTTTTCGATTCCAATACAGATATCGATACTCCAAATAGTTTGAATTTTTCCAGTTCCCGATTCCGATTAATAGTCACAACATTAGTTTTGAGTATGACCTTAGAATTCATCCAGTGATGAAGCCCTGATTTGTGAAGTTTGGGGCGTAGTGCTGAATTACTCCAACCCTTTTTTACTAAAAGGAGTAACCACATATCAAGGCCAGATGCCACTCGAAGATAAGTGTAAATGATATGGAAATGATCGTCAGAATCAAGTCCGAATATTTTCGGAGACGGTTCTTCCTAGGAATCGATTGACATTGGATTTGAAGACGACTAAGTTGTAATCTGTGGGGAAGCAGTCCCGCAGCAATGTGTTCCACAGACAGGAAGTTCTGTTTGTGGAAATTTACGCTGAACACACTGAGGTAGAAATAAAAGTTTTTATTCGTTGTGGTAGAAGACGAGTTCTTGCTGTGAATGTCTTACAAGGACTAACCAGAGATTTTAACTAAGTCGACCACCTTCCATATAAATAACGGTAGAGTAGAGAGAGACTAGCAATGTCTCTTCTGTGAGAAAAGGGCCGCAAACAACGGAATAAATTACCCCCACTAGATTTCGAAGTCGATTCTGAAAGTTACCTTTACTCCTAGGTCAATCTGACCCGAATCAGTAGTACCTGTCAAGGTTTCATCTTTGGGTTGTATGGAACTTGCCTCGGACATGAGACAAAACTCTTTCGGACCCTTTGAGCAAAGTCTTGGACCCCGCGAACACCAGTCAGTAATCAGCGTGGCCTGTTCAGGTAGCCGCAGCCTGCACAGCAACTCTGAAACGGTCGTTGTTGACAGTATTTTCAGTAGCCATGTAGATGTCTAGGCAACAATATTGTTTGGTGGGTTGTCATTGCTTTCCCGACTCGTGGTGTCCGTCTCACAAGCGTTTAGTCCCCATCGTTGTTCTTTCTGTGAGATCGTCCGCCAGGCGCTGCTACGATCGAACTCAATATTCTAAATTCCAGAGCTGCTTCCGCCCGCGACGACAGCCCGCTGCTATTGAAGGAGCACAATAGATGAGAGATCGGGCATCGAAAAAGGGGAAAGGGGTATTTTTACCAGAAGGCATTCGCCAACCAACTTGTCCCACCAGATTTGCCGGTCAGCCGAGATCGTTGCCCGGGTGTGCCCGGGTGTGCCCGCTGCTGTGCCCACCCACACCACCACCTCGAAATTTATCTTTTCCACCTTTTTCTACTAGTGATCGGATGATTCCAATATGTTTCCCGATTCCGATACAATTACCGATTCTGTTCTAAATTCCCGATTCCGATACAATTACCGATTCCGATTCCGATACTAAAATCGCCTACTCGTCGAAAAAATGAAATTTTAATTTTTTTTTTGGGTGGGGGGGAGGATTTAGCGAAGAATCCTCATCTACTTTTGAAAGTAGATATAATTTTCTTTTTAATTTTACAAACTTCTTAATGTTTTCCTTTTATTTATTATCGGCAAGATTTTGATGAACTCATTGCAAGATGTTCATGTATATTTTTCTCTTGTGCCAATTTTTCCTATTTATCTACTCGTGCCATTTTTCCGGTGCCATTTTAACCTGAATTCGTTATTATCATCTATAAATTGTAGTTTTACTGGTAGTTTTGATTTATCACTTTATCATTAGAAAATTCAGTTTTAAAAAAATATTAAAATAATTGTTTTTGGAATCGGAAATAAGGATAAAATTTGTCCGATTCCGATACCGATACCGATTCCGATATCGATTCCAATACTCAAAAAACTTCCGATTTTTTTAAATTCTCGATTCCGATTCTGATCAATCGTCCCAACACTACTTTTTATTTATTTTTCTTTCTGACTACCCTATTTACCAACCCTATTATGCCTCAATCTCACCCAACCGTCCTGAATACAATACAAAATGTCATCCAGTGGCGAAGCCCGAATTTAGGTGCTTAGGGAAGTGTGGAGTCACCACTTACTTTCAACTACTATCACGTCCACTCTTACCCGGAGGTGTGGTAGTAGCCGTCAACGTTTAATATATGGGTTGAATAGAAACTATGGTATGCAGCTTATTTGTTTACAAAATATACGTCTAGAAAAACAAATGTTTCTACAAACCAATCGTAAACTAACCCAATAACGGTTGATATACCGTAAAACCCTAGAAACCAATAATAGATAATACCTTTTAGTATTAAGGTTGATAGTATTTCCTTAACTCTAGAATGTTATGTCTGCACATCCACAACAAACAATACATGGGCATTTTCGATTATTTGCCAATCAATAAATGGTTTACAATATGTATATTTTCAGCATTAAATTACAAAAAAATGAAGATTGAAATACCACCGCACGTATTAATACTATTTAACCGAAACTTGAAGTGATGAAGAGAATGAGATTGAGAAGAAGAAAGAGGACGACAGCGACGATGTTATATGGGAAAAGTAAAAAAATGTATTCAGTTATACATTGCGACCATCGATAATAGCTTTAAATGTATTAATAGGGGTGGGACGTAATGGGTGAAAATTTCAGATTCATGCGAGTAGTATTTTTTGTGTTCATTTATACATAAATAACACTAAACAATCAAACATTTTGAAAATTTTGCAAAATTCAGAAGGTGCAGGCCACTAGTTTTTGGCTATTTTACATTCATGAAAACCCTTTCACAGCCTGAAAATGGTCCTAAATTAAAGTACTATATACGGCAATATGAGATCCCATTCAAGTAAATAAACCTAGTATCAACCATGCTCGTTATGAGGGAGGGCGAAGGTATGTTGAAGTGTTGTTAAAGTGGTATTGAAATGTTTTTTTAAAATGTCTTCTTAATAAATTCACCAATCTTTTATTTTGCATACTCATTCATCCGTCTGAAGATAACCGACGTCGGTCGAAAATGTTCGCGAAAATATGGCGATGTTTTATACAACATGGACGACAATACCAAATCGGTCGTGCGACGAATCGAAAAAACGAATCAAAAAATAAACAGAAGCTGTCGCTACTGTTTAACCAAACATGCATGTATATATATATATATATATATATATATATATATATATATATATATATATATATTAGTAAAGCTGAATTATTCAACGTTTGTTTTGCTAGGGCATTTTCTCCTATATGTTTTAATAGCACAAAATACATGCTAAAATATTGCCAGGTTCGAATTCAGTTATGTTTAAAAAGAAACACTTAATTCGTTGACAGTAGTCGAGGGCGACTCTGAGACTCTCCTTTTATCAGCTACTACACTAATGCGTAGGGATTACTCCATTTTTCCTTGGTCCTTACCGTCTGAGTGTTTAGCAAAATAGTATCAAGTACCATTTTTTTAGTCTATTATTTGACTCGACCGAGGATTGAACTCTTGTCACCCGGCCCATTAGCGAACATTCTCACCATTATGCCAAATAGGCCGGTAATTCGTGGAATTAGCCATTATTTGCAATTAACTTACAAAGTTATAGATCTCTTACCCTTTCTCTCTCTCTCTCTCTCTCTTTCTCTGTTTGTTTATTAAAAATCGAATGTAATAAATAAACGAAATAATAAAAAGATTCGAATACTCCATTAGAAATAGATGAGAATTAACACAAGTGTTAATACGATGTAATCCGTAGCTGAGAGGGAAAGACAGAGAGATGGTGGAATAGAGAAAGAGAGAGAGAGAGTGTGAAAGATAGAGAAATAGAGAAAAAAAGAGAGGTCACGGAAACAATCTTTTTTCATTTAACTGGCATTGCAAAATCACTTTTTTTGTCAAGCGTAACTTTGGAATAGAGGTTTCGTCGGTCTGTCATGCATAAATACAAAATGGCATTTACGTCAGTTAGTCACGTGTAAGTTAGAAATAGTACTTTAGTAGTTCTGTTACGTTAACAGAACGACTAAAGCTGGACGTAACGCTCAACACCGCCTTACGCACAGTCTCTGATTGCTTGCGCGCCACACACATTAACCAACTACCGATTCTCGCCGGCATCGCACCATCAACCCTGCGCCGTGAGGCGGCAGTCCTTGCACTGTCAAGAAAGGCCACTATCGATGAGGACCACCTTCTCCACAAGCTCGCCACAGAGACCCCTCCACGAGCTTGCCTGAAGTCACGACGCCCATTCTCGGAACATGCCCACCAGCTCCTGCTTTCAACAGCCGGTGACGTCACAAAACGAATCTGGCTGAAACGTTGCTGGACGGAGGAATGGCAGGCAGCAGATAAATCAATATTGCACAGATTTGTGGAGGACCCGGATAACCTACTAGGCATGGACCTCCTTCGCCGGCAGTGGACAATGCTCAACCGCTTCAGGACAGGTGTCGGCCGTTTCGCCGCGACCATGGGAGGATGGGGACTCAGGGACTTGACTGTCTGCGACTGTGGTCACTCTTAACAGACAGCAGACCACATCATCGAGTCATGTCTTAAATATTGACCACCCAACGGCGAAGCTAGCATAGCTGCGCTAGACAACAGTGCATTAGCATGGCTTTTCTCAACCGAGCTGGTGATCTAACAGTGAGATGCTGTGAAGCAAACGAAAGAAGAAGTCGTTATGTCAGGCATAAATTTTAAATAATATTTCGTCGATCTATTATGCATAGGTTTGAAATAACATTTTCGTTAGTCTGTCACGCATAAGTCTTAAATAAGATTTTCGTCGGACTATCATGTAAAAGTTTGAAATAGTATTTTCGTCGATCTGTCAAGAGTTAATTTTAAATAGAATTTCGTCCGTTGTCACGTGCAAATTTGAAATAGCATTTTAGTCAGCTTGTCACGCATAATTTTGGAATAGCATTTTTGGCCTTCTGTTACAGATTAGTTTTTTTTATTATGTTTTACGTCCTTATGACACACATAAGTTTGAAATAGTAGTTTCATCAATTTGTCACGGTTCAATTTAAAATAGCATTTTCGTCAACTGTCACGCTTAAAATTGAAATAGGATGTTTGTTCGTCTGTCACGCTTGTCAGATATTTCTTCGTACTGTCACAGTTAAATTTTAAATTGAAGTTTAGTCTGTCAATCACGCTTAGATTTGAAAAAAGATTTTCATCGGTCTTTCATGTCTAAGTTTGAAATAGCATTTTCGCCGGCCTGTCACGCATAAGTTTTAAACAAAATTATCGACGGCCTGTCACGCATACGTTTGAAATAGTATTTTCACCGGTTTGTCACGAATAAGTTTAAAATAAAATTTTCGCCGGCCTGTCACGCATAAGTTTGAAATAGTATTTTCGTCGGCTTGTCACAAATAAGTTTTAAATAAAATTTTCGTCGGCCTGTCACGCATAAGTTTGAAATAGTATTTTCGCCGGCTTGTCACAAATAAGTTTTAAATAAAATTTTCGTCGGCCTGTCACGCATAAGTTTGAAATAGTGTTTTCGCCGGATTGTCACGAATAAGTTTTAAATAAAATTTTCGTCGGTCTGTCACGCATAATTTGAAATAGTATTTTCGCCGGTGTGTCACGAATAAGTTTTAAATAAAATTTTCGTCGGCCTGTCACGCATAAGTTTGAAATAGTATTTTCGCCGGCTTGTCACGAATAAGTTTTAAATAAAATTTTCGTCGGCCTGTCACGCATAAGTTTGAAATAGTATTTTCGCCGGCTTGTCACGAATAAGTTTTAAATAAAATTTTCGTCGACCTGTCACGCATAAGTTTGAAATAGTATTTTTGCCGGCTTGTCACAAATAAGTTTTAAATAAAATTTTCGTCGGCCTGTCAAGCATAAGTTTGAAATAGTATTTTCGTCGGCTTGTCACAAATAAGCTTTAAATAAAATTTTCGTCGGCCTGTCACGCATAAGTTTGAAATAGTATTTTCGCCGGCATTTCACAAATAAGTTTTAAATAAAATTTTCGTCAGCCTGTCACGCATAAGTTTGAAATAGTATTTTCGCCGGCATTTCACAAATAAGTTTTAAATAAAATTTTCGTCAGCCTGTCACGCATAAGTTTGAAATAGTATTTTCGCCGGCTTGTCACAAATAAGTTTTAAATAAAATTTTCGTCGGCCTGTCACGCATAAGTTTGAAATAGTATTTTCGCCGGCTTGTCACGAAAAAGTTTTAAATAAAATTTTCGTCGGCCTGTCACGTATAAGTTTGAAATAGTATTTTCGCCGGTTTGTCACAAATCAGTTTTAAATAAAATTTTCGTCAGCCTGTCACGCATAAGTTTGAAATAGCATTATCGCCGGTGTGTCACGAATAAGTGAAAATAAAAGTTTCGTCGGCCTGTCATGCATAAGTTTCAAATATACTTTTTTATTATCTGTCACGCTTAAGTTTTGAACGAGCAGCTTGAAGAATACCTGTTTTGTTGATGTTGTTGTTGTTGTTGTTGTTGTTTCCCATATTTCAAAACTGATGTTGACTGATGTTATTTTAAATGAAACACTTTGGCGCTTTCCTCTTATTAGACAGTGTTGTGTCGTTTGTATGTTTGTTTGTTTGTTTGTTTTTTGGTTCAGCGATAGCGAATCAGGCTTCTTTCGCAAGAAAATGCAGCCATTACCAAAATTCTAATTCTCTTGCTCTTTCTTTAAAATGTATTTGTTTTTTATTCCATTTTTTCTGTAGTTTTTTGTTGTTGTTGTAGTTGTTGTTTCGTTTTTTAATCTTCGCTTATGTTGTGTGATAACATCGCTAGGTGATTTGACAAGCATTCCGTATTTGTAAAGCGAACCCAAATGTCACGTAACATGCATATGAACTCACAATAAAATGTGCGCAAAAAGATATCGAAGAAATCGTACAAGTTTTCACATCGGTATAAATTTGTATTTATTATTTTCTTTTCCGACTTTACTTTATGTTTGTTTTTTTAATTCTCAATCATTTATTTCTCGTCTAAGAGGCGAGCTTATTTACGAATTCCATATAATGCGAGGCGCAATATGAACGGTCTGCTTTTTCGCTGACTTCATTAATTTTTTTCTTGTTTTGTTTACGTCACTCGATTCGCTCGTGTCACGCATGCGCATCGCGTACAAGTTTCAAATAACTTTTATTCGTCGTATAGAAAATAGTAAGCAGATGATTTGTGGAAGTTGCAATAAAAATCTCACACGAGATAAGAATATCATTATTTAGACAAATGACAACGTAATTATTGGCCAGGTTAATATTTACTGGTTTGTTTTGGGGGTTTTTTAAAATATTTTTTTAGATAATTTCTGGTATTATATATAAAAAACAAGGTCGAAAAGAAAGATATGAGTCTAAAAAAGAAGTCGTCTCTTAAGAGACTTATAAATGGTTGGTAACTTTTAATGCCGCAAAGACGAAGCTCCTTTCCTTCAATAACTACAAGAAACCTCTCCAACCACCGATTGTCATGGAAAATAACACCCTACCTGAGAGTTCATCATTCCAACTCCTCGGCCTAATCTTCACAGATAACATAAATTGGAACACATACATTGAAAACATTGCCAAGGCTGCCGCAAAGAAGGTTGGCTCCCTCTACCGTGCTAGTAAATTCCTCACACCTGACATTATCCTGTATCTCTACAAAGCCACTATCCGCCCATGCATGGAGTATTGTTGCCACATCTAGGATGCTCCATCATCTACTAGTCTCTCCCTCCTTGACAAGGTCCAAAAAAGAGTCGCCAACCTAATAGGTCTCTCACTGTCAACCAAGCTCCAGTCCCTGTCCCATCACCGCAATGTAGCATCCTTGTGCTTGTTTTACAACTACTTCAATGGATTATGCTCTGATGAATTGGCTACTCTAGTGCCCCCTAGACGCTAATTCACTAGACCAACTCGACAATCAACTAAATTCCATCCATTCACTGTGGAGGTCCCCAGATGCCGGAGAGCTTTCGACTCAAATAGCTTCTTTCCTCGTGCTGCTAACCTCTGGAACTCCCTCCCTGCCCCTGTTTCCACGTCAGTACTGACATGCAGAAATTTAAAATTAATGTAAACAGACATCTTGCTGCGCAGATCCCAGTTAAGGTTGACCCCCCCTCCCCCAACCTTCTTCCCTAGTCTTTCTTCTCAGTATCCCCTTACGTCTACAGTGGCGGCCTGCCTTGTTTGGGGTGAACTACGTTTAAAAAATACTTTCTAATGACGTGCTACACCGGCAACTATCGTGGATTGAGTTGGCTTTACGAACGCCTCTCCATAAGCCACTATTCGTGGAACCCCCTTGAATGTCATCCGATTAAACTTCTTGATATTTGTATATTAGATTTGAAAATATTTAGTTTGATACCTGAAGATGCTATCCATGAAATTGTTAATAAAATCCACAATATTTTGTTTGCAATCAAGCAATATTAAGTACAAATACATGCTAACCCTAACCCTAACCCTAACCCTAAACTATCCCTAACTCTAGCCTGACTTCTTCACCAAGTCTTAATCATCAATGTAAAATAGTCTTAGTTTCATTGCTGTTCAATGATATGCGAGGACACTTTAGTGATTGTCTCAACAGTAGGTGTAATACTGAATTGGTTTCACACACACCGGATCTTAACCTCCCACCTGATTTTTATCTGTAAGGTGATCTCAAAGATATGAACTGAAAAAGACATCACAGCCCAAATCCTGGAAGTGCCAAAACAGGTGTGTCTCAGAGTTATTGACAATTTTGAATGCTACAAAACAAAAACTGTTGGATATTCATAACTGAAATTTGGCGGTCAATGAAAAGCACCTGTATACGACGTACAAAATTGTCGATAACTCTGTCGTTTCCCATCCATTGGCACTGCCTTGATTTTTGTTGTCATGGCCTTCTTCAGTTCAGGAATACTTTTGCGATTGGTTTGATCGACACTATCTTCGAGATAATTCCACAGATTAAAATACGTAGGGTTATGGTCCGGTGAGGGTGAATCCAATTCAACACCACACATTCTACAGATTGAGACGATCACCAAAGTTTGCCTGCATATCATTGAACAGCGATAAAACAGAGAATGTTGGATATTCATGACTGGAACTTGGTGGACAAATAATGCATATTTGTACGAAATATGATTGGATTGCAGAAAGGATTATGAATTTTATTAATATTTCTATGGATGACATTTTCGGGTGTTAGCTTGTATATTTTTATAAATGTACAGCTTATGACCCCCAGTTCGAATAAGTGTTGGTTTTTCCTGGACTAATTTATGAAGTCTTGTTAATCTTCTAGCACCAACCCTTGTGACATCAGTAGATAAACGAGACTCAGTGAACAGGCCTTTACTTTAAGAAGCCAATGCTCAGATTCAATTCAGATGGCTGTATTAAGTTGTTGTTCACTGTTGTCAAATTCTGGTTGGAGAGAGTAGTACACAGACAGTCATTTCTGCGTTTATCCATAGGTGTGACACCTATGGGTAAACGCAGAAATGACTGTTTGTGTACCAATACACAAAACAGAAAATAATCACATATTTTCGTATACATGATATATTGTTTTTTTTTTTTTTGTATTATTATATATTAAACTAACAAATATTATAGTAAAACACGACTAATTCGAAATCTATGTTTTCATTCGTAATATTAAGAAAATATAAAAATGACTAATTTATTTCTGAAGAAACCAACATGCATTATACTGGATTCAATTTCGTAATTATCATTATTTATTAAAATAAGTTTATTTTAGTACTTTACCTATTGCATTTTTGAAATCAAATACATTGAAAAATTGGTCAAAAACAATTTATTGGGGTTTGATTACTCATGTGTGACCTATATAACAAAATGTATGACGCTTATTACTTTATTCACAACGAATATTTACGGTAACCTGATGTGTTTATATTTTCCATTACATTATTTTTAATTAACGCAAAGACGCCACAAATAATATTTTGTGTTATAGTTGTCAATCTATGAAAAAAAATTATTACGCCTCTCAGAGAGTTCACAGTTTTGGGGACAAGTGGTTTATTCACTGACGCTGCTCTGAACTAAGCTGTATGTCCGTTCACCGCGTATATATCCTCTGAAATAATTAATGTTTGTTTGCATTTTTCTCGGTTTGAAATTCTTTAGACCTAATGCCTATTTTCCTTTGAAATTAATTAAATACATTTTCAATTAATGGATAATTTTAAAGCTCATGAATGCTAAATTTTCTCTCAAATCACTATTTTTACTGAATTTAGTTTAAATGGCACCGAAAAAATGGCACAAGTTGATAAATCAAAAAAATGGTACAAGAGAAAAATATAGATGAAAATCTCACAATGAGTTTATCAAAATCTTGGATACAATACGTAAAGGAAAAGCATAAAAGTAATCTCCCACCAAAAAAGTCAGATTTAACAATTTTTGGCGATTACGTGTGAATAAACTGAAAAAAAAAATTAGAATAGGGGATTAGTTGTGCAAATAAATTTAACGTAAAATGATCTCCCCTTTCCGGGTCATTCTAACATTTTAGGGCATTAAGTAATTTTTTTACCTCTAATTCTAAGTTCGACCGACAAAGTCGCAAAACCACACGTAATCGCGTTAAACACTAGAAAACAACAACAATGCATATAATTTATCTCCCATCGCAAAAGTAAATTAGTTAACTTTTTGTAACGTAGTTCACACCAAACAAAGCAGGCCGCCACTATAGACGTAAGGAGTTACTGAAAAGAAACAAGAGGGGAGAAGGTTGGGGGGGGGGTCAACCTAAACAAGGATCTGCGCAGCGAGATGTCTGTTTACATTAGTTTTAAATTGTTGCATGTCAGTACTGTCGGGGAAACAGGGGACAGTGAGGGAGTTTCAGACGTCAGCAGCACGAGGAAAGAAGCTATTTGAGTCGAAAGCTCTCCGGCATCTGGGGACCTCCACAGTGAATGGATGGAATTTAGTTGATTGTCGAGTTGGTCTAATGAATTTATGTCGAGGGGGCACCAGAGTAGCCAATTCATCGGAGCATAATCCATTGAAGTATTTGTAAAACAAGCACAAGGATGCTACATTGCGGCGATGTGACATGAACTGGAGCTTGGTTGACAGTGAGGGACCTATTAGGTTGGCGACTCTTTTTTGGACCTTGTCAAGGAGGGAGAGAGTAGTAGATGATGAACCAGCCCAGATGTGTCAACAATACTCCATGCATGGGAGGATGGTGGCTTTGTAGAGATACAGGATAATGCCCTAACGTACTAGAATGGCCTGGAAATGGTGGATTATTTTATGTTAAAATTATATGCAAAACTGCCCCGCCCCCCGATCGGCATTCTAAAATAATTGTTAGTTTTTTCTTTATGCGGAAGATAATACTTTCTTTAAAGTGTATTTTTCGTTTTACCAACCGGACTTAGGGTTAGTAGTAAAAAAGGTGCGTGTATTTTTATGATGTAATCTTTAAAAGAACGCAGTATTTATAAAGTACCATATAAATGTTTAAAAATGAAATATAAATGTTTTGTCAAGAAAAAAGAATTAAAAAGATATTAATAATTGTAAAAAAAATAAATATAAAAAGATTCTTTTTAATTTTTAAAATTTATTTATTTTCACGCTGGTGGGCTTTTGTTCGTGTTTGAATTATTTTGATGGGTTTTTGTCCGCACCCCGTGTAGCGAGATGTTGGTACACTCGGAGAAACAGGGAACGGGGAGTGAAGACTAAAGGCTAGTAGTTTGAGGAAAGAAGCTATTAAAGTAAAAAAAAAAACACCCTTCAGCCACTGTGGACCTCAACAGTGAAGGGGGATTTATGTCGAGGGGGCACCAGAGCAGCACATTCATCAGAGCACATTCCATTGAAGTACTTGAAAAACAAGCAAAGGGATGCAGCATTGCATCGATAGGACAAGTATTAGATTAGAGATGGTTGTTTAACATTGTCTAAGAAGGAGAGACTAGGTGCTGGTACATCAGCCCATATGTGGCAACAATATTTCATGCATGGGCAGATCGTGGCTTTGATACTGGCAAATGTGGGAAGTTTTCTATCACGGTAGAATGAAGTCCACTTTCCTTGCAGCAGTCTTGGCCGTATCTTCTATGTATGTCTTCCAATACATGTTACCTGTGAATGTTAGGGCGAGGAGTTTGAATGTTGGACTCTCGAGTAGGGTGCTATCAGCCATGGCAATTGGTGGTTGAAAAATACAGATTATTAAAGTTTTTTTTTCGTATTAGGAATGTTTGTTTTCGCTCTTTTCTGTGTGTTTAACTTGAGCTACGTACCCTTTGCCCTGTATGTAGCTCACATTGTTTCAGTGAACTACGACTATTGGGGTTTCTCCCGTTTCGTGCACTTGTAACTGGAGCCCGGTCGATCGTGATCACAGTTCAGGCGAGCGCGGAGACATGGCGTCACCCAAGTAAGAAAATCGCGCTAAGTATTTCCTAGATGTTGTTTGGCAAACTTACGTGTCAATCATATATATATATATATATATATATATATATATATGTGTGGGGGGGGAGGGGGATGTTGTGTCGTTTCGCGTGTTCCATCAGCACTGTAACATACCTTTTGCCGTCCCTCACCACTCGGTGGCAAACCGCTCACCCTGGACGCATTACTTCGTGGCCTCTTCTGCCCTACAACACGTCAGATATTACAACCCGCCATTCTCTCGCCTTCTTTTCTCCACTTGGAGCCTTTCTGACCAATGCTGATTTTGCCGGTAACACGAGACCCCGTTCTCCTCATGTATCTTTCTTTCTTTCGCGACGAGAGGGAAGAGTCGTGACGGGTTATGCCTGATCACCCTCACGGACGGCGTCGACGCCATCGTCTTACTGGCTCGCTCAGCAGCCAAACACTTAGACCCTTGTGATTAATGAATGTAGCTGTTGATAGCACAATAAAAATATCTCCCTATCTTACTTACCCGGCCGGCCTGACTGATCACATCTGTATTTGTCGCAGTTAATGGCAGCAGTGTAAAAAGGGATACGGTTTTTAAGGGGGTACACATGAAACAAGAAGTAATAAAACGGAAAACTTTATATTTAACCGTACGTTCAGCATATAAAAACAAAAACAACGTGCTCCTTTTTATGCTCACATTTTTCTTAACAAACAAAAGCCTGCACTGACCTTTTATTAAATATATAAAAAAACACAACATATGTTAGGTTTGCCTAATTGATTATTCTAACGTCCTTCTATTAAAATGCAACCCGGACATTGTCTACAATAAAAAGGAGAATGTCTCCAACATTTGCTACAAATTATAAGCATTTTCTTAGTGACCTTCGCAACATTTATCTTCATAATAATCTAAATGTAAGAATTGTTGGATCTTTTTAAGAAGATCCCCACCACTGCCAAGGGAGACAACTTTTCGGCTTGCTAAATTCTGTACACATTTAATTTGGCGAATGGATGATCTTTCAGCCACTTTTGCTTAAAAAAATTAACAAAATAAGAATGTATAAGGGATGTTTTTTTTGTTATTGAAGAGGATAATATTGTGTTAAATCAGTTAGAATTTGCACGAAAAGATCTGTTCCCCGGTATCGTTGCCTCCACACGAACTCGCAGAGGTAGCTGTCAACAAGCGTGCGATGGGTGCCACATGCCGCTTATTTTGCAATTTGTATGTATTCCAACACGACTCAATTGTCTGAGTGTGTGCTCCGGAGACAGGATTAACAAAATTCCTTGTGTGCTTCACTGTATTGTGCGTGTAGGCCATACTCATCATATTTTCGATGCCGGCGTGTGAAAAGGGTTAACGCGTAAAGAATTTAGCAAGCTGAAAAGTTGTCTCCCTTGGCAGTGGTGGGGATCTTCTTAAAAAGATCCGAATTGTTTTCATTCATGACACCTATATACCATCAAAACGGCTCACTGTTATCTAAATCAATAATACAACAGTTTTTGAAATACCGCATAAAGTAGGGAGCAATGACCAAAACTCTTCCTAACTCTATGAATAGAATCGTCACAACATATCCGCCGAAATTAGAAATGAAACGAAGTGACGAAGCAGCCTTCGTCAACCCATTACTTCTGGACTTTCGGTTAATACAATTTCTTGTTAATTACTTTCTGTTCGTGTTATTTCTTTCAACCCTTAAGGTCACAACGAAAACAGTTATTTGTACGCTCAATTTGCATAACTATTTTTAAACAGTTTATAATAAATTAATGCTTGGGCTTATTCATTTGTAGTGTTGTTGTCCAATTTTCCTATGTGCAATTTTCCTATGTGCAATTTTCCTATATGCAATTTTGTAGCCTTATTTTCCTATATGCAATAGATCTATCGATGTTAACAGAAATACATTAAAATTGTTTAATAAGAAACGGATAAATTACTGATATGACGTGATGGTAAGTTACTCTATTTCATGACTATATGGACTCTTCAAGGTTTTATGTATAAAGGAGCCTACGACAAAGGATGAGCAATATTTATGTAACATATTATTCTACACTTTTGTAAATAAAAACTCTTGCAAATATACAACCGTTTTGTCTTTTTTATCGCCTTTTCTAAGTAACAACATTGGAAACGAAGAACTCGGACTTATTCGAACACAACATAACCATTACTAAAACTGGCGATGTTGGATTTCTGAAAAAGACGTAGGTTGTGTGCTCGAAATAATTGTAAATTACAACATTAACAACGAGAAGTTAAAAGCCATACTGGAGTTTTAACACACAAAGTCTATTAAATTTGAGGAAGGAAAGTCTACAACATTAGAAAATAAGAAAAAAGGTTTCGTTCTTAAGGTAGATGATAAAGATTTCAAATCATTCCACAACACGAGGTTTTAAATCTAAATCGTTCGACCACGAATTAAAAAAGCAAGCGGTTAGTCGATTTTCTTCTGTTTTTATTGTTTCATTAAAAAACACGTATATAAATTTGAACAAGCTTACTTTTTCTCTCGCTAAGAAGTGAAACTTATCTACAAGTGAGAAAAGTTACGACCGTTTAAATAGTTAAAAAACACTTAAAATTCGGTAGACCATTTTAAGTGACGAAAATGAAGAAATTTAAAAGTACCATGTTGGACATATTGAAAACCAACAAGAACAACAACTTCGACTGTAAGAGAAATTGTAAGAAAACAAATAGAACAAATGGAATATCAGAAGCTAAATCTTTTAGCTTGATAACGTCTATTTTCACAATAGGTTAAAATATATGGATCTCACAAGGAAAAAAGACGAAGACTACACTACTTTCGCTAATGTATTTAACACACACTGCGATGATTTCAAATTGTCGGTTTTGAGCGCTAACAATTTGAAATATATGATCTTCGCACAGGGTTTAGTAACAAATATGGATGCAAGAATCAGACAAAATGTTCTTAATAAACTAGAAAATGAACCTAATATAACAATTCAACATATTGCAGAAGACTGCTAACGTTTTATTAGTGTTCGCCAATATTCAAAGGGCATTGAGTAAAGGGAGTGTCACATATTAGAAAAAACTGTAACAAAAAGAAAATCAATTCACCAACTAAATTTGATCAACCAAAAAAAAAATAATAATTTACCTCCTAAACTGTGTATTAGTTGTGGGCATTGCATTAGTACAAATATTGTTTATATAAAATTTTAAAAGGTGTTTAAATGCCAGTAGCATGGTACACACTGCAGAATTAAAAATTTTAAAAATTCAAAACTTTATTACAATTGCTTAAAGTAATGAAGCTTAAAATACCAGGAAATCTGTGCAGGTAATAATATATAAAAAATAGTATAGTTCCGTACCAGATTTTTCAATGATGAATGTTCAAACGTGGAAAAAAACTGGAAAACCAACTACGATTAGAACGAACAAAATAGCTAAACGCGTCACTGGTGAACAAATAAGATTTAAAGACGAGCTAATCTCTAACGTGGCAATAAAAGGAAATACTTTGAAATTAAGAATGTTTGTAATGAACAACTTGATGTGTACTGGTGGCTATTCGTGAGATATAGGATATATAGGACGACGATCAAAAATTAAATAAAACTCTTGTATAAATCATCTATTAAAATGTATCCTCCATTTACAAGTGAAGAAAAGAATTTCTTCTTAGTCTAAAACATCTTACTTAGAGAGAGGTCTGTAACACGTGTTAATCAAATATGTTATCTTACTAAAAATTTACAAGAGACAATTCCACTCTCTAAATATCTTTGAGGAAAGATAAATCACAAAAACAAAGTGTTAGTCTCCATTTAATATGTTCTCTAGATGAAAATATCTTCATCTAACACAACTCAAACAATCTCCTGGGTACGGACTAGATGGATATTTTTAATTATAGAATGTTTTTTAATTCATTCTGTCTAAATATTGAAACTTAGAGAGACTAAACAAAGAAATAAACGAAACCTTTTCGGAAGTTTTCTCTACAAGACTTGGAAGATATAAAAAAAATGGCTGCCAAACTTTAATTGAAAACAAATATTCAACCAGTTTTTAAAAAGAAAAAAAATGTTCTACACGCGTCACGAAATCAGATTGACGAGGAATTAAATATCGAGTGGGCTTCGTTTACAATCTACCTAAAAAGTAAAGAGTTCCGTGTTTGTACATACTTCGGCACATGATTAAACCATGGGCTAAAGGATTACCACTACCCTCTGCCTAGTTGAGAAGAGATTTTCGCTAAACTAATACTTTTCAAAGATTGATTTAAGTGATGCTTATGTACAAATACCTGTGAACGAGGAGTGCTCAAAGCTACTTTGTATAAATACCTATAGAAGTTTGTACAAATTAGAACAATTACCATTTGGGGTTTACGTTGTCCAGCCATTTTCCAACAAGTAGTGGACACATTGCTTAGCGGACTGGAATTTGCAACCGCCTACCTAGATTATATTCTAGCGATCAGTAAAAGCAACGAGCAATACAAATCACATGTAAACGAAGAATTTAAGAGAATCCAGGACTATGGATTAAAATTAAAGAAGAGAAAATGCCATCTTTTCATGGGGGAAAAAATATATTGTCAAATAAAAGACATAGATGGTAGGGACCAGAATTAGAGTAAGCTAGTGTGATAAAATTATGCCGGTCCCGGAAAACGTATGTTCACTATAAGTTTTTCTTGGTTTAGAAAATTATTATGATATCTTAATTCAAAACATGCACAATTTGCGAGCTCTTTTAAATGAGCTATTAAAAAAAAAGAAAAGTTTGGGTCAGGACGACATGAATGCCCGGAGGCATTTTAAAAGAATGCAAACTATCTTAAAATTATAATTATTTTTTGAGGAACTGAAATCCAGATTTTCAAATCATTGTGGCTACTGCTACTGGCTTGTACAGCATTCGAGCCTGCATATTACACAGAATGGAAAACGGATCGCTAAAAGCTATCGGTTGCGCGTCTCTTGCGTTACTACCTGCAGAAAAAAGTTACTTACAAATCGAGAACGAAGCATTGGGTATTATTTTAGCAGTCACCAAATTTAATTGATTCCTTGCATGGTAGACATTTTTGGTTGCTAATTGATCTTGTGATCAGTAAGCAACAAAAATATCTACTCCTCACGATTTATGGGATAAAATATGTATTATCAACGCATACTGCAAACAGATTGCAGAGATGGGGGACTATTCTCTTCAATTACAATTATAAAATAGGATTATTCCAATTGTCTAAAATTAGTCATGCTGACGGATTATCTAGATTATCCCAAAATATGGTGAATCCCTTGAAAACGCAGTAAATACCTCCCTAAAAACTGACGTAGAAGTAAGAAATGCATTGTGTAACGTTATTAGGGAGCTTCCGGTAACATTCGAAAAAATAAACACGAAAGGCGTTAAACGACGATTTTTTAAAAACAGGAAAATAAAAACAAATCTTTTGATCTGTGATATTTTAGTTATGTACGGCGGGCGAAGGGTTATTTTTGGAATATTACAGAAAATAATACTAAAATAATTTTATGCCGGTCAGTCGGGAATTTGGAGAATGAACAGTCTCATAGGAAGCTATTTGTATTGGACAAATACATTGAAAATGAGGTGAAACTATGCAAAAGTTGTGCGTTGGCAGCAAAGACATCTCCTATAAAGTGCAGATCTGGTCGAAAACTGTCCGACCGTTGTATAGGATCCACATAGATTTCGCTGGCCAACTGGATGGTTTATATTACCTAATAGTAGTGGACAATTTCTCGAAATGATCGGAAATATTAAAACATAGCAAAAATGCCACAGAAGTAACCATTAGTTTTTATATGAAGGGTTTACCCATTTCGGGCTCGTTGACTGTATTGTATCAGGCAACGAAACGAAACTCACATCTAGTGAATTTAGAATTTCAACAATGACGTGTGTGTTTATTTTCCGACCCCTCTCCCTGCTTCAAAAAATTTAGACACAGTCCGTTTTTTTTTTTAGTAATCCGGTTCCATCATAAATGGGACACTCCATTTGTTGTAATTAGATCTTTCGGCATTTCCGGGTAGCGGCGAATCAGTCGACCAGCAAAAAACAATCCCTTACTTCGAAAGATGTTGTTAGATAGCGACGTCCGTGATTTGCTGGAAAGGTTTCAGTGACACGTTAAAGGTCAGAGGTGACCTTAAAACGGAAGTCGATGAAACCACTAATTTATGGTCGTGGACGTCTTTTGTTGGCTAACAACTTAAGCAAGCGGAAATATAGTGGCTGTTTCCCTAAAAACCTCAGGCGGTCGCGACAATATAGTTAGGTGTAACAAGACAACCGATCTATCTGTATCCCTCGCCCTCTCTCTTTCTCTTCCGCTCGCTCTCTCTCCCCCCTCTCATGTCTTATATGGCTGTCACTCTTTTTGTAATATTTTTTTATAAACTAACATCGGTGTCCGAATGTTTTATCTACAGGCGATCAAGAACCTGAGTTCACAACGAGCTTGGGAATGTATAATGTCTTATACACCCATCGGTAATACATGTGAAGATAATACATGTGAATATAACTTCGTAGGATCAAACAGCACTCGTAAATAAGTGCAAAAAGTTGAATCGGAGCGACAGCATTTAAAGGAAAGGAACAACAACTGTGTATAATTATTTAACAATTGTAGCTAGGTAACTCAGAAAGATATACCAAACAGTAAAAGGCATTTGCGAAGATGCGCAAAATGGTGTTCACGATTAGGAAACGGGGATAAGAACCCGAAAAAAAAACATCTGCTAAAGCGGATGATCTGTGCCAGTGTAGAAAAGTTGTATATTATAGTTATAGTTGCAAAAGCGTCGCATATTAGTTAAAAATAATCTTGTCACCTTCTCTGATCATGTTGTAACGAAAGAAAATCTCTAGATAGATTAAAAGGTGGCTAACTTAGTATTTATCTATCTCCCACAGCGGTAAGATGTGACACAAAGTCGAGTAAGTGGGATTTGAAAAGCCAGCGCCCTAAAGGAAGAAGAGCGTTCTGGCCTACAAAAATGCCTGGGCAGCTTTGTCGGCATTTCTCGGTAGGGACGCCTCAGGGGGTTTAGCAATAAACTAACCGCTTTCTCAAATTGTGAGAATACAAAGCCTGGGAGGGTGGACCTCCTAGAACTGCACAGGACAGTACATCAGACCGGCAGAATCAAGACCCGAAGGCGAAGACAATACCGACAGCATCCATCGGAGCAGATACTACACTCTGATCTTAGCCAAAAGGCTAGTTTATCAATTGTATTGTTGGATATCTATTCTCGGAGGATAGTTCAATTCTTGCAAGAGAAAATTAAAAAATAGAAATTGTACTCTGAGATAAATGCAGAAAGTTTAATCGGGCGACGCATAGATTGTGTTGACAATTTTACTTAGGCAAGTAATAAAGGAAGATATACAAAACAGTGAAACGTGAATATACTAAATCTACAGAAAGAGAGTTTGCAAACACGTGCATTCGCGTGCTGTCGTTGACTCGTCAGTCATAATAGAACGGCTTTGTTTTCGACCGGCGGCGCCTGGGGCCTGTGTTGTAATGCAGTCAATCGTTAACCGACGTTGACCGTAGTAATGAAAATGGAAGAATATGCAGGGCCCTAAACGTTTGCGTTTTTATTGGCTTGCTCACGTGATCATTAAGAGAGCAATGATGGCGAATCTCTCGCGACCCGTAAAAGGACAAGGGACCACAATCACACTAACCTGTCTATGAGTGTCTTGTAAATTCTAAAAGTATTAAATTACAGAACGTGCGTCTGTGTCTGATTCTGACACTGATCGCAATGTTAATTGCACGATCTCAGTCAGTACTGCTACAGAAGGGTTCTCCCTCCAAACAAAATTACAACTGCATTTTAAAACCAGTACCAATTTTTATTTTGAGGGAACTAACAATGATGCTCGTTTTCTTATACTAACTAACACACTAATCCATTAAATCCCGTAACTTTGAGCCCAACGTCCATCTTGCTTCGAGAGGTATACAAATCTCTACTAACCATGAGAAATTTATAAAACCAATTGACCTTTCCTGCCCCTCTGCTGGTATATATATATATATATATATATGTATATATATATATATATATATATATATATATATAGAGAGAGAGAGAGAGAGAGAGAGAGAGAGAGAGAGAGAGAGAGAGAGACATTCGGGTCCTTGGTGGTAGACTACTCAGCCAGTCACTTGAAAGGCATAATTTTCTGTTAATCTATCGACATAGGAAACCACTGTCTAAGGGTCGCGTATCGTCATGGGCATTGCCTTTTTCAAGTACTTTATTCTAAGCAGCAACCTCCGTTTAAAGAGACATTACGTTTTCCAAATGGGGGGGGGTTAAGACCCCTTAAGCTTAAGCCTTAAATTTTAAACATTTTTTAGAATCAAAAATCATGTAATTGATTTTGCTAAAAATGAGAATAAGGATTCTAGACATAAGATTAAGTATTATTATATCTTTATTTTAATCCTCGTAAGGAGACATAAAAGTGGTGCCAAACTGTACTGTTTGAGGAATTCATTTTGCCCATCCTGTAAAAGTAATTCTTCTTGTGTTTTTCATGAATTCCTAAACTTGAATCGTGTATGTGCCGAATAAACAAAGCTTATGTCAGAAATTCTCTAAAAAGCTATTCAATGCTTTGTTCAAACATGACGTGTTTTTCCTGTCTCTCCTGACCGGCCTTGTGCGTCTTTGTGTTGCTTATGACATGCCCCACATTAAGGGTCGACCTTGTGGCACACCTTTCCCTCCTGAGGAACTTAGTGGATAGGGACAAGCAATCAAGACAGGATACATGTATTAACGTCTTGTGAACGGAAAACTGTATACTAACCTCTCAAGATTAAAGCGCATCCTCGCGATGACATGATGTAGACCATGACGTACTGTGAAATGAATACAATACAACTAATAAGTAACTCTATTTCCCTCGGGGTTGGGCAGCGTTTGAACTTTATCACGATCACAGGATCCAGACCTTAACGTATTGTGAAAGGAAGAAGATACAGCAAATAACTAACTGTATTTCCATCAGAATTCAGACTAGCCAAGACGTTAAGACAAGAAATGATCCAGTGAAATACCAACAGTCATCCCGCTCGATTTAATGTCCCTGTGCCTAATTATATGTATGCATAATAGATATCATATTCCTGGACTACGATAAGTCCAACTTTGTGACACATCCAGTCCTCGTGGGGAGATTGTTAAATATCAAATAAATACATCTGATGCAAATCTCCATGATATTATAAAAAAGCTGACTCCTGATATACAAATAATTTTTTTTTAATAGTACATCGTAGAAAATATTATACAGAAAGATGACGTGAATCGGGGTCATTGGTGGAACAAATATGGTGTTTGAATACTTGAGATTTGTAATAAAGCAAAGATTACATAAGTCATGACCCTAACCGTTCCATGTTTTCAATTTACTTGAAAAATTCACGTTCTTGAATGGGTAGAATCTTCAAAACAGAATAGGTTTGGCCCACTTTTATGCCCCCCTACAAAGATTTAAATAAAGATATAAAGCTACTAAACCTTATTTTTAGAATCCTTGTTTCAATTTTGATCAAAATCCATTACATGATTTTGATTCTATAAAATGTTTCAGATTAAAGGCTTAAGCTTATGGAGGCTTAATAGTAAATTGAAATTCAAGGAATCTTGCTTAATGAGTGTCTAATGACTATGAATATAATTCAAGTGAAATCTGAAATATTTGGATTTTCAAATGGGAGATTGTACCCATATTATGCCCCTTAAAATACCTTTAAAATACTCCAAAGAAACTGACATTTTAGGAATATTTATCAATTGATATCTTATACATATTGTTAAAATTTCACAAAAAAATCAGGGGTATCTGAATTTTCACGAAGATCTTCCACTCCCTTTTTGTCTCCTTTGTATTAAACTAAATCAAACTAAACATAGCCCACATAACCAACTTTTACCTCTAGCAGTGTGTTCACCCCTTTTTACCCTTTTTGCATGAAACTAAATTAAACTAAATATAGCCGAAATTACGACTCCTTTCGACTTGCAGTTGTATTCTGAAATGCATAGTGATTGGTTAATTCAGAGGTATACAGAAGTGTTATTTGATTTTAAAATAGCAATCAAAACTTTCGTTACAGCTGGCTATTTATTTATGTCACTACTTACTATGTAATCTGTCTAATTTCCAAGAATATTTGAAATTGATTTGCCGTAATTCACCAAAATTGAGGAATGCAAACAACGAAATCGATCTCGTATTGAACACCGAACATCGAAGTTGTTCTTTGAAGTTCAAGATTAGGAGTTTACAATTGTTGCAAGATTTTTTAATTCAAAACTTCGTACATTTTATCCGTTAATTATCCATTTCTAGTAACTGCATTCTGCTACCTTAGAATGAACATGACAATTGAAATACGGTCGTGGGAGTGTCTACGCGCATGGGCGATTGAAATTGTAGAAGAATGTAAATGTCTTCCAAGACTTCCTTTGATAAGTTTCGACCTGAACAGGCGATAATGAAGAAAAGAATGTCCACCATCGTTCAGTGAGTATATTGACTCAACAACCTTTCAATTCGAGAAAGGACGAACCTAAAAAAGGGCGTCCAAGATAAGATCTCCACTTACGCATTCTTCTTATTCTTTATCATATTCGTCATGTTATTCTTTACTTCTTCATCTTTTCTTCATCTACTTCATCTTTCTTAACTTTCTTCATCTTCTTATGCTTGTTCGTCTTCATTTTATTCTTCATCGTCTTCATCTCTTTCTTAATTATATTTATCTTCTGCTGCTTCTTTGTTTTCATCTTCTTCATCACATTCTCATCCTTTTCTTCGTCATTTTTTCTACTTCATCTTTTTCATCTTCTTCTTCTTCTGCTTTTTTGTCTTTATCTTCTTCGTCATGTTAATCATCATCTTTTTCTTTTTCATCATCTCCGTTTTCATCGTATTCTTCATCATCTTCTACATCTTTTTCATATTTTTCTTCTTCATCATTTCCGTCTGAATCTTTTTCTCCTTCATCATCTTCTCCATAATCTTTTTCTTCTTTATCTTTATCTGTTCTGCCTTCTTTATCTACGTCTTCTTCATCATTTTCTTCGCCATCTTCTTTTTCCTCATGTTCTTCTTCATCAGTATCTTCATCTTTTTAATGTTCCTCTTTTTAATCTTCATTTTCTTCAGCTTCTTATTCTCATTTTTCATCCACATCTTAAGAGGAGGAGGGAAGGAGAAGGAGCATAAGCATGACATTTTTTTGTTTTGTCGGCACGGATGCTTCATGGAGATCAAATATGGCGACTGCTGTTCTTGCTATTCCTACACGTCGCGCTACGCCGTTTCTTTGTTGGCGCGTTTCCTCGTTGTCAGAAGAACCGCAGGATAAGAAGGAATATATCGGAGGGTTTGTTATCCGCGTCGAAATCGTTTTTGCTCTTCTTAGATTTCCCAAGAGAAACGACCATTAGTGGGGAATACGGCTTCGACCAAAATAACGAGATGCCATCACACTCGTTCGATGTCGTTCATCGCGTGTAAACGCAATGGAATAGCGAATCAGTTATGAAATAATAACTTTGTTCCTTGCTTCTTACTGGGGCAACACCTTGCATCAATCAGGTCATATATCTTACGAGTATACACCCTCCGGAAAAGTTATGCTTCGCTAGTGTTCGTACTAATATTTATCTATATGTATCTATCCATCTATATCTATATAAAGATAGGTATGTGTTTGTGTTTATATATTTGTACGTATAGAATTCACTCCTAAATTAATTAACCGATCATTATAAATTTTGTAACAGTTGCTAGGTGTAAGGGGTCGAAAAATAGGCTATGTTTAGTGTATTTCAGTCAAAAAGGTGTGGAATTACTTTGGGAAAATTCAGATATTTTGATCTTTGTATTAATATATGGCATGATAACGTTCACACACAACAATTTTCATTAGATCACCGAAGTTAAGCGAGACGAGGCCTGATGAGTCCCAGATAGGTGACAATTTGGGAATACAAGCGCTGTCTTGGTATACAGGTGTGGCGATCCGTATACCTATCCAGCCATTAAAAATGACATGACAAAGTCATAGCACCACCTCTGGAGCAAGGAATTTGTCAACGTTTCACCTACGCCTACTGGTATAGGATAACTCAAGTCAATTAGACATAAATTTATAAATATTCACCAAATTCAGTGTCTTTGGAGCATTTTAAACGGTTTTAATAGGCATAATATGGCACAGAATCACATTTAAAAATTCAAATATATCGGATTTGCTTAAATCTGATCCATAGTCATTAGACATAAATTAAGCAAGATTCAATTTCTTCAGATCACTTTAGCTTAAACCTCGTGCTGCAAGACCAGCAGCTGATGTGCTGACTGTAATATCACACAGGATCAGTGAATCAATGTACGGGGCTTTGTTTCTAGAGCAATACCTCTTGACATATCGAAATCCCTTGATAGGGGTTTGACATAAGGGTCTACTTCACAAGCTTGCAAGCTATGGAATTTCTGGGAATGTCCTCTAAACCATCAAATTCTTACTCTGATAGGTTTATAAAAGTAGTTGTTGACGAGAAGAAGTGTGAAGCACATAGTATCAACGCCAGCGTGCTTCAAAGATCCATTATGGGCCCAACCCTCTTTCTGATCTTCATCAATGATCTCCCAAATCACATACTAAGATCATTAGTCGACATTTATGAAAATGACACAACGATATATGGCAACACTTCGAAGAGCATTTATGATTAAGATCTTTCTGATTCTCTCTTTTCCGACCTGGAACACGTGGTGCAATTAGGAAAAAGTGGGTGGTTACTTTTGATACGCCTTAAACCAAGCTTCTGTCATTCCACCACCAACGCCCAGGTCCTCACTTTGGCCCATTTGAAATGGATGGATCTCTTAGAGGAAACCTCATGCTTAGATAAACTTCTAAGACTGACCATCACCTCAGACTTAAAATCGAAACTTACATTAAATCTGTTGCTAACGTTGCTGGAAAAATTATTGGATAATTCTATCGCTCCAGAAAGTATCTAACGCCTGACGCAATCTTCTACCTGTATAAGAGTTAAATACGTCGTTAGATTGAGTACTGTTGCAACATCTGGGTAGGTGTCGCGCAGAGCTCCCTTTTCCTGCCCTTTCCTGTGTACAAACCCGATTCCGGAATCTGATTAAGGATGTCCTCTTCTCTTCCCTGCAGCCTCTTTCTCACAGATAAGATGTTGTTAGTCTTTCTCTGTTCTATCGTTATTTTCATGGTAGGTGCTCAACTGAACTGTAATCTATCGTTGTTTTCATGGTAGGTGCTCAACTGAACTGTAATCTATCGTTGTCCCTGGTAAAACATTCACAACAAAACTTCGTCTAGCCACATTCACTATCAATAATTTTCCTTTCTCCCTCTGTGTACGGAAAACTAAATGGAACTTTCATGAGCAAAGCTTGTTCCCTTGAACTACGCTCTGTGGAACACAATACAACGAGGCTGCTCTCCAGCCGACTACAACATTGTCGTATTCAAGTACAATGTAAACAAATTCTTGCTTAAATAATAAAATTATAACCAGTTACAGCCATCGTTACTAATCCTTACGATTTTGTTTCACCATCTTCCTGACAAACTCATTAAAACATATCCTTAAGTTGGCTTTGTGCCTTGGTAAGTGACTACTTCTTAATATATATATATATATATATATATATATATATATATATATATATATATATATATATATATATAATGGCTTCTTCCAAGGAGGTGATAAAACAAACAAAGATAAGAAATATGAAATAAATAGTGTCATAAACAAAGGCAAGGCCAAATAATAAAAATAGAAACGAATTGAAAATGCCAACGAGTAAAAAATTTAATTTGATACTAAGCTTTACCGTTGAATTATAAACACATCCCATCCTAGAAAATATAATAAACAAAAAAGTTTCCGATCTCATTTATTTCCTCGCTTTGGTCTGAAGAGGTTGACTCTCTACGAAGAGTACAACTGAAACATGTATGCACATGTGTATCCAATAATGTTTGTATAAATACTACGATATATATATATATTAATGTTGTAGCTATACGATTTTTTATTCCCATCTTTCATCTTATATATATATATATATATATATATATATATATATATATATATATATATATATATATAAGATGAAAGATCAGAATAAAAAATTGTATAGCTATTTATTTATAAAGACATAATAAGTTTAAAGCAAGGAGTTACATTATTTTTAACCCATAGATTTTCAAAGACAAACTCTTTTCATCAGAGGATAAAAACTCGGTAATGTAACTGTAAATATTACCGGTAAAATTTAACTTCAAAAATTAAGATACAAACACACACACATACACACACACACACACACACACACACACACATATATATATATATATATATATATATATAGTGTGTTATAATGAAATGATTCCAGGAGGAAATCCGGGTATGAGAGCTCAATGTAATGAACAGAGCAAGAATAAAGTAAAATGTAGCACCTGAAATTACATAATCATCGATGCAATAATTTATTTCAGCCTTGTGGTATTTTCAAGCATCCAATTTAGATGATTACATTTTTGAAACTGAAAAAAGGGGGAAATTCACACTCGACAATTCAAATATAATTAGAAAGAGAGAGAGGGAGTGACAACCTATTTAATACATATTTAGATTAAGGGGGAAATTTGAGCATATTTAATCTATAATTATGTAGTGAGAGGGGAATTACATAATTTATGAGAGAGAGGGAAGAGGAGGCCATATATATAAATAGAAATCGTAAAAGTAGGCATATAGGGGGAGTCAGTGTTTCTAAAGAAATCAGGCCATGTCCAAAATCACCATTTCTTCCCCTCCCTCTGCTATTTGGAAAATGACACTGACAGTCTGGCGACTAAAGTATATTGGGGGTGGGAAAGACCTAAAAGATTTGAAAATAGACACTAGACATCCAAAGTCAGAGACCACATCACGCACATATACATAGACAGGCATGCATATACACGTACACGCCATATGTACATACATACATACACGCCCACACACATATATATACATATACACACATATATATACATATACATATATATATATATACACACGCACACAGACACACATACATATATACACACATATACACACATATCCATATAAACATACATATACACCCATATATACACACATACATATGTATATATACAGACACACACACGCATATATATGCAGTCCACATCCATCTAAAAATAAGGCGATTTAATTCACGTGTTTTTAACGTGTTATCTGCAGGAGACACTCTAAAAACCATATTATTTAAAGTAAATTATTTGATTGTATGTACATAATAAAATCTAAGAAATTAACTGGTAACGTTTTAAACAATATCCCAAATCACGTATTAAAATAAATATCAGATTATATATATATATATATATATATATATATATATATATATATATATATATATATATATATATAGGAGAAACAGATAACAATTAATGATTATATATATATATATATATATATATATATATATATATATATATATATATATATATATATATATATATAGAAGATAGGGAGTAGAGAAAAAGAAAGAAGACGAGCAAAAAAAATTACAAGAGAGGGAGAGTACGAGAAAGAGAACAATAAAGAGAGAGAGAGAATGAGAAAGAGAGAGAGAGCAAGAAAGAAAGAAAGCGAGAAAAAGAGAGAATGAGAAAGAGAAAGAGAAAAAAGAACGAGAAAGAGAGAGGGGGAACAAGAAAGAGAGAAGGGGCGAAAAAGAGCGAGAGAGGGAGCGAGTAAGAGAAAAAGAGAGAGGGGGACGAGAAAGAGAGGGGGAGAAGGAGAACAAGAGAGCGAGAGAGAGAATGAACGAGAGAGGGAAAGAAAGAAAATTATAAAAAGAGATAGGAGGAGAACGATAAAAAGAGAAAGAGGAAAAAGAGAGTGAAAGAGAGGAGGACAAAGGAAAAGAGGAAAAGAGGACAAAGAAGGAGACAGTGAAATAAATAGAGTGAATGAAAAAGATAGATAGGATGAAATGAAGGAGAGAGAGAGAGAAAGAGGGGAGGGGGTAAATTTGTGTGTAGAGTCAAGAAAAGAACCCAAAGAAAATGAAACAAACTTTAGAAAAGAAAAAGAGTTATGTCCAGAGCGAGAGAGAAGGAATAATAGAAAAAGAAGAGAGAGAGAGAAGGAGAGAGAGAGAAGGGGAGAGAGAGAGTGTGTGTTCTGTTGACATAGTGGTAGGTACATACATGTACATACATACAAGTAACCATATACATATCAGCCACAAAAATATATACACACACATATATATATATATACATACATACATACATCAGCCATAAAACATATATACATAAGAAATATATAGTCATTACATACCTATGCACATAACACACATGCACAATATACCTATTACCCCATACAAACACATATACACATGAATGCATATATATATATGCATATATATTCACATATACATACGTACGTATATACAACTACATACACACACATACACATGCATACATATGCATATAAACATATATATATATATATATATATATATATATATACACACAAAACAAAAGACAAAAACTTTTGATTGAGAGATAAGTAAAGTTCGGGTAGTCACTGTCAAACAAGAAATGCTGCTATAGTGAAAATAAGCGTTTGAAAATGAATACTCAAGGTACTCAGGAGTCAAAATGTTTTCGTTAAGAAGCTGAGTGTTCGACAGAGGTCAGCTGAATTCGTGTATACCGTGTGCGTAGAAGTTCGTGGGAAATGTGCAGAGGCGAGAGTAAAGGTATCCAATTAAAAGGATCCAGGATAAAGGTTATCGGTCAAAATTGTAGCTATGCAATTTTTTATTCTCATCTTTCATCTTCAGAATTTATCGCTCTATTCAGTATGTTGAGCTTCATATTATCACGATAAATTATTATTTAAGGATACATAACTTGTTACAAATATCCAAGGGGTAAATCCGAAGGAAGTTGAAACCGGGTTCATGAGAGTGCTCAATGAAAATTCAGAGCAAAATATATTTTGTTGATGGTTTTATTCCATTTTGCTACATAATATATTGTGTTTCACTAACGTTTAAAATAAACGTCAACTCGGCAGGCATTTTGGAATCCACTGTTCAAATTTCTATAATTACACAACAGGAAATTAGGGATGGATAAGAGGGAGGGGTAATGAGGACGATATATATATATATATATATATATATATATATATATATATATATATTATATTATATTATGATCATTTGGGAATACCAGGTGCTGTATGTGCTCTCTGCTTATCTCGGCATTGTTTCCAGTCGTCTTGTACTACTTGCCATTGGAATCAAGCAATGCCAACTCAGGAGAGCGGTTGTTGAAGATTGCAACCCTTGCAATTACAAATTCACGCGCGGGCACTCATAAGTCAATTTTTCTTAATTTGTGTGTTACAGAAATTAATATGTGAACAATTAAAACACTAAAAAAATCAATAAGGTTTAAAGACTCTTTCCGGTAGTGAGGAAAACCAAGAACGACTAGGCGATTAAAGGTATAAAGATATAAAGTATTGGGTCTGCTACATATAATAACACTTATTATTCATAGGGCTTCTTAAAAATTGCTTAACACAAAAATGTCACAGAAACCGTTTTACAAATACTAAACTCAACCTTTTACTAAAAATAGCATTTGGATTTAGATTTTAAAATGTTGATCTTCGTCTGCCAAAATGGAAATCCTGAGAAATATCATGCTAATACGACAAGCCGTTGTTAAGATGAGAGCATGTTCTCATATAGCGATATTAGACATCATTTATGCTCTAACGAGTCACCGCTTATCAAGGCCCAAAGACCACTCGAGGATAAGAGGTAATGAGTTTATCAAGAGGACAATTAAACAAACACTTTTAGGATTGGTAGCAATAGTCGAAATTTGCAGAATCTTATTAATTAAGAGGACATCTTAACAAGAATGTATTAACATTGTACTTGAAAACGACTATTTTGTAATCAGCTGGGATTGTGTTTCACGGACGGGTAGTTCTTGTAAAGAAATTTTGGTCATCGAAGTTCCGTTTAGCTCCAGCTACAGACGGACAGAAAGGAAACATAAAGTGGTTGTAGCTAGACGAGTTTTAGTGTGAATGTTTTACAGGGTTCAACCATAGATTGAAACTCAGTCGAGCACCTTCGATGAAAATAACGATAGAGTAGAGAACGACATGTATAAAGATGGTATTAAAAACGGTAAGATTAAGCTGAAAATTGAAAGATTCCATAAAAAGTTAAAAGATCAAGGTTAGGATACGTGTTAGGAGATGACGTCATGGACAGGAAGTTCACAGTGACACGTAGCGATGAAGAGAGAAAAGACTTCTTTGGCATGTGAGCTGATTTGGTTTGGGCGCTTTTTTCAAAGCTTCATGGTGAAATAAACGATGAGAAGCTTACATAATGTGTAGCACTACATGTTTAATAAATAAAATATCTAAGAACATAAGCTGTTGAGTGACGATGTTGTTGACGTGTTGTTTTCATTTGTTACCTCATTACAAAACGAAGGGAAAGAGAAAGATACAGAAACTTCTGCTATTATACCGCTACTATGATCACCTATACAGGGTTTTGCTGCAAAATTGCAGGTTGTAACATTGACACCCAGGGCAGCAAGGCCCAGCGGTTGCATACAAAATCGGGGAATGTTAGGCCTAGAACACACAAAGAAATGGCGGCTGCACATGCGCAGAAGTAATTTTTTATGGATTTCAGGTTTCGCACCTAATCGACTTTGCTTGCTACATACAGAGGCAGACACGACCAGAGGACGACGGATCCTGATGTTTACGCTGGATTTGTATTAGTTATTTGAGCCAAGTAGCTTTGACAATACCATATTACGACCTCCCGTATCACGGTGATGAAGGGGTTGAAATCTACGGGGGCCTTACTGCTGATTTTAACATAATTTTCAAACCATTAGCACAAGTAATAACACAGATGGATCTAAATAAGGTGTCATATTAGGAAAATACTTAAAATTTAAAGTTTAACATGATGTAAAGTATTACGTATAGGATCTAAGAAGATTAAAGTTGAATAAAACTGCAGATAAATAAAAGGGTGAACTTGTTTTTTTGTGCGTGATTGTCCACTCGTTGTCCTCATCTGAATGTGGTGCTTTATTCTCACGTTGGACGTAGTGTAAATCATGTGGTCTTTCAACCACGTGGTCTGTCAATCATGTGATCTCGGTCACTGCTGTAGCAAAAGGAGTTTCGTTCCAAACAAAATCACAACCATAGGTAAAAGAAAGTAAATATGTATTATTTGGGGGAAGTTTGAAATGACAGTTGGTTTCTCTCCGATCAAACTAACATTTTTTTCAAACAGAACACAAATACTCCTGTAAAGGGCCCAAAAACCCCATCTGTCTCTCATACCAACAAAGCCAGAGCCAACCAATCTCTGACGTTTTTCTTATATATATATATATATATATATATATATATATATATGTATATATATATATATATATATATATATATATTTGTAATTATTTATTATCTATGTACGTATACGTTTCGTCCTTTTTAATAATCGGGACTCATCAGCATAGAGATATGACTATTCACTACCGTTCATGCGATTCGAAACTACGGATTACAAGTATTTTGTAACTCAAATCCGACGCCTTAACCACACGGCCAATTTTAAATAGCGAATAAAGGGTGATAATTTTAACACTTTATCGGGGCTTAGCGTTCTACATTTTTAATGGAAGGAACGATGCATTTAATGCTAGTGCTCTACTTTTTCGAGGAGCAACAAATAATACCCTCAAGTAGATTCGAATTTTTATAAATAAATGATAGAATTTACTATTTTAAGGAATGTTACTGAATTAAAATTTATAAATGTGCGCACAACTTTTAAGGTGTCCTAGCTCTTAACTGAAAAATTAAAACTGGCGTACTAGTAAATTTTTACCCACATGTGAGTTTGCTCTTTTCTTTGTTTTCTTTTTTTTTCGCCCAAAAAGGACCCACTTTATAGTGTAGGTTTTTTCAAGACATTTCAATCCAAGAACTTTTTATTCTTTGTGGATGTTTCTGATGATTTTGTTGCAGTATTGCAGAGATGATATTGACATACAAATGTTGTTTGCATCACGGTAAAAGAAACGGACCGAAAAAATACATTTCACAGAAATGTTATGTTTTTTGGAAATGTGAACAATTTTTTTTAAATAAATAAAAAAACATAGTTATTGGAATATAAAATGAACATGACTTATATATATATATATATATATATATATATATATATATATATATATGTTGTCTGCTTTCTGTTGTTTTTTTTTCATTACCTTTCTGCATGATATAACATCTTTAGAAATGTGTTTATTTTGGCTTTTGAAGAGCAGCATGTAATTGCTTTTAATTGTAGCATCTTACACGTTGCAAAACAATTGTAAAACAATTGTCAATTCTGCCATTGCAAAAAGTAAATAATATGAGTGAAGACTAAATTTTGGTCATTTGAATTTTAATAATCATACATAAATATATATATAAATATAAATATATATATATATGTGTGTGTGTGTGTGTGTATTGTGATACGTGGTAGGCTACACAGTAAGACCAGTTGAGAATTATAGGCTATTTAATCTATCGACATAAAAGCTCACTTATCAAGGTGTCTATCATTTGGAGTAGACATTAATTGTGTAGGATTTCAAGTGGCCAGCTTTCTAAACATGAATCCTTATTTCCGAGAAGCTATAAACTTTTAAAGCGCCTAAACAATTTCTTGGGGGTCTCTTCTCTTAGAAAAATATTCATCCTATTGCATGCCTGCCGTTTGTGGCATGCATCTATGCACCCCAATTTAACATGCCGCAGTGTGCATGTTCACAAAAGTAATAAATGAGTAAGTCAATTTGGAGTTGGTTTTAATGACAGATTGAAAGCTAATAATCATAGTTTGTCTGTTGTATCGAGGACAAATGGCATTCTTCGATAGACGGTTAGAAACATCATTTGAAAGGGATAACCTTTGTTTTAAATACCTCATATAGGGTCTCAGTGTTTAGGCATGGAAATTGGAATGTAATATAGGGATAGAAAGGCATGCTACAAACTGACTTAAACAGAGCTGAGAGAGAGAAGATAATTATCAAGGTCTTATGTATGACATAAAAAGGAAATAGAATCTTAAGATCTCCATCATTCCAGTAATCATAAGCGCTATCGGGCTCATGAAAACTTATTTAAAAAACTAACTGACGAATATACTCGGTGAACCAAGTGCAAGAGAGATCCAAACAATTGCACGTAAAGGGGCGTTTAGGATTCCAAAATGCATCACGGTTAGAGACTCTGAAATAACGGGTGAATGTATGTCACCCGGTAGGATGCCCTATTGCCAGAAAAATAAAAACAAAGAGAAAATAAAATCGAAAAGCAATGAAAAGTGAGAACAAATTGCAGTTTTAGGCAAAGATTGTAAAAATTAGGATTAACTACTTCAGAAAATAGAAAAATGAGAGGTGATTGAATTGAAACGTTCAAAATAATAAATGGCATTTCTAATTTGGGCTATTAAAATATTTCACTTCGATCTAGAAATAATTTATCATGGTAAAGCTAGACCTATTAAACAATTTGTTTATTTATTTGCTAAGAGAGTTATATATATATATATATATATATATATATATATATATATATATATATATATATATATTCAAAGAAGTTGCCTGATATGACAAAGAAAAAATTCGCACGTTTATGGTCGCCACTTTTAGACTAGTACACTAAACACTAGATTCTCCCTCTTGGACAGGGTGCTACAAAGATATTTTCAACTAAGTTCCACACTGTCCGTCAACATTCAGACGTTGTCGCATGTATTGCGTCCCTGTGATTGTTTTAGAAATACTTTCACGGAATGTGCTCCGATGATTTTACTACGCCTGTACCCCCACAACGAAAATCGACCGGAACCCCAACCCTTACCCTAACCCTAACTCTAACCCTAACCCTGACTAGCAGGACAATATAAACACCTCACTCTAGAGGTCTAGAGATGCCGGGAGATTTTTTACTCCAACTGCTTGCCTTTAATATTCACAATTTGCTATGTTTCCTTGACTGCAGGAATTAAAATGTAATTTAAATAAACATCTTAATGCCAACTCCACACCTAGGGTGCTCCCTAGAAATCTGGCCCCTAACACAATAGCTCCTTACGTTTTAGTTATAACATGCCTTGTTTGGGGCGAGCAACAGTTTTAAAAAATAAAATAAAATAACGTAGATAATTCAAAGATGGAATTAAGTGAATTTAGAAATAATGGTTAACGTATTAAGAGTAAATGTTTGGGGACTCGGATGAAATATTTAACAGAATTGATGTGTATATTGATAGTGTAAATATTCTGTGTCATGATTTTTCTATGATTATAATTTGGCAGATATTTAAGACATGAAGATACCCAAGGACTTAAAACAACAAAAAAAAACAACAATAAAAAACAAACCCCTGGGCTTTCGAACTATAACAATAATGTTCTACAATAACAATAAATTAATTTAAATGTATAAAAAATGTAGAAATTTAACTCCTTGACCTAAATTTCACAGGTAACATGAATTAGAACAAATACATTGAAGGCATTGCCAAGGCTACAGCAAAGAAGGTGGGATCCCTCTACCGTGCTAGTAAACTCCTCACACCTGAAATGATCCTGTATCTCTACAAAGCCACCATCCGTCCATGCATGGAGTATTGTTGCTACATCTGGGCTGGTGCATCATCCACTAGTCTCTCTCTCCTAGACAAGATACAAAAAAGAGTCGCTAACTTAATAGGTCCCTCACTATCAACCAAGCTCCAGCCCCTGTCCTATCGCCGTAATGTAGCACCCTTGTGCTTGTTTTACAAATACTTCAATGGATGGTGCCTCCTCGACGTAAATTCACTAGACCAACTAAACAATCAGCTAAATCACATCCTTTCACTGTGGAGGTCCCTAGGTGCCGGGGAGCCTTCTACACCAATAGCTTCTTTCTTCGTGCTGCTGGCCTCTGGAATTCCCTCCTTGCTCCCCGTTTCCCCGACAGTACCGATATGCAGAGGTTTAAAACTAATGTAAACAGACATCTCGCTACACTGCTCCTAACTTAGGGTGTCACCCAAAACCCCACATCCAAATTCTAAGTAACCATTTACGTCTACAGTGGCGGCTTGCCTTATTTGGGGTGAAATATGTTTTTAAAAAACCTATAAAATATAATAATTAAATTAATAATCCATTACTAATGGAGCATTGGGATTTGGAGCCAAAACTATAGTATTATCGTATTGTTTATAGTCAGTAGTCATTATAATATCCTCCCAGAGATTACCTTCTCATTTTAGGGGGATAGTGTAGAATGTTTTTTTTGTTGTCATGATACCAGCATTAAAGGCATTATCTTCTTTTTTTGGGGGGAGGGGGCTAGTGTAGCACATACTCGTTCACAATGTTTCCAAACCCTAACTCTAACCCTAACCGCAACCCTAATTCTAACCCTAACCCTAACCCAAACACATCCTCTGGGATTCAAACTGACTACCGCCATCACTAATTTCTACAAAAGTATTTTATATGTTCCCACGCGGGAACGTTGCCGGGTCAAATATTAATTTCACAATATATTTCTAAACGATAGCAAATTACTTGGACGCCTGCCATTTAAGTGATCGGTCAAGGTTTTTCATTCACCATTCTCTTACAAGCGATGAGTCTGATCACCAGGCGGAAGAAGGGTCAGAATTAATCACCAGTGTCTGACACACTCGAAATAAAGAACGTGCCAGTCAGGACGAATCGGGCACCTACCTCACACTTAACGTTGTGTTGAATTTCACCCGAATAAATAAGTTCGCCCAATTCTCTGCGCGAGCGATCTTCGAAGCAAAATTCTGCGAATAGCTACTTGGGCTTCTGACCTGTACAACTAACGTTTTACAATTACAATAAATAAATTGTGAATTGTATTGACTTGAGTCATCCATCAATTGATGTTGAAACTCTGTTCATCTCTCAGTACAAGATCACCAGTTTTTTTTTATTAGTGCAACTTGAACTACGTTGAATAGCAGGATTTCTGGTCATGGTTTACTCTTCTATATTCAGTTTTGTCTATACCTATGGATATTAATAGGATAAGCTACGGGGGGGGGGGGACTCGCCATGCACATATGATTATTCAATATGAAGAGGCTATATATGTCGCATAGTGCTAGAATGCATGGAAACAAGTCGAGAATAATAATAACAATATAAATCATTATAATAATAATAATAATAATAATAATAATAATAATGATAATAATAATGATATCAATAATAATAATAGTAATAATAATAATAATAATGATATAATAATAATAATGATAATAATAATGATAATAATAGTAATAATAATGATAATAATATTGATGATGATAATAATGATAATAAAAAATAAAAATTAAAAATAAATAATAATAATAATAATAATAATAATAATAATAATAATAATAATAATAATAATAATAATGATCATAATCATAATAATAATGATGATGATATTAATAATAATAGTATTACACTAATGATAATAATATAATGATAATGATAATAATAAAAATAATAATAATGATAATAATAGTAATATTAATGATAATAATAATAATAATAATAACAATAATAATAATAATAATAATAATAATAATAATAATAATAATAAGGAATAAACAGGTGGTCAGTATCACTAATAAGTAAATAGTCAACTTATATGATTAGCATGTAGTATATGTTCGATTTTAGTAAATCTATTGTATTATGTAGATTATTTTAAAATGGTAGTATGAGTTATAATAATAATAATAATAATAATAATAATAATAATAATAATAATAATAATAATAATAATAATAACAATAATAATAATAATAATAATAATAATAATAATAATAATAATAATAATAATAATAATAATAATAATAATAATAATAATAATAATAATAATAATAATAAACCCAGATCACCAAACTTTGGAAAGAAGCTAAAACAGTAAATAAGATAAAAGAGAACAGAAAACGATAGAAGAGATCAACCTGACTAACAAGTAAAGACTAAATAAGAAATATGAAGAACTAAAACAAAAGAAGATTGATACGATGCAGATACAAATCGGAACAGTACAAACAAAACACGACTTTGAAAAGGGAAAGAACAAGAACAGAACAACCGAACTCGGCAGAAACAAAACACTTCTTGGGCCAGATATGGGGTCAGGCTCAAGAGCACAACAGAAATGCCAAATGGCTAAAACAACATGAAAGTAGAACTTCAGGAAATTAAAGAGCACAAAGAAACATAAATTAATGAAGAAACCTTTAAGACAACCTTAAGAAAAATAGCAAATTGTAAAGCGCCAGGCCACAGTGGAATACATCTATACTTGTTTAAAATATCCACTACATGAAAGACTAACAGCGAAACTGAGAGGATGTATCCATAAAACAGATTTACCAGAATAGATGACCAAAGGAAGAACTACGTTAATACAAAAAAAGACGCCAAAAACGGAAATATCCCAAGTAACTACAGACTAATAACCTGTTTACCAACAATCTTAATGGCATAACTGAGAGAACAGATCTACCACTCTCTTGACAATAGTGGACTAATTCCCGAGGAACAAACAGGGTTCCGGAAAGGGAAAAGAAGGAAGCATGATATGCTATACATAGATCAAAATATCCTGACGAGGTAAAAAGCAGGATAAAAGAACATATCCATGGCATGGATTGACTACAAGAAAGCCTATGACAGAATCCTTCAAGCATGGATAATTGAATGCTTAAGAATTACAAGTTATCCGACAAGATTATTAATATTATTATGAAAGCAATGGGAACATGGATACTGGAACTGATAGCTGGAGGACCACACCTGACTAAGATAAGAATACAGACAGGTATCTTCCCAGGTAACTATCTAGTATCACGACTGTTTATCATAGATATGGTACCACTCAACAACATACCTAAGAAAATCTGATGCCGGATACAGGTTTACAAACAAAGAACAATAAATGAATAACCACATATAGATAGACAAAAAGCAAAAAAGAACTGGAAAAGCTGATAAATTAAACACAACCATAATCTTTAGCCAGGACATTCTAATGGAATTCGGAATGGAAAAGTGTGCACTGCTAGAGATTAAAAGGGAAAAACTAGAGACACCGGGGGCATGGAACTGCAATGGAGATTAGGACGCTTGGTTATCATATATACCTACATATATTTGCGAGTTCTGGAAGCAGACACCATCAAATCTACAGAAATGAAAGATAAGATTAGAAAATAATACCTGAGAAGAACAAGGAAATTCTTAGAAATAAAACTATATAGTAGAAATTTCGTTAACAAAATAAACACCTGGGTAGTATAACTAAGATACCCTGGACCATTCATAAGCTGGACCAAAGAAGAACTTAAACATATTGACCAGAATACAAGAAAACTAATGACCCTGCACAATGCACTACACCCGAAAGATGACATATAAGTAAACAAGATGAATTTAGATTCAAAATTCCAAGATTTTATTCATCTACGAATCATTTTCAAAACAGTTACTCTTTGGTGCAATTTTCTTTACGAATTCGTTTCGTTCATAGGGGGGCAACCAGCATTAGTATGTCAATAGCGGATCTGTCGTCCATAAACGCTTCAAGAAAGACAAAAAATTATTAATTTAAAAAGTATACATTGTGATGTGACATGAAAAACAAACGTCCATTAACAAAAAATAAACGTACAGTAAATTTCCTTTACGGTTCCTATATAAAGAGGATGGCAGCCATCTTGAAAAACTGAAATATTGACTGTTTTGAAAATGATTTGTGAGATAAATCAAATCTTGGCCTTTGGAATCTAACGAAATCTTGTTTACGTATATATGATCTGCTATTGCAAGTTGTTACATAAAGTATAAAAGGTATATGCTAAAACATATTTCCACACTAACTACTATATATATATATAATATATATATATATATATATATATATATATATATATATATATATATATATATATATATATATATATATATATATATATTAAATAAATGTTTTGAGGTACAGAATTTATAAATATGCTTGAAAACAATTTAGGTAAAAATCTCTACTGCTCTTGGAGAAACCGATATTTTAAATGAAATAATAATATTAGTAGAAAATAAAGAGCACAAGGGGGAAATTGAAGTGCCAGAGGATTACCGATTAAGATAAATTTAATTTAATTTAACAGTCATTAAAACAACGATGAAAAGGGCACAACGTGAGATTTAAAAAAATTATATTATTATTTCATTATAACAATTGATTTTTTTCCTGGCGAAATGATAGTCGAAAGAGCTTTAGAAGGTTTTCTGTCAATTGTTTTCAAGAATATATATATATATATATATATATATATATATAATTTGTGTTAGAAATAGAATGGTATAAAATTATATACTATGATGTTCTGTATCCTATAATAGCTTGATATATATATTTTGTAATAGTAAAATTTGATGTTTTCTGGCCTGACTTCTATATCTGATGCTCTGAGAGGCACTGAAGAAGACTTTTCGGAATCACTAAAGTATAAAAGTCTTTTCCATCAAACCCTAATCACCAACGGCTACCCCACTTCCACAATAACCCACCTCAGCAAGACCAGATCACGCAGACACAACACACTCTCCAACACATGCTTCCTAAAACTACCTTTCTTTAACGACAGAATCACTAATGCCATCCGCAGTGCAATACATATGGAAAAACTAGACATTCAACTCACCCACACCGGCACCACCTTACGCCAACACCTTTCCAAAAAACGCACTACACGCACCCAAGAACCATGCTCCCTAGCCAATTGTCCCATTCCTACCACTGGACTATGCCACCGCACTAACTGTGTATACAATATATCATGCACTATTTGTAACCACTCCTATATTGGATATACTACAAGACAATTACACCAACGTATAAAAGAACACATGAATACAAATATATCTTCCTTCTTCAAACATACTTCCTCATGCAATACTACACAACAAGACATAAAAGTTTCCATTTTAGCCTCGACCAGGAACCTAGGCGACCTAAGACTGATGGAAGCTATTCTCATTTCCAAACTTAGCCCATTTTTGAATCAAAGACATGAATTAAATTCTACCTTCATCATATAACCTACTCCCCCCCCCGAACCCATCCCCAGATAATACCCCCCCCCCATAATAAACACTATTTGCACAAATCATATCCGTTATACTAAGAATTGACCATTACTTTAGTTAAATAAATTCAACATACAAAGCCAATTAACAGAATAAACCCTTTATAAATTAATACCAAAAATAAGAGATTTGTCTCCCCTTAACCAGCAAACTTTCCATACCTAAAACAATAGGCATTTAAGAGATAAATTAAAACCAATAAATAAGGATTAAACTTAACCAGACATAACTAAATTTTAATATACTGCACCGACAACAAATAATTAGCTATCTACAACACATTTAAAATCTAATGCCGGAATCAGCCTGTTGACAAACATATATACTATAAGTAATATCTACGTTTTACATACGAAAAAACAAAACAAAAAAAAACAAAAAAAAACAAAGAAAACAAAA
>OY744522.1:44162762-44230262 GCA_963556195.1 Sepiola atlantica
ATATATATATAGAGAGAGAGAGAGAGAGAGAGAGAGGGAGAAGAGAGAGAGAGAGAGAAAGAAAGAAAGAAAGAAAGAAAGAAAGAGAGATAGAGAGAGAGTTGTCGGTAGCCACGTGGTCCCAAGCGTTCGTCTCGTAATTCTATCCTTTATTTATGAACTGCGTTCAATCCCATGCGCCTGTCTAAAACCACCACTCCTGCACTGATGAGGAAAAATGCCCAAAACGATATCGTCTGTAGGTAATAAACACTTTTATATTTACTAAAAAGTATTCAAAGTTAAAAGCCCATTTAAAGATGTAATAGTCTTGAAAGTAGAGTACCGTGAAGTTGAGATAAGTTGGTTTTCATTTGCGACAAAGCGAGTTGACAATAATAACGCTTCCCCCGCTCCACGGGATAAGTGTAGCTCAATTTCAATCATTGTCTGTGCTGATTGTCGGTAGCCGTGTGGGCCCAAGCGTTCGTCTCGTAATTCTAGCCTTAATTTAGGAACGACTATCGATCCAATGAGACTGCTTACAACCACTACTCCTGCACTGATGAGGGCAAAATGCCCTAAACCATATCGTCTGTAGTAGGTAATAAACACATTAATATTTAAAAAGAAATATTTATAGTAATTATATATATATATATATATATATATATATATATATATATTTCTCACACACAGAAGTAGTGGATGTAGGCAGTCGCATTGGATCAAACGTCGTTCATAAATTAAGGCTAGAATTACGAGACGAATGCTTGGGACCACACGGCTACCGACAATCAGCACAGACAATGATTGAAATTGAGATACTGGCACAAATACTTGTTTTATCTGTCACATATTTCTCTCTCTCCTTCTCTCTTTCACCCTCTCTCTCTCACTCTCTATCTCTCTCTCCATCTCTATCTTACACATACGCGCACATTATTCCTCTGAAACATGCATTTACACAGCACACACTTTCTCTCACTGACATACACACTTACTCCCTGTCTTTGACCAACACCCTCGCCTCTCTTTATCTTTCATGTAGACACACATACAGACTCTTTCTTGCTCCGTTTCTGCGAGTTGACAGCAACAGTAATATAAATATTAAACGACATTGCATATTTTCTTTCCACATATCTTTCCCCCTCCCGTCTCATTATTTAGGAAACTACTTTTGTGCATCCATTGTCTCAGTCGTACCATAGAATTTCTGTTGTATATTTTAGTTTACTCTTCACTAACCTTTCCATATACAAAAGACGAATAGTGCGTATATGTCTGTCCTGTAACTACTTTTCCGCTATCATAGGGCTAAGAAATTCAAAAGTTGGAATCACAGGCATTTGTGACGGTGACAGACACCGAAATGATACCGAAAGGGACGCGGGAACAGAAGGACAGAAAGACGACAAGGTTTTGAAGGTGTATACCTGTCTTTGAACCGGAAACAATGGAGACGTATATAAATTGCCAAGGCATCCCCTAGAACAGGGAAGACCAATCTGTGTCGCGTGCATCAACTGTGACCCATTGCATGTTTACAAATGTCCCAATCAACCCCGGGGATAAAAAATATGGCTGCTCATGCAAGGATACCTTACTGACTGGTAGATTTAAAAAGTGCAAGAGGAAGGAAATAAGTTATGGTTAAAAGATAATTGATAGGTAGGTATGGCCAAATTTTATTTTTAAATCACATAACAAGAAAGCAATGCTTCTTGAATTATCAATGTAGATTCGAAAATGTCATTAAATTCAATATGGCTCTTATCTTAAACAGTGTTTTAATGCATTGGTTCCCTCTCCTTGGTTTAACCCTCTAAGATACATTTAAACGGTACTGATTTGTGAACAGTATTTACACGTCTCATTCGCACAGATGATATGTTGGCTGAACGGTTATAGATGTCGAGTTACTAGACTCGAGATACGAGGTTCACACAGTGCGGTCAGGAGATCAGTTATAGATCCGTACTGACGAAATTTCAAACGCTCAAAAACACTTGTCTGTGGATATAAATAATTTACTTATTAATATTTATAATGAAAGAAAACTAAAAGTAAGGCACTTTGTTTAAGACAAAATTATTTCGGTCAGATAATTAGTAATACATAAGTTCCCTTCCCTTTGTTGAACCCTTTAACATTCATTTAAATAGTACTGATTTATAAACAGTATTTACACGTCTCATTTGCACAGCTGATATAGCTATAGATGTCCAATTACAAGACTCACGGTCGGAAGTTCGAATCGGGCGGTCGGCAGATCAGTTGTAGATCCACACTGCTGAATCTTCAAAAGGCGAAACAAGCTTGTCTGTGGATATAAATAATTTAATTATTAATATTATATATATATATATATATATATATATATATATATATATTCCTTTAACTTATACTAACAGGGTTTGGTTCAATGGTAAAGCGTTGGACTTCAGTCTCTGTTCATTCAAAATTTGGTCAAGAATATCGAACGGTCTCTACTACAATTGGGCCATTTAATGCATAAAAACCCGATTCCTGATTTACAAAAGTATCCAACTTACCTATATTTACTTCCATCAACTTCAATCAGCTATATATGAAATACATCCTTAGAAAATTGGCACATGTTGCATAAACGACGTCCTACAACATCTCAATAATAAAAAACAACATCGCTTCTTCAGTATGAAACACATAACATTAAAATCTATATCGAATCGACTTTATAAACGTGTGGAAATAATTATTTTTGTTACTTTTTCTAGCCTGCAATTCTCATTTAATAACCGAAAATCTGGGATTCATTTGTTAAAACGAGGTCAAAAAACATGTGAAACACCCCAAGAAACACATTGGCTTTAATGCAACATATATTTAGTGTTAAGTAGTTGACGTTGGGTGTTCTATTCCAGAATATAATTCGAACTACATACAGACACTTCAGAATGTTATTCTCCTTAGAAATACGGTGATTTTTTTCTAATTATACGTAAGTATAAGCAATAGATTTTATTTTGAGATGTGCTTTTCCCATGTGCCCTCATTTCTTTAAACAAGATTACGGGGTAGCGAAAGAAGGACTCCGCAACGCCGACCCTAAGTTTTGACGCGTTCAACAAAAGGCAAGTAAAGTGAATGAACAGGTTATTTGAAGACCATTGTCCCATCATGGGCTGAAAAAAAAGATATACATACACACTAAGCGGAGATATGTCCTTGATAATCAGTCCGACAGTGGCTTTGGTTCTGTTGAGTCCTATGGGGGGGTTCACCCTCCCAGGATTTACCTTCTCTCTGAAAATACGTTAGTGTATTGCTAATTGCCTGATGCGCCCTTACCGGGGAATGCCGACGGGGTTGCTCATGCATTTTTTGTAGGCCAGAGTGCATTTTACCTAGTGCGCTGGCTTTTCAAAACACACTTGACCTTGTGTCTGACCCTTTGCAGAGGAGGTAAATCAACATAATCTGTTTCAAAATAAAAGAGACAAGAAAAGCAAACAGCAAGACTGATCATGTTCCCCTCGCCAGTGCAGTTCCATTTCTTTACACAACTAAAACAAACCATAAGTGCTGGTGCTACAAATTAGACCATGGCTGTCTAAAGATACCTGCTTCCTGACTTAAAATACACCAAACATTGATATTATTGTTTTTTTCTTTCCCTTTGAAAAACTCAATCATGCTCGGTAAAGCTAAAAATAAAAACAAAATGTTTCATCTACAAAAAAACTAAACAAAAAAAACGCGCATAAAAAACTTTTACTAAAATGACCGAATTCGTCATTAAAAACCCCGAAACGGGTTGATATGCCGTAAAACAAACCAACCAAACCACACCAAAATATTTATCAGTTGTGATACTGCACACCAACTTGACAACGTCAGGATGAGCCGAAATCCTATCTGGGCTTTACTTCACCATATTGCATGAAGTATTAACGAAGTTATGCTATTAAAACGTTGATAACTCAAACATTATTTATCTGATCAGGCTGGAATTTTGCATTCTGATTATTGTTATCAAAGAGGAATATATCCATATATTAAATGTTGACAATGACCGAATTAGCGAGTCTTTACGATAAAAAGAACAGAAGTTATCGCCAATAATGTGACTTCCATAACTGATATCTTGACTTTTTTTTACTTAGAAATCTCAACATTAAATCCGTTCTAAGTTAGACCACAACCGATATCTTGACTTTTTTTACTTAGAAATCTCAACATTAAATCCGTTCTAAGTTAGACCACAACCGATATCTTGACTTTTTTTACTTAGAAATCTCAACATTAAATCCGTTCTAAGTTAGACCACAACCGATATCTTGACTTTTTTTACTTAGAAATCTCAGCATTAAATCCGTTCTAAGTTAGACCACAACTGATATCTTGACTTTTTTTTTACTTAGAAATCTCAACATTAAATCCGTTCTACGTTAGACCACAACCGATATCTTGACTTTATTTTACTTAGAAATCTCAACATTAAATCCGTTCTAAGTTAGACCACAACCGATATCTTGACTTTATTTTACTTAGAAATCTCAACATTAAATCCGTTCTAAGTTAGACCACAACCGATATCTTGACTTTTTTTTACTTAGAAATCTCAATATTAAATCCGTTCTAAGTTAGACCACAACCGATATCTTGACTTTTTTTTACTTAGAAATCTCAACATTAAATCCGTTCTAAGTTAGACCACAACCGATATCTTGACTTTTTTTACTTAGAAATCTCAACATTAAATCCGTTCTAAGTTAGACCACAACTGATATCTTGACTTTTTTTTTACTTAGAAATCTCAACATTAAATCCGTTCTACGTTAGACCACAACCGATATCTTGACTTATTTTTTACTTAGAAATCTCAACATTAATCAGTTCTAAGTTAGACCACAACCGATAGTTTTGTGATGATGAATCAAGCGATGAGGCTTTACACAAAAACTTTAACAAATAAACTCGACCAAAAACATAAGCTGTTCCTTAGTGGAAATAATAAATTTAAATCGTATTTAGATGTTATACTTTATATATTTTAGTTTTACTGGTAGTTTCAAATCAATGCTTATCATTTTATCATTTGTAATAGCTACGGAAAAGTGAACATCCACCGGATAAAAATCCACAGAATTTCAACCACGCTCATAAAAAAGTGCTCAATAGTAAATAAAGCTATTTATATAATTCTTTTTATTCATACAGACAGGTATAAAAAGTGGTTATCAATCAATAGTTATATTTTCCCAATATGAAAATCTAAGTGAATGATCAGACTTTTTGCGGCTCATGAGATCTTAGTTTCTAATAACTATTGATCGATAACATCGACATACCAGTGTAGCGGCGTTTTGTACATATCTGTATGAATAAAAATAATTATGTAAATAGCCGTTAAAATTCTATCAATATATATATTCCCGAAATATTAAATAAATGATTTTATAATCATCCGGACATCACACAAACAGCTAACACCACTCTTGCTGTTATGTAAGATTTTAAGAAAAAATAAATAGTAAGTCACATTTCGTATTCGATTAATTATTTTTGTTCCTTCCAGCTTACATCTTACCCGGAATTGGCATTGCCCACAGCCTTTTAAAAACATACTACTAATATATATATATATATATATATATATATATATATATATATATATATATATATATATCGTTTCATTGACATGGATTGATCTCTTACCGTTTTTAAAACGCCGTTTGAGTAACGGTACTGTTTAGCTATTGTGTAATGTATAGTTATTATGTAATGTATAGTTATTGTATAATGCATAGTTGTTGTGTAATGTATAGTTATTGAATAGATAAATTGTATTTTAGCTCTCACATTCTCACAATCGAGCACTTTATTGATTTTTTAACACACCCACGCACTTTATATATATATATATATATATATATATATATATATATATATATATATATTATTTCACGTCTCCACATAAGATGCTATAATTTTGTATGTATACATTTTCAGTATTTACTTCAACAATGCTCGATACGTAAGTAAAGCTAGGTAGTAAGTTATGAAAATATATTTATGGCAATTAAGCAACCCAGAGGCTTCCCGGCGGGAATCCTCAGTCTAAAATGCATGTAGTTTTGCCGGGTGTTTTTATATACACGTCTGACTAGTTAACCAATCATATTCTTTGTTGCTTTCTTAGCCAATCGTTTGGCTTCTCAAAAACAAAGGTTCGGTTGATTTTACTTTCAATTTCGTATTCTATTGTTCTGTTTTTTCTTAAGGATGACTGATCCTTGTGTCTTTGTTGTTCTATTAGCCAATTGTTAGGCTTAGCCTGACGATACCCTCCGGGAATGAAACGCAAAAGCCTCTGTGTAGCTTAATTGCCATAAATATATTTTCATAACTTACTATATATATATATATATATATATATATATATATATATATATAAATATATATATATATATATATAGATAGATATATCTTTGATAATTATATCTAGAAAAAAAGATGCACTTATGTTCTGAAATCCTGTCCTTTTTATCTGCGTTTTGCGATGAAGATAATATTTCCAATGAAAGCTTGTCGGAAGAACAAAATAATATTTTCACCTCAAGCGTGTCAGAAGGACAGAAGCTTTCATAGTAAAGACTGTTAGACATTCATGATTTAAACTTGGTAGACAGGTCAGAGTGAAGTTTATGTGTGCCAAATATGGTTAGATCGCAAAAGGATGTGAAATTTATGATTGGCATAAATTTCGAGTCATCCTGTTCATGATTTAGGTGTACTTTTCCCCTGATGTAGTTTGTTTCTGGAAAAAGATCTTCTCGGTTAGCAAGTTTTAGCATCTTATTCGAAGAAAAGGACGGGAAACAGGAAATAAAGTTTAAATTAGAACATTTTTCATTTGTCTTCATGTGAAAGCTGACAGTGTAGCTCTTTTCTTTGACGCGACAATCAAAAGCATAGAAATAAAGTAAGGAGATTGCGGTCAGACATCTTGTTGACCAACAACGCCCAATAATGCAGCTTGAAAAGCAACACTGTTTCCGCTCCAATAATTCTGGTATCACCAGTTCAGTAGAGAAAGGGCGTTCATTAGCCTTCCCAGGTTAGGCACGGTTGACTCAAGGTTAATTTAAAAGTATTATACTCTGAGTTTAAGAACCTCATATTCGGTGGGTCTATGACATCAAGTATTGACTATTGCTGTTCCTCTTTCGTGCGTGTAATAAAAATGTACCTTCTCCATAAACTAACACGCCTGCCTGCCCCTACACACACAAACACACACACACACACACACACACTCTCACACACACAGATAGAGTGCCCCTCAAAAAGATGCCACTTATTGAATCGTTAATAAAATTCACTATCTGTTTTTCAATCTAACCATATTCGGGACAAATAAACTTGTCTTGTACAACATGTTTCAGTCATAAATGTCCAACAGTCTTTTTTATAAAAGCCACTGTCCTTATGACACATTTAAGATGAAAATATTATTTTGTTGATCCGTAAAATTTTCACAGATTTCAAGTTCTCTTCGCTTCTTTCGATAACAATTACAAATAACTTTGGATTCTCGCAACAGCTGTTTACAATATTCCCTTGAATTTGACTGGTAACAAACCTCTTATGCATTCTAGTACTCACCATGCAGTTCCAGTCAAGGTTTGTATAGTATCCTCTCTCCTCGAGTTTTCCATCCTCTTTGACATTTCACAACCATTTTGTGTAGGACCAACCTATGCTGGTGTCACACCTGTTTTTTAGGGGGAGGGGATGTCACATTATATGGGTTTCTTTCCACTCTGGCAACTACATTCCCTTGTATACGTGTACTGTGCTTTCGATTTATTTTTCTATTTCTATTTCTATTTCAACTTATCTGTCGTTGGTCGGTGTTACCTTGCTGTGTAGATTGGTTTCCGCACTCAAGATTTTTTTCTTAATATACTAGCTTTTTATCAGTAATGTGCGTTGTATGGTGCCCATTCTTTGTTTGATTTGAATTTCCCCGAGTCTTTTTCCAGTTACTTTTTCGGAATTGTTCCTAATGCTCCAGCAATTATTGGAATGACAGTAATTTTCTTCATGTTCCATATTCTTTTCAGTTCTCTGGTAAATATCATAGATTTCCCTTTTTCATCAAATATTTGGCAGTGTTTTTCTCTTCCTGTATACTATTATCAGGTCCAGTTTTCTGGCTGGGACGAGTTTACCTGTTTGTATTTACATGTTGATTTTGTGACTTTCCCTTTCCAATACTGCCTCTAGTTTCTGATTGTACCACTTGCGTGCATGTTTTAAATGAAGTCGGTTGCACAGTAATCAGTATACTACGTTCTCTATGCAGTAATTTCTGATTTTGCATTCATTTTGGGCTAATTTGCTGCATTCACTTATGATGTGGTTTACTGTTTCGTCTCTTTATCCACAGAGTATACCTTTACCGTTTTTTGTGTTGTTTTTTTTATTTTGATTCGTCCTGATCACGTTGTTTTGTGCGCATATCAGTGAATGTTCTGATTCTCTGTAAAAGGATCCTTTACGTAGCCATACCCATGTGACTTTGTACGCCATTTCTTTAGTCAGTCTCATATGTAGCTGTTTCTCTTCCCATTTCCCCCTTTTCGTTTCCCCTTTCGCTAGTGTATGTATTTGTAACATTGGCGGTGTTTTGGTGGCAGTAATCAGTCGCTCTCTATTTTGTGTCATGTATTTTTCTAGTCCTTTACGCATCGTCTACGCAGTATTCATTACTAACAAGTACTATATTTCCGTTTCTTTTCTTTTTTACACAGAATTGAGCAGGTTCATCATTCAAGCATATTGCGCTGTGCTTCACAAAGTTTCTTTTTATGTGGTAATGAGTTACTGCTTACCAAGGCCAAAACGCCACTCGGGGATAAGAGTTTCTGTTATCCATGTAGCCGTGTTATTCTTTTGTTCAGTTTATTAATGGTCCAGAGTATCCTACTAGGGATACTTACAAAAGTATTCGATTCCTTCTATTAGCTTTCTACTATATAATAAACTTTCAATGGGCCTTCTAGTTACTCTCAGGCACTTACTTCGAGCTATCTCTTTTATGTCTGTTGATTTTATGGCATCTGCTTTCAGAATGCCCTATATTTGTATGATAGTTGTCACGTTAAGATCCCTCCTCGATGAGAAGTTTTATGGCTTCTGCTTTTTCAAGTTGTTCTTTCTTCATCTGTAGTAGCTCACAGGTTCAATTCTTATAATTATTTACTCATTAGAAGTCGTGTTCTCTGTAATCTGAGTGACAACAAGTGTTTCCAGATTTCTAGCACCTTTCGCCTCTTTTGATAACTATTCCAAATTATTTTGCGTTATCACACAGACGTTTACCATTGATTTATAGCTGTCAACAACCGTTGGTTTGCTCTGATATTTGAGTGGTAATAAACCTCCACAAGGTGTCTGTACTCTCTGCATTATATATATATATATATATATATATATATATATATATATATAGAGAGAGAGAGAGAGAGAGAGAGAGAGAGAGAGAGAGAGAGAGAGAGTAGGCAATACTTACATAAGTTGTATATATATATTTGACACGGCTTATATATACAGCCAACTATATACCCTCCGTCATTTTTTTACGGAAATTATTATGCTTCGCCAGTGTTCGCCATCGTAATTTATCTAGACCTATTATTAAGAATGTTCATATAAAATAATAGAATTACGTCAGTATTACAATTTTTCATATATAAACTACTATTATCATTTCTGATGAACGTATTTTTAAAGCGTATTTTAAGCGTGTTTTTAGATTATTTTAAAACGTACTTTTTAAACGTATTTTGAAACATACTTTATATACTTTGTATATCTGAAAATATTTTTAAATACGTTTAAATTCTTAAAAACGATATGCTTGGTTTTTAACCGAAACAATTGTCTGCCTAGATTGAAAACGGTGTTTACCTGTGAACATATATCCTTCATTATTTTTCAGGAAAAATAAAACTTTGTGAAATAGTTTTAGTCACGCAGTATAGAGCTATAACGTACTTTATGTTATAAAATCCTACATTTCAAAAACTTTAAATGTGGAATTAAAACACACACACACACAAGAAAAAAAAATGACACAATACTTGTCAACTCTGATGATGGAATTTCATTCCGAAATTAATAAGATTAAAGTAAAAAAAAAAAAAAAAAATTAATCTTGCATTGATAATGGCTTAAATTTTCAATTTTATAATAAAAACCCAGTAATGCTTTTAAATGAACGACCCAATTTACTTTATCAACTATGAGCGCGCCAACGCTCCTCTTCGTTCGACAACAAGAATTTGAATTTGTATCCGCCAACTACACCGGCGTGGAAACATCACACCAAGGACACTTATCAAGTAACAAAAGAAATAAGTTTGTTTATTCTTGTTTTTGATGAAAAAAAATGACACAATACTGGTCAACTCTGATGATGGAATTTTATTCCGAAATTAATAAGATTAAAGTAAAAATTGATAATGGCTTATATTTTCAATTTTATAATACAAACCCAACAATGCTTTTAAATGAACGACCCAATTTATATATATATATATATATATATATATATATATATATATATATATATATATATATATATATATATATATATATATATAAAGTGGTGTACTAAAAGCGAACTTTTAGGAAAGGTAAAACCTATTGTGAAGAGTATACAGCTCAATATCCAGGATGGAGCAGGTAGAAATGAAGAAGAATGGAAAGGAATTAGAGAAGCAAAAGCCAAATCAAAATTCAATTCAATTGCTCAGAGCAAGGTATATTCCGCAAAAAAGGCAATTTATTCAAGTTAAATTTTCCTTAAGCCAGGCTTTTCAAAGATCAAAATCTTATCATCAGAAGAAGGCGTTGGGATAGATAAGTAGGCAAAGGCCAAGATTTAAAATTTGAAAAAATAAAATAAAAGTTGTAGGGAAAGAAACACAGGGCAAATTGAATTGAATTTTGATTTGGCTTTTGCTTCTCTAATCCCTTTCCATTCTCCTTCATTATATATATATATATATATATATATATATATATATATATATATATATATATATATATATATATATATATATATATATATATATATATATTCTTCGTATATACACAATCTAGGTTTGAATTTATGCACTTGCTTCCATGACCATTTCAACAAGGAATCTGCATCATTTTTCAGCCGCCCTATTTCATAGTATGTTTCTGAGATGTTTTCATCGTTATTTGTATATACAGATTCGTCTTAAGTGTTTCTATTTTCAAATTCAGGTAGACGAAGTCATAGTCGCGTATACAAAAATAAGATGAAAGCTGAAATCAATGAGCGTGTTGAAACCAGTTTTTGCGAAACGATAACATCTGCCTCTTAATCTAGATCAGCTATCTGCCCTCTATTTATAATAGAGCCTGAATGAACATTTGCTTTCAACCATCACAAACTGATGGCCCTTTCGCGTCGCTTTGTGTTACGTACGTCGGTTGAAAAAACAGTAGCGTCACAAAAGAGGAAAATATAAATCTACTAGACCACCCGTGACCCGTTGGGTCAGTTTGTTATATTAGCTATGGAATTCATGTATGTGCGTGACACTTGTGGAGAAAACAAAAAAACTATTTGATGAAATTAAATGTAATTGTTTAAAAAAGAATATAGATAGATTTCTATGCGTCGTTCTGTTTATTATAATTGTTTTTTTTTTTAATTATAGTTACTGAATTATAAGTGGTTGGCCATACTTATAGGTAAATATGCACTGAACAGGTGAGAAAGGAAGGGGGTACAACCGGCTGTCTCGCGTACGTAACGAAAACAGAGGGAGTAGGAGTGGTGAAATCTGTGAGAGGAAAAGTGGGAGGTGGTTTCGTCACCGCCGCTATTGATATTAATAATGATTGTTGTTGTTTTGTTTGTTTGTTTTTGTTTTTTAAAAGGGTGGAGCTTTTTTGAAACTGCGACAGACTTTACAAAGTCCTGCCGTTGAATGTTTTTAGCCGTGGAGAAAACAAAAAAACTATTTGATGAAATTAAATGTAATTGTTTTATATTTAAAGCGATATAAACATTTCCAGAATGAAAAATTTCATGCGTTCGTTAATAAAAGGAGTTCAACGGAATTGGAATAACAGATTGGAAGACGATGCTATTTACGCATGCGCAACCGGATGTTGAAAACCGGAAAGCTGAAAGCTGATTGCAAACATACAAGACCCATAGACTTTTAGTATTATATAGATTCATTATTATGTATCCTTAACATCCTCTTGCTGTCATGAACAGCATAATCAGTAATTTTTATTAAGGTTAAGGGTCCTCGGTATGACCTAAAACAGCATCTGCTGGTGAGGCTCCGGTTTTCGAGTTTACGGGTCAGTTGAGTCATTTATAATTGTTATTACGTCCAGGTCCAATCTGACCGGGAATGATAACCTTTGTTAAGGTCTTTTCTTACAAATGTGTCAGCACTGATAAAGGTCGAAGGACACTCGAAGATAAGGGTATATGAGATGGAATGATTGCTAGTAGAAATATGAAGAACCTCCATGCATAATCCACAATCGTCTCATGAGGATTGAAGATAATTCATGGAATTAACTAATTTTGATTATTATTGTGGCGACGATTGATGACAGATTTGAAGACAGCTATGTTATAATCTTCAAGGAAGCATTCCCGCGGCTATGTGTGCCACGGACGGGAAGCACCAGGAAAAAAGCTCTGTTCGCGGAAATTTCGCTTGCCGCTAGGCACACGTGGCAAGAAGAGAGGGTTATTTATTTTTCTTTGTGATATCAAATCGAATACTAACTCTGCTTTTTTACAGGGGATTCGAGGATAGATTATGGTTCATTTGGGCATGTTCATCGAAAGCAGCGATAGAGTAGATAGAGACTAGTAAATCTATGCCTCAAATATTAAACCTGAATATGACACAGAACTGCATGCAATAGAATGAACCTTATTTAGCGGATTTGGGACGAGCAGGGGTCACTTTTCGTTGCCATTGCTTCCAGGCCCACTCACGGAGTGATAGTGGATGTCAGTGTTCCATCTATGAGTCATATAATATCTGTTTTGGACACGTCATGAAACTAAACGCTGTAATGAGGCCCCATTTGGTGGCTTTGGGGTGTGGTGATCAATCTTTAATTACTATACTCACAGGTGCATTTAACCCGATTTGATAGTACCTGTCAAGTTCCCATAATTCTTTTAAATAAAACCTATAATTTTCTAGATTATTTTTTTTACAAAACTAGAAGAATACCCGTTCCAGGAGTGGTAAAATTGATCTCCCGAACAGAACAACTTTGCACCACTTTTATGTCCCCTTACGAAGATTAAAATAAAGATATAATGCTACTAAATTAGTATAGAATTTTTATTTGAAATTTTGATCGTAATCCGATACATAATTTTAATTTAAAGAAAGTGTCGAAAATTTAAGGCTAAAGCTAAAGGGGTCTAAAGAAGAAATTGAAATTCATGGAAATTAGCTAAATTGGTCTTTAATGGGCATTGAACTTATTAAATGCAATTCTGAAGTATTTAATTTTTACATGGGACATTGTGCCCTATTATCCCTATAAAACTCTTTAAAATACTCCAAAGTAAACTGAGATTTAGGGAATATTTATTAATTAATGTCTAATAAAACCTATAGTTAAAATTTCACAAAAATTGGAGGATTCTCAATTGTCCCGAGTAGCTGTCACACCCTTTTTACACGCTTTTTATAAGACTAAATTAAGCTAAATATAGCCCGCATTACCAACCTTTATGTCTGGCAGCGGTGTTCCAAAATTCATAAAGAATTGGTTAATTAGTTTAGGAGTGAATCCTATACATAGAAAGATATGAATGTATGCTCATAACTTTATATATAGATAGAAAGACATACACCTTCCAAAAATATAATCTCTAAACCATTCGTATACTAAAACTGCTGACGGTGTCGGCATAAATGACGTCACAATGGTTAATATCCCAACTATACAGATCAAGTTTATTGAATATGACATAGTAGACTAAACTCCTAGACAGTATCACTCTCATGGCACTAAAGAGGGTGGGGCAAATGCATTTGTTATGTTTCAACCTTGCGTCATACATGGAGCATAACGTGTTAGCCTCGTTCTTTGACATGATCCTGCCAGACTAAGGAAGCCGCCAGCAAACAACTTCGTTTATACCCCGAAAAAAGGACCAAGTCGAAACCAACTGTTAAAGACAAGAAAATGATTATTCGCCAGGATCGGCTGTACTAAATCACTGACCCGTAGGGGCGGGAGAGGCAAATATAGGTCGGTAATTGCTAGTGATGGAACGATTCCGATAGTTGTACCGATTCCGATACAACTACCAATTCTGTTCTAAATTCCCGATTCCGATAGAATTACCGATTCCAATTCCGATTCTTTTCAAATTTCTAAATATGTAGCTATATATTTGTTTTTAATTTTCCGATTACGGTAAAAAAAAAAAACATTTAATATATTTGTGCGAACGTAAAAAATAACTTGTAGTGGGGTAATCTATAAATTTTAATTTTACTGGTAGTTTAAAAACAAAAAAAAATATTTATCATTTTATCATTAGTAGTAGCAATGAAAAATTAAGTTTTAAACAAAAGCAAAGAAACTAATTAAAAGAATCGTTTTTTTTTATTGAATCAGAAAATAGGCATAATTTTTTTCCGGATCCGATATCGAATTCTATACCAAAAACGGTTCTGATTTTTCTGATTCCCGATTCCGATCTCAATTAATCGTCCCAACACTAGTAATTACTAGTTGATTATCTTTTATCAGTACATTTGGAAATCCACGTGTTTGCACACCTAAGCTTCCGATCGAACTGTTATTAGTCTCGCTCCCTCTCTCTTGGGTCATGTTACATCACGTCCACTTCTTAGTTACGGTAGGTTGAGGTAACATCTGCGTTCCCATGCTTACTCCGGTTTCATGTGTAAATTTTAAGGTTGTCCGGCGAATCAAAATCACCAAATGTTTACTAGCGAACGTACCATTTACTATTAAACACCTTTTTCCTCAGTCACAGTTTAATCAAAACTACTCGAATATAAGGATTAATGAGATTGTCAATTTTATGATAAACAACGCTATAAGAGGATTGAAAACGAGTGGTAGAAATGGGGGTGGAGCGTACGTGCGGGTGTGTTCGTGTGGGTGAGGGACAAAACATTGCCCAACTGTATCAGGGGCAGTTTAGACAAGAATCTGAAACATGTAAATAGATTTCGAGTACAACAAAATATTGAGAAAAAATTTAAGAGGAAACATTAGGCTAATCACTGAAACTGGCAGGTTGGAAAAAAAGAAAATTGCTAAAATGTACCTTAAGGCCTTATCGTCTGACCCTCTAAGAGGAAACGTCAGAATGACAAATTCAAAACTAAGAAAATCGAGTTGAAAATTGTTTCCATTGGAAAAAACAATTGAGAGAGAAAAGAACAACAAAAAATAACGGTAAATCTCTTAAGGTTATGGTGGATTTGAATCATTTAAGATCTTCAACTTCACATGCTAGGTCGACAATTGTTGATAACTAACGCCTCAATAATATTGAGATGATAGTTCGAAATAGTACTGTGTAAAACAGAAGACCACCCATCGGAATACTGGTCAGAACAAGTATTTGTACAAACCAGGTGATTACCGATGGCAGATGTATGTGCTTGTAAGTTCCCGGATGATCTCAGAACATAGTGTAAACGAATATCACATGGTATATGTTGAGATATTCTCATTTCTAATCTTTGTGATGTCTTGCCAACGTGGTCAGCTCCACACTGACACAGGAATTTATAAACAACAGAATTATTTTAAATCGCTCACAAAAGATCCTTACGAAAAAAAGAGAAAAAGAATTAAGTCGTGTAAGCTAAACTCAGCATGGTTGCTGGAAAAAAAGCGTTGCGTAAAAGACGAAATCCTATTAGCATTCGATTTCTTAGTTTTTAATCCATCATTCTGACGCTTCCTCTTAGAGGGTCAGACAATAAGGCCTTAAGGAAAATTTCACCGATTTTCTTTTTTTTTCCATCCGCCCGTTTCAATTATTAAAATAATGTTACCTCTGAAATATATATATATATATATATATTATTACATTATAATATATATATATATACACAAATACCAGTAAAATAATAATAATATCCAGCATATGTCAAACTATATTTACCTATGCTATATTTACCTATACTATTCCAATCAAATGCAACTGAGCTTTAGATTAGAATAAAAAGACATAAAAAATATTCTACACCGATACATATCTCCAATTGATGATGATGATGATAATAATAATAATAATAATAATAATAATAATAATAATAATAATAATAATAATAATAATAATAATAATAATAAAATTAGACTAATTATTTACTGCAAGGAATTTAAGACCCAAAACCTTGTAGTAACAAACATCTCCTCTCCAATCGCCCTCCTCACCCAAAAAATATTAGAAAGAACCAATGTTATGTATAAGTTCAAATGCCCTTTGAGAGAATGCAACTCCTATAATCCTCTCTGAGTTCAGACAATTGTTTGTTAATAACGCGAAAATAAAACATTCTTAAACGATTTTTTTTAATTAAAAGTAGTTGAATCTATCTTTATTAAAACTCGCCAACCTACAATTAATAGCATTACGTATCAAACTAGTAACAACATTTTACAATGCTTAATGTAATGCCATTCATTCTGTGACGCTAATTCTGGCGTCACGTAATGCCATTCATTCTGTGACGCTAATTCTGGCGTCCCGGAATTTAAATCGTTAACGTTTCTCTTGGAACTGCACCGGTTTGTTCTTTTGACGTCTAACTGACTTCACATGCGCGTTCTCAGCTGGTTTTTGAAATTCTCTTCTTTTCTCCAGCTTTTTTGTTCATTTGTGTTCGTCACCGGAAATGATTCAATGGATACTCGAAAGTGCTAATGATAGATAGCGAGAGAGAAAGAGAAAGAGAGAGAGAGAGAGAGAGTGAGAGAGGAAGTGAATGAAAGAGAGGCAGATAGGGGTACTATTTTTTATAAGAGTGTGCTTATAAATGTGTGTATATCTATGTGTGTGTGTGTAAGACATGGAGTGAAAGAAAAAGAGAAAAGGTGAGCAAGAGAGATAGAGAGAGAGAGATAGAGAGGGAGAGAGAGTTAGTATGAGAGCAGGAGCAATAGTGATCGAGATACAAAGACAGCATGATGGGGGAGGGGGTAAATATGTGTATGAATATCTATGTGTTGACGTGCGCGCGTGTGCGTGTATAGTTAAATACAGTAAGACAGAGAGTTAGAAAGAGCAAGAGAGTGCGAGAGAAGGAAAAAGAGCATGAGAGAGAAAGAGAAGAACTAAGATAGATCGAGTGAACGACCGTAAGAGAGAGAGAGAGAGAGAGAGAGAGAGCGAGAACGAGAACGAGAGAGAGAACGAGAGGTCGAAAGAGAACTAAAGAGAGAGGGAGAGAGAGAGAACGAGAACGAAAGAGATTGAGAGAGAAAGCGAGAGAACGAGAGACAGAGAGAGGACGAGAACGAGAACGAGAGATCGAGAACGAAAGATGAGCAAGAGGACGAGAACGAGACTGAGAGATAGAGGGGGGGCGAAAAGGAACTAGAGAGAGAGAGAGAGAGCGAGAACGAAATACAGTGAGAGAGAGAGAGAGCATGAGAGAACGAGAACAAGAACGAGAACAAGAACGAGAACGAGAACGAGAGAGAGAGAGAGAGAGAGAGAGAAAGAGGGAGAGGTCGAAAGAGAACTAGAAAGAGAATCAGAGAGAGAGAGAATCAGAGAGAGAGAGAGAGAGAGAGAGAGAGAGAACGAGAGAGAACGAGAGAGAACGAGAGAGGACGATCGTTTGAGGGGGTTTCTGACTTTTATTGTTATTTTGATCTTGTCTATAAAGCTTGAATCTTTTAATGCGTTTATTACATTACAATTGATCTGTTTTGCTGATAAATTCGCCGATGTTAAATTATTCTTTGAAACTGATTCCTGAACGAAGAGAAACTTTACGAATCCAACGTTTTCTTCTTCCTGAACCGATGTTACAGTCAGATAACCATCTATTGGCAGCCATCTTTCAACATGGCTGCACACAAGGTCGCTTGGACTCGACCCCAGTCGATATATTACGCTGGCGTCAGACGCACCACGCCCAAACTCATAGGGCAGCGGACATGAACGTACTGAAGGAACGTTAAACACGACGCCTGTCAGAGGACAGGAACAACTCACTAAACGCGGCGGGATAACAGACTTACTCTCTTCTTTTCTGTCTCAAGAGACAATGGGCACCCTCTGAAATCGTGTCTGTGGGATGAGACATTCATAGTTAAGCTATGGTTGCGCAGACCCCAACTGCACTTCTCCTGATCCGACATTGGATCCATTTGCCAAGTTGTAACGGCATTCATCGGGGATGGGTTGAGACAATTCCAAATGGTCCACCCCGGTCAATCGGCAACTTAGACCTCGGTATACTTAAGCCACTCTCGTTTCCAACGACGAATACCAAAAAGCACAGAGGACAGCTACCATCTCCATGTCTGTCTTCGCTGTTTAATTCATGTGTTCAGTTTGCCACCTCGACGGTTAAATTGGGGCTACGAACTTGTTGGTGAATTCCTCCTCGGAGCGTCGAAGAGACCGATCTAACCAGAGAACTCTCTAGTGATACTAGTGACGTTGCATCTTGTTCGGTTTGAGCTTTGGTCAGAGAGGCAGATACCTAGGATGTGTTGTAGGCAGTACATGTCGAAACCTTCGAGTGTGTGAATATCTTCTTTGCGCAGGGTCTAGATTTTTCAGCTATACAATAAGTGAAAGTAATGTTGAGATATGACACCATGATTTGTGTCAGACGGTGACTAGCAATGTTAGCTTTGTTTTAAAATATTTTAGGATGTAAAATCTAGTGCGTGTAGCTAGGAGCAAAAGTGACACCTGCGAATTAAAGAAAAACTTGGGTTCAATCATCTAAACAAAACACTATTGTAAGGTCGTTTTTAATTATGAACTGTTGATGGTTAAGTATTGGTCTCGGCAGACCTGTAGTTCGTTGGATTAGTCATGTGACGTTTGCCGTGTTTTTGTATAAGAGGTGTTTCTGAGGTGAGAAACCAGTAGCTGTCTGGAATTTAACTAAGAAGGATGCAGAATTTTAGGTTCTAAACCTATCTTAAATTTTAGAGAATGGATCCACCATGTTAGTTAAGTTAAAATAAAGTATATTTTGTAAAACACAAATGTCTCTGTCATTTTTTGTATGCAAACATTTATTTCAGGCTGCTTGCTTACAACCTAAGTCAGAACAATCACAAAGCCGACCCATAGATCAAGGCAAAGCTTAGTCGTATTAATATAAATTGCCGACGGAACCGACCACTTACTCAAGTCTCTGACTAAGTTGCCTCAACACCAAAGTTTTGCCGATCTTTTCAAGACAACGTGGGCGAAGAACAATTAACAAAACAACTAGTCGGAACGCATACGGTTATCGCAGCACCGGACCAAAGGGATACCCAGAAAATGAACGGTATTATTTCCGAGTTTTTCTTCTCTTAAACTAATTGTCCTGCCAATGCTTTAGTCTACTATATGTTACTTATACCTAGGAGTGGGGAGATAGATTCATAATATTTCAACTTCGGCACCTGGCATTTCCAAATGTTCACCAATGACAAAGCTCAACGCCCCTTAACTTTGATTATACGACAATGTGGCATAGCCTTGTTCAGTCTTTCCTGCTATTTAAACCATAGATATGGGTGGAGAGATGTATTGATACCTTCCCCAATGGTAATTGGAATAATATCGTGTTATCGCTATTTCTATGGGAAACTCGAAAACGTTGAATGGCTTTATGTCAGACTCGACTGATCGTATGTGTTAGAGTGTAAAGTACCAGCTCCGCATAAGGCAAAAGAAACAATTGAACTCAGTATTTTAAAAATAAGGAGAGGATTTAGAGGTTGTATGTATATGTATAAATGTGTGTAGGTATTTACCCTCCTCCTATCACAGGGAGATGTGGCACAAGTTCAGAAAGTGAAGATTGAAAAGCTAGCGCACGAAAGGTGTGCGCAATCTGGCCGTCATAAAATGTCTGAACAGCCCCGTCGGCATTCTACGGTAGGGGCGCCTTAGGCGATTAGAAATAAACTAACAACTTCTCAAAGAAAGAAGGTAAAGCCTGGGAGGTTGGACCTCCTACAACTGCACAGAAACGTACCTTAGCTCGACAGATGCAACTTCATCACCAATTCAAATATGACCCATCATCTGCCGGATTGATTGTCGAGACGTACCCTTGACTTGGTATGGACAAAACCTACTCAGACTGTCTTAAGTAAGCATGTTTGTGCATATATGTTTCCAAGGTTGCAATTATCGGGGTGGCCTTTTAGATAAGCACTTATCAGTTGTTTAAATGTGTCAAACGATAAGCATATAAAAAATCATTGACAACTAAGTCCAGCTCCTGGTCTTCTTATTGCAGAAATGTTTGAAAGAAACGGGAGAAATAGTGAAAGATGTGTTACTGGCGCCTTAAAACCAGTTGGTTTCCGTCTGACAGAGCTTGTTGGTCTCGGATGCCTGCGTAGAGGAAGGATTATTTTAATTCTTAAACCTGGATTGATGGAGATTCTCAGACATCTAGGATTTTTCAAGGAAGTACTGGATGGCCCTGAATCGAACAAGAGCGAAGATTAGATGAAGAGCCAGCAACAACAAGCAACTGTTCTTGTGGAAATCTCAAGCAGATAACGGAACACATGCTCAGTGATTGCAGTGATGGACCAACTTGTGCTGTAAGATTTTATGTAATGTAACCTTCATGCCGTACGATGGATCCAGTATTAGCATAATAAGATATGATGATGATCTAGGTGAATGAAACTTTGGTGTAGAACCTACGGTCAAAGTGATTGCCGGTTATCTTGCCTTGGCCTGTCGTTGAGTTACAAGCATGGAAGTTTAGAGAGTGGTACTCGTGTTGTACAAGTGTTTGTTACTATAATCAAATGATGTAAACATGTCTATTCGCGATCTCAAATGTGAAAGTATGATGTTTGGCTGCCACCTCTGGTATAGTCCATGCAGATCTGTAGTGGGTGTAAAAAGCCACTTACGTTGTTATGAACGAGAAAGTAGTCAAACGTTATAAGACGGCAATCGTCTGTGAAGATGACCCGAATTATCATCATGGGAATGGCAGTAAGACAAAGGTTGAGAGAAAAAGAGAGAGAATATAGAAAGAGAGAGAGTGTGTGTGCGTGTGTAGAAATAAAAGTAAGAAATAACGAAGAAAGAAAGCGAGAGAGAGAGAGTGAGAGAGAGAGAGAGTCAGAGATAGCGAGAGAGACACACTGGAATAAAGACGGGTCGATATGCACTGTATATAACGTTTTAACTAAATAGAGTAGTCCATATAATTATACATTTTTTATTGCCGTCGCCTGAATTACCTCCACTGGAATAGGCAAATGTTGCACCCGTTCAAAATGCCCTCTTTTGGGGAGAGCTTATTTCTCCACTATAAATTGACCTTGTGTCTAACTTTTCTGAAGTGAGAAGCCGGTAACTATTATTATGCTTTTAAAAAAGAAACAATCTGTATATTAAACTTCATACTTTGTAAAATATTGCATTAACATCTAATATATAAAGAAAAGTCGGATGGATTTTAAAACTTACACTTAAATAGCATTTAATATAACAAATCAAACATTGCTTCTGAATAGCCAATTTATTTGTTATTCTTGTACCATGTTATTATCAATATAATACATTTTATTTTTTAAATTACTTATTCTGACTTGGACGACTGATAATATAAAACAGTTTTAAATAATTATCAAAAATAAAATTAGCAAGTTAGATAACTCATATGTTCAATCGAAGAATATAATAAGAGTTATCTACTTTACAAATAGAAGTTTTTTTCATTATTCTCTTTTTTACAAATCTTACTTCCGTAAGGTCTCATAGATCAAGAGGTCCCTTCCTGGGGCTAACACTTGATATTTTTGCTAGGCTGCCGCGTCAGAAATAAACGTCCACCCGTAAACCGATGGAGACCCAGTCATATTTCTTGCGTGGTTAGACATTGATAATGAAAACAGTTTGTAAATCAAAGTTTTACGGCATAAAAGGTAAAGCCAAAGTCCTAAACACAGTTAAGGTCGTAAGAAAATGATAATATTGGAAGTTTTTCAAATCGGAGCAAAGGTGTACCTGAAATAAAACGTTAAAAAAATAAAATGCAGCGAACACGATTAGTTATTTAAATGCTTTCGAGGAAAAGTTTACCTAAATTAAATTCATTAAAATGTGTGTGTTTTTTTAAATAGTAATTTTTAAATCAATTATTATTTTAATTAAACAATTTGATTCAATAAGTTTGTTAAAATGAACAATTTAAAAAACTAAATACAGCGAACAGTATTTTTCAAGTCGGAAGAAAAGGTGTACGTAAAGTAAAACAATAAAAACAAATCGGTATTCTTTTACTGTAGGACCCGCGCTAACTTTGACCATGACCCTAACCCTAACCTTAAACTCTAACCCTAACCCCCACTTTGACCCTGACCCTACCCGTAACGACGGGGTCAAAGTTAGCCCGAGTCCTACAGTAAAAAAGCACCTAAATACAGTGAACACGATTTGTTATTTAAATGCTCTAGGAAAGAAAGTTTACCTGAATTAAATTTATCAGAATGTGTGTGTGTATGTGTATGTTTGTGTGTTTTTGTTAAATGACCTTTTTTAATTAAACAGTTTTATTCTAAAATCAGTTATATAGTTTTCCAGTACAATGTGTTAATTTTTTTGTTGACAGAAATGAAAAAATAATCACATCTTTTATTTTAATAAATAAAACACGGAATAATAAAACAGTTTGTAACTAAAAGCTTTACAGCGTAAAAGGTGAAATCGAAATCATAGACACAGTTAAGGTAGTGAAAAAAATGATAACATTGGAAGGTTTTCAAATCGGAAAAGAAGGTGTACCTAAAGTAAAAGTATTAAAAAATCAAATACAGTAAACACGAATAGTTTTTTAAATGCTCTCTCGAAAAAAAGTTTACCTAAACTAAATTCATTATAATGTGTGTGTGTTTTTTTTAAAATAGCAATTTTTAAATCAATTATTATTTTAATTAAACAATTTGATTCAGTAAATGTGTGTTTTAAAACATAATGGCTAATAAGATTAAGAAAATAAACAAACTAAGAACGTTTTAATAAAAGAAATCAGAGTAAAAGTAACACAGTAAATGCCAGCGTTTTATTTACATTTTAAATAACGCGCCCGTCTTGCGTCCATACTGAATAATCAGAGGGAGGTAACCGATTCAATGGAGTAACGCTGGCAGTTCAATCAGTTTCGCAGTAGGTAGATTAAGTACGTAACTCATTTCACATATATATGTATATATATATATATATATATATATATATATATTTTTTTTTTTTTTAATTTTTAAATACAGATTTTAATCAGACATGGACCAGTGGTTTCTGACAAGAAACGGGTTGAATTCCCGATTCCGTCGTCTTCAGCATAGTCTGAAATGGTAAATGATGGAATTTCTTCAAAAAACACATCTAACTGTTATGAAACGCTTGAAGAAATTCCATCATTTACTATTTCAGACTATGCTGAAGACGACGGAATCGGGAATTCAACCCGTTTCTTGTCAGAAACCACTGGTCCATGTCTGATTAAAATCTGTATTTAAAAATAAAAATATTACGCTCTTAATTTAATTTAATAGAGCACTCTACTGGTATTTCCCTTTTATTCTTTATTGAGTATATCTTTATTGAGTATACATTTATACTTTACACTATATATATATATATATATATATATATATATATATATATATATATATATATATATATATATATAAGAAAAGAAATAATTATAATTTATAAGTAAGATTATTAGCGAGCAAAATAGCGTAAATGCATGTGGAAATCTGAAGAAAACAGTCATGAGTGTATATTTGCGAATACTAATTTATTAGAAGTTTAAAAGCAATTAATTATGTAAATTGATAAATGCGCATAGTGTTTACGGCGGTTTTTGTAGTAATATATATATATAGAGAAGCTGGCCAACTAACTAAATAGTAATATTACTCTGATGGAGGTTCGCCTTCAGACAGACGGACAGACAGATACATAATCTCTATTATTAAAATATATATATATAGAGAGAGAGAGAGAGAGAGAGGAGAGAGAGAGAGAGAGAGAGAGAGAGAGAAAGATCTGAGTGTTTATATAAGGTTCTTCTCTATTTCTCAAAAATTGAGTAAGTATAACGGTGAAAAATAATAAGTTTTCCTCTCCCTAATTGACCCTGTTTATTTACATTCGAATTGTCTAAAGAATACAAATTTAATAATGATAAATAAAATAGAATATTAAGTGAAGTAAAACAAAAGTAAGACAGAGAGGAAGAAAGAGAGAGAAGGAAAGAGAGCTGAAATGGGCTAATTTTAGTTTTGACTTTTTATTGATTTTTTTAAAACTGCCCTCTGAAACTCACTTTTTCCTTCCTGATTTACACAACGAAACCCAAGCTCAATGGGTGACCCAACATATCACATTTTTACTTGTGTATCTTGTGTATCTATGTCATTGAGTTGATTCCTATCTAGCTTTGTTGTTGTCTGCGTTGCAATTTCCGTAGTACCCAAGTGTTAGTTACTTCTCTCGGCGGCCACTCAACTGACGGCACGTGTCCCGCGAAGTATACGTGATATCTTTCTTTTCATACAATCACGACTGGGTGGTCCTACAGAGTATAACGATCATCGGATGGGTATTAGCGAGAACGCACACCCGATTCGGTAAAAGAGCTAGCGTACTCTTTCCCAAACAAATAACATCACGGAACGGGCATTTAAAGTCTACATACACTACAAACATGAAAAAGCACACGCATTTGTATCTCCATCTCTCAAAAATACTTACCCAGTCTTAATATAATCCATACAAGTTTTTTTTATGTAGGAAGGTATGGCCCATTAAACAATTTTAGTTTCCATCTTTCCAGGACACTTTCCGAGTCGAATTATAATGCATACCAGTTTTTTTATTTATGAATAATATAGATTTAAAATAGGTATGCCCCAAATAACCTATGTGTGTCTCTATCTCTCCATAACTCTTGCCCATTCTAAATATAATGCATACCAGCTTTTATTTAGGAAAAGATAGACATTTAAAAATAGGAATGGTCCAAATAACCCATTTTGTCTTCATCTCTCCAAAATATTTGCCCAATCTAATAATAATACGTAATAGCCTTTTATTCAAGAACCTTAGAATTTTGTTTTCTATATCTCCAGTACACAAGACTAGTTTAATAATACGCCTATAAGTATTTATTTATGAAGGTTAGACTTTTATAAATAGGTATAACTCAAATAACCTTTGTTTGTCTCCATCTCTCTAGAAAACGAGCCAAGTTTAATGATTACTCATACTAGCAGTTATTTACGAAATTCAGACTTCTATAAGCCTTTTTAAATAACCTATTTTTGCATCCATCGCTCCAAAACAGTAGCCCAGTCTAATAACTTATATAAAAATTGATGGACCAAAGAACATATAAGTGTTTTCTATCTCTCGTAAATACCAACCTGGTCTAATAATATTAAACCAGTAATTACAATGAGACTATAGACTTGATTTATGATATTAGGAAAGAACCTAGCTTATTCTATAGGCTAATAACCCAAAGATTGCGCCATGGAATCGTTAATTAAATTCACAATATTTTCTGCAATCCAATTTTTTTTCTCTCTACAAACATGTATGTTACATGGTAGTTGTGTTTTTGAGTAGAAAAGTTTAGAGCCCTCTTTCTCTTTCTCTCTTGGTTGGCGAGATTTCAACGAAGAAAGACGTGTTTGCCTGTTCTGGGGGCTGTTCGAGGGGTAGCTGATATAGCGAGACGGGATATCTGTCGATCTGTTTCGTACCCCCTCACTCTCTCTCTCTCTCTTTCGCACACACATACACACACACACGAACGCGTGCGGACTTTTATTCTGTTTCCGTCCTTTTGAATAAACCTTTTGTAAAATGAACAGTGTCGGCGTGAATTTTATAAACAACGATGGCAACAACAATGAGGACGAGAGAGGCGACACGGTGTATGATGATTTATACACCCATCGGTAATGCGTAATATAATACACACACACACACACAACCACACACACACACACACACATATATATATATATATATATATATATATATATATTTGTTATTGTTTATTTATCTATGGACGTATACGAGACTCATCAGCATAGAAGTATGACTATTCACTACCGGTCACACGATTCGAAACCCTGGACTACAAGTATTTTACAACCCCAATCCAACGTCGCTAACCGATCGGCCAATTCTGAATAGCTTATAAACAATGATAATTTTAACACATTTAAAGCGGCGAGGCATACAGGCATTCTACTTCTATAAGGGAAGGAATGATGCATGTAAAGCAAGTTGCGTCACGCTGTGTTAGTACTACCATGTACAGTGCTCTACTTTTTTACGAGGAGCTTTAAATATAAATATTTGTTATTGTTTATTTATCTATGGACGTATACGTTTCGTCTCTTTTCAATCGAGACTCATCAGCATAGAATATATATATATATATATATATATATATGTGTGTGTGTGTGTGTGTGTGTGCGTGTGTGTGTGTGTGTCGTGGGTTTTCCAAAATGAAATGATTTTGTCAAGCTAGAGGACAAATGTTGTTTTCTCTGATAAAACATTGGCTTCTCCAATCAAATATTTTGTACAGGTTGATTTCAATTCCGAGTTTAGACGACGTTGAACGTGTCTGAATTGATGGCATTGAGAATAGACGATGAATAGGTTTGGAAGGTTATATGGGATATTGATGCCGGAGGAAAACTGGTTTTTATTCAGTTAAGAAATTGCTTTTATGGAAAACCTGCCGACTTTTGCTGAATCGGCAGTGTAGACGTTGGCATCAGGTCACGTGACTGTCGATAGTATTTATTTTACCTTTTCTTTTTCTTGCAAAAGGGACCAAATCTGTGTGGAGGATGATAGCGTGCATACAAAACCAATGTACTAATATACTAGCGGGAACACGTTAGAACTCCACTCTGCTTTCTACAAAACTGTATATTTTACTGTTAATAATATACCTTTTGAAATAATAAATGTATTGTCAGTTTCAATACTATTTATAAATAAATATCTTTTTCCGTAAAAATAATTGTCATTGTCATCTAAATATTCTTTAAATAAATAAAATGAATATGTCTCTTCTTTATTTATTTATTTAAAATTATAGCAATTTAATTATTTTAATAATCAATATTCTCTGACTTGTCCACCAAGTTTCAGTCATGAATATCTAACAGTTTTTTTTTAAATATTTATTGCCGGTTAATCATATCGCTAATACGGAATGCGATTTGTGTCGACATCTTTGTGTTCTCGTCAGTAACGGAATCGGTGACAAAACCTGGGTATGTAGTAATCTCAGCAGAAGACCGCAAGCGATCAAAATACGCCGTTTTTCTCGACATTGAGACAAGTGGAGCGATACGTCAGCCCTGCGGGCTTCCTCGACCACCATGAATAAACATGGCTTTACGATCACTTTTCCATCACCTCTTTTCTAGGAAACGCATTCAGCTTGCTGTCGGGCTGTCAAGCTAACAGGACATCCGATAAAGCTTCCTCGTATTTCCATATTGTTTTTTTAAATTGTTAATTAATTATTATTTGTTGTTTAATCAATTTTATTCTTCTATCTATACAAATAAAAGATGATATGCTACTCAATGTTCACATTAGTGTTGCAACCTCACCTGGATACGATATGCATAATTGTCAATCGCTGTGACCCGTTCTCCCTTGGCCCCATCATGTTGAAACCAGTTTTCATCACTTACGACACGTCTTCGTCTGACCAACGCCGTCCAAGATTTCTTAACGCCACTACATAACGCTGAGTATTTATCATAACTGACCATCCCTTCTCATCTTGAAACCAGTAAGGATTAATGATTCTCTTATGATCCTGTGTTTCACACATTTGAACATATCATTGAACGGCGATAAAGCAAAGAGTGTTGAACATTGATGGCTGAAACATGGTGTGTGACAGTATTGAACGGCCTTGCGTAAGTCGGAGCCTAGAATACAGCGCTAATGTGAATTAGCCGTGAACCTACAAGAGTCAAATACCATAGTGTTTCTAGTATGAATAAAGTGAGAATTAGGTCGGTAACCTAATTCGCTTTCTCGGACGAAATAAACTTTTCTTCTCAAAGGGCATTATACAAATTAATTCTTATTGTTTCGATTATAGAATAAAAAAAGAATTAGGTGACAGTAAAATAAATATTCTCCTCTCAAGTGTCAATTTCAATCGAGGTCATATCGTTTTTCCTCTCAAATGGCATTATCAAAATTAAGTCTTATTGTTTCGGTTATAGATACAGAGAGAATTAGATGACAGTAAAATGAACGTTCTCCCCTCAAATGCAATCTCAATGTAAAATCATATTTCTTTTACCCTATTGTTTTCGCTTATGGGTAACCTTTATCCCTCATTCAAGTTGACCGAGAACCATAGGCTGAGCACACCTTATTGTTATCGTCGAATGAATCTCAGATTAGATACAAGGAGATACGAGAGACGAGTAGAGTAGTAGATTGAGCGAGAACCAGCCAGTTAATTACGTTACACAGACAGTTAATTAGCGAGAGAATAGGACGTAAGAACTCGTCTCTGTCCCCATCCATCGAAGATATCACGTCTGTCTGTTTACGTGCGTTCTCGCCCAAGCTAGAACAGCATTTCGCTGACAGAGGAATAAATCGCCCAGAATTATCAAGTCCGTCGATCCAACCAAACAAAAATCCCAGAGTGAACTTTTCTATTATCTAGCTGACTTGCCTTCTAACAAACACAGTGTAATTTATTCTCTTTAATTGTTTAAAATATTTTTTCTTCTAAGAAAACCACACAGACAGAGTCGTTACGGACTTTATTTCTTTATTCTACTGTTCTCCATTAAATGACCCTCTACTACACTGAGATACGGAGTTGCTGACCCCCCGCCCTCGACTGTCACTCACTGATCTATCAAACACAACGTGGGAGTGCGGTGATTTCGAGAACGGCCCATTCGACAACCGTGTTTTTTCTCTATAGCAGCGACTTTTACACCGGCAGTATCACGTGACTAACCGGTTCAGGAGTGGTCAGACTGGTGACATCACGAGTGCAAGAAAGAAAAGGGCTCCAGGTGGACTAGTCAGGCATAGGCTGGGGTTTATTTGTACCAAATATAGTTAGATTGCAATTGTTTTAATGTTTTTATTTGTACACTGGTCTCCTCAGCGATTTGATGCCCCATCATATTATCGTATTGCTTCAAATGAATAACAGTGAAATTTTATTTTTTTATATAAGTAAACCAACCTGCGCGTGTTATGAAAACATCACCTTTTCTTATGTTGAACATTGGTCCATGTTGTTGAGAACAATAACATTTTATTCGAATTAAATCCTCTCAGAAAATAATTTATTGAGGTTAAATTATTTTCCTATAGCCGCTAGTTTAAAAAAAGAGGAAACTTCATACAAACTTATTACGCGTTTGAGATTGATATATAGACAGTCGAATGATAATGAATACAATTGTTAGAAAATAATGAATGGAATTAATATAATTTGACTCCTCATAAAATGTGTTCATTTACATTAGATTTAAAGATGACACTGCTACATCCCTTAGGGAAGCACTCTTGTGGCAATATATGATATATACTCACGTTGTATTCGGCTGGAACGCAGCCCCGTTGTATCGTATGCAACAAATGTGAAGTTCTTTTTAAAGAAATGATAGTTCTGTGTTGTTTAAGGTTTGCATTAAATCGTAGTCGCCCCAGAAACAGGTATGATGGCTAGATTATCGTTAACGTAAAAACTGGGCGTGTTGAATAGAAAGTCGCGGCTTGTAGAACATGACAGATTAATAATTAGCAAAAATAGTTACTCAGGATGACGAAAAAGGAAAGCGTGTGGAAAAGACAGACATTTAACGCAGCTTAGAAAGAAAAACGGACAGTTCTTATTATAGTGACGAGTGTGTCTATCTGAAACCAAAACTACGTCATATTTATAAAAAGATATTGTGTCATGATGTGAAATTACTTTTAAAATTTGAAACCACCAGAAAAGAGACTTCGCTCACCTTTCTCTACTCTATCGTTATTTTCAGGGTAGGTGCTCGACTGAGCTCCAATATCCTGTTCCTGATTAGAAGACATTCACAGCAAGGACTCGCCTTTCTACCCAAACTAAAAAGAACTTTATTTTCTTCCGCTGTGTTAAACTTTTAGCCGAGTTAAGTTGATGCTAAGCGTCAAAAAGAAGGTCTGTGAGAAAGCGTTGTAAAATCTGTAAACTTTTAGTGTTTTTTGATGCATGCATATTTTTTTAATTTATTGATGAGTAATTATCGAATATACTTATATTGTCCGATATGGTTTAATACATTTTTATTAGTCTACGTATTGCAGAAAGTATTGCAGACATAGAAATATTGATGAAATAAAAAAGGCATAATCAAGCAGCAGAATTCTGCTATGTTTAACAATGTTTGCTTAAATGAAAGAATGCTGCCTAAATACACACACAATATATATATATATATATATATATATACAGGGTGGGCAAAAATAAGGGTCCTATTTTTAAAAATTCATAACTTTTTTATTTATTGATTTTTTTAAATTTTTTTTAGAATAAGTAAAGGACCCCTTCCGAAGCAAGCATGAGCCGTATTAGCCCTAAGGAACGTACCCTCATTTAGAAAACATTATTTTTGCTTAAAAAACTCAAAACAGTGTAAAAAACAATACTTTAGTTTTTGTAAGTTTTAAGAAGTGTTTTTCGGCTAAAATTTGTTTTGTTTATTTCAAAAAATCCCGGAAGGGTCAGTCTACAAACACATAAAGTTTGGTGAGTTTAACTTTTATTTTGTGGAAGTTATTCAAATTCAAGTTATTCAAATTTAAAGATAGGACCCTTATTTTGGCCCACCCTGTATATATATATATATTGGGCTAGCCGCAGTGAATAGCTGTGATACAGCGAAACAGTCTGTATGTGGATGACTATATCAAAAAGCTCCCTTTCTGGGTAGAGCTTATCTGTAAGGATATCACAAACATCCATTAGATTTAAGGCATAGGTCATTGAGTAAAACTAATTCGAGCTCCCGGCACTTGACAATGTTTACATTGAGAAATCACTTACATTCAGTCTGTGTTATATGATGGCGCAGCTCGACGGTTGAGTTTCAATCCCGGCTTGAGGCACTAACTGGTCTAGCCGCACTGAAAAGCTGTGGTACAGCGAAACAGTCTGTATGTGGATGAGTATATATATATATATATATATATATATATATATATATATATATATATATATATATACATATATATATATATATATATATATATATATATAAAGAGGTGTACTAAAAGCGAACTTTTAGGAAAGGTAAACCCCTATTGTGAAGAGTATACAGCTCAATATCCAGGATAGAGCAGGTAGAAATGAAGAAGAATGGAAAGGAATTAAATGGCTTAAGGAAAATTTAACTTGAATAAATTGCCTTTTTGCGGAATATACCTTGCTTTGAACTTTTGAATTGAATTTTGATTTGGCTTTTGCTTTCTCTAATTCCTTTCCATTCTTCTTCATTTATATGTATATATATATATATATATATATATATATATATATATATATATATATATATATACATATATATATATATTGTGTGTGTGTGTATTTAGGCAGCATTGTTTCATTTGAGCAAACATTGTTAAATATAACAGAATTCTATTGACTGATTAAACTTTTTTATTTCATCGATATTTCTAATATTTTTTGGCTTGTTTTTTTGCCATCTGAAAATTATTTGTACGAATAAGCAAAATTGCTCGTGATAATTACGGAACATTCATTAATTTCTATGATTTTGACGCAAAATATATTATTAAGAAAATCGAAAAACAAAAGGTATAATCAAACAGAGAATTCTTCTTTGTTTAACAATGTTTTCTTATATATATATATATATATAAATATATATAAAATAATCATTTATATATATATATAAATATTTTAACTACATACGTATACGTTGCATCCGTTCGCAAATCGTCAATGTAAAGATAATTATTCATACCGGACGCAGGATTCGAAACTCCGGAACACGAGGTATGTTATAACCGAAACGCCTTAACCCATTAGGCCACTATGAACTATCTGATAAATCAGTGAGAGTTTAAACCTGTTATTGACAGCCATTTTCAAGAGTGTTCAACTACTGAATGAACATGCATTAGACATCAATTAATAAATCTCTCCCTCTATTTAGTTTCTTTTGGACTATTTTAAAGGGTTTAGTTTGTATAAGATTAGAATAACCTCGGATTAAAATATGATACATCACTCAATAAGTCCAAGGCTTAACTAAAAACAAAACATATTTCAGGCAAACTTCGACTTTATTCATCAACATAGTCACTGTCTAGGTCGATAAATTGATTCCAACACTGTTCTATCAATTCGATGCATTTTTTGTAGAACGATGTGACTTTGGCCTCAAAATAGATTTCAGTTTCCGATATCACTTCTTCATTTTTCTATGAACGTATACTCTAAAGCTTCAATCCTTTAAATCAAATTTATATCTATCACGGGCAACGTCGGGCACGGGCAATGCTAGTTTATATATATATATATATATATATATATATATATATATATATATATATATATATATATATATATATATTGGAATTGTGTGTATTTAGGTAGCATTTTCTCATTTATGCAAACATTCTTTAAAATAACAGTATTCCTCTGTTTAATTATACCCTTTTTATGTTTTCAATTTGTTTATCGTCGATTTTGTATTAAAATCCAAAGAAATAATAAATGTTCGTGGAAAACGTTCGTGAAACATATGAAACCTATGGAACATTTCTTTATTTCTTTATGTTAATACAAAAAAAACCATCAGAAAAATTGAAAAAATAAAAAGGTATAATTAAACAAACGAATTCTTTTATTTTAATATATATATATATATATATATATATATATATATATATATATATATATATATATATATATATATGAGAAAAGTCGATTAAAAATAATTAGATTCGCAGATGGATGCAAATCAAAATCATTCGTAGTTCAAAGCAAGGGAAAATAATGAATAATAATAATTTATTATTCCTCTCTTTCGTTCCTTAAGCCGGCTTTTTAAAGAATTAAAATTCTTATCATCATTCTTTATCATAATTTCCGGTTAGTGTTTATAATTTCTAGGTTATCAGTATTTTGAGGGTTAGGATACGATGGGATATTAGAGTTACCCAGTTTTATGGAATTTAAAGCCATATTATGTGTAATTAGGTTTGGAGGAGTATTGTTGTACCTAATTTTATCATTATATCCTGAGGCACGTAAGGTGTTATTATAAAAATTACAATTCTGTTCAAAAATAGATTTATTTGAAGAAAGTTTAGATATTCTATTGGAGACTGACTTAGCAATTGAGTTAATTATTGACTTAGGGTGGTTCGAAAATTTATGTACGTAGAATAAAGTAAGGTTTGGCTTATGATAAGGGCTAAATGTTTCAGAATTAAGGTTTAGAGTTAGATCTAGGAAGTTAGAGGTTCTCTTTTCTTGTTCTATTGTGATTGTGAGTCCGAAGTTTTTGAAGAATCTATGGAGATTTTTTAAGGTATTGTTATATTGTCTTGGTCTTTCTCCAGAGACAAATAGTGCATCGTCCCTATATAAACCACCTCTCAAATGTCCAAAATTATATTATATAACCTAGAACTTATGAACACTAACCGGAAATTTGAGGGAAATAAAAAGTCACGAAGGAAAAATAATATCTGGTTTAACCCTCCCTTCAATTGCAATGTAAAAACCAATATCCCAAAATATTTTTTTAAAATCTTAGACAAATGCTTTCGGTACCCCAACAAATATAGCACACTACTAAATAAAAATTCCATTAAGATATCCTATTCCACTATGCCCAAAATATAATTTCCTCCAATAATAAAAAAAAATAAAAATTGCCCAGCAAACTCCCACCTCTTCCCCCCCCCCCAAAAAAAAATAAATGTTATTGTCGTAAACCTAGAGATTTCCCCCTTAATGGTGACTGCATTCGCATGCACCATTAAGAAATTTCGACAAAAATCTGGCTTTACATCGAACCCCAATACAACAACCCCGCAACCATTACCAACTCAAAGTACTTATAATAATCACTCTAACCCTCACCCTTCACCTGCATCGAGTAACTCTGAACTAGATACAAGCAGCAGAAAAATCTCAGTTGTCCTTAGCCTTCCAAAAACACCTCAACTTAATATAGTTTCAAATGCACCCCTTCAAACAACTACCAATGAATTTGATTACTTAAATTCCACTCCTTACAGAATAAATACATACATAGGTTTGAGTGCCTTCCCAATTAAGATAAGAATCTCAAATCATATGCATTCATTGAAATTAAACAACGATAAATCTAGCACTTTGCTTTCTAAACTAATTAGAAATTTTAAAAAATAATAATGCACCCTACTCCCTGCACTTGTCTATCATGAAAAAATCCAGATCGTACACCCCAGGCTCTCCATACTGCAGCCCCTGCACTTTGGAAACCTACACAATAGCCACAGCCAATAAATCTTTAAACACCATTAACTCTAAAAACGAATTGATCTCCCAGTGCAGACATAAACGCAAATTCAAATATATTACCTTCTTAGCTCCTTCAGATACCACCACCTAACAATAATTAATCGACACCTTCCTCCCCTATAACTTGAAACCTCCATTTTTTCCATATAAATAAATGATACAGTTCGTCTTAGGTTTTTATTGGGTTTTCATCGTTGTTTTTGCCTTGGAATACGTTTTCGTGAAAGATGGCCACCATCACTTGATCATCCATCTACAGACTACAAACTTGGGTGGAAACGTCGTCTTGGGGTCCCTGCATGGATTCTTCTTGACGTGCCAATGTATTCGAATTTCATAGCGTTTGGATTCCTTTTTAGTGACATTTATTTAAACTGAAACATGCCCATTTGAATCTAAAATAAAATTTAAATTTTTATAAACCTTTTTCAAAACTTTTTCAAATCTTTTTCAAAAATTGACTATCTTTATATGTCAACTTATCAATCAACAATGATGATAAGCATTTTAATTCTTTGAAAAGCCGGCTTAAGGAACGAAAGAGAGGAATAATAAATTATTATTATTCATTAATTCCCCTTGCTTTGAACTATGAATGATTTTGATTTGCATCCATCTGCGAATCTAATTATTTTTAATCGACTTATCTTATTTTGCTCTATCCTGTATATTGATTTTTCTTTATTCACAATAGGTCTAATTTTCTAAAAGTGTATTCTTTGAGTTATATATATATATATATATATACTTGACAATTCGTGAAACAGGACAAGTATTTGTTATACCCCCTCTCTATATTACCTCTTATCTCTCTTTTGCTTTCAGGTTCTGACCTCTCCCTCCCCTTCGACTATCTCTTTCTCTTGATATATACATATAATGACACACACGTATATATATATATATATATATATATATATATACAGAGAGAGAGAGTATGAGAATATATTCATGGCAATAGGTTTTTGTTACTGTTTGTTTTTATATATCCATATATAACTAACCAATCAGATTCCTCGTTATTTTTCTCTCACGGGTTAATATTTCCATTAGCCACGGTGAATCGTTGTTTCCTCCTGTTTTTTGCTATTTCTACTTGAGTTTTTCGGCATCTGTAAGATTTCTACTACGGAAATAAGTGGTTATGGTATTGTTATTCTTTGTTATTTAAATTTTATCTTTTTATCTATTAGTCTATTTTAGTGTTGTCTTATTGTGTGCTTTAATTATCATTTCTATGTTTTCCCAACAACTGTATGACAGTTTAAAGTAATTATTTCTTCAATATATTGTACCAGAGAGTAGTTACGGGAGTGTTTTTCGATTAAATTTAGGAGTTTTTTTGCCAAGTATAGTTTTTATCATCTGGATATAGGGAGATATACACCAGATGATATTTCTCTGTCTTTTTTTTATTTATAATTATTGGTATCCTGTTGTATATATTGAATGTCGATATTAGTATACACACTATTTATAAGCTGTGTTGTGAATGTTGCTTGATTTCTTAAATACTTTTTCGTTGCTAGAATCATTGCTAAGCCTATGTTCGATAGAACTGGGAATATGTTTTATAATTGATGAGGGTAATTGGACTTTGGGCTTACATATATTTGCTTGACGTTATCTTTTAGATATAGCTCGTATGTATTTTTATTTTAGTTGAAAGTGACATCTAATAAGTGAGTGAATGTATGTTAGTTAATACGTCGACTCTTAAGCCTGTTTGTTCATCTTCATACGTATAATTTTTTTACAGTTTTCATTATTGAACTTGTTGGTGTATTTTAGTAAAGCGAATACATCATACCTATATAGCCCGATATCTGTATTATCAATTATATTTGTTAGGGTATATAAAATCAATAGCCCCACAAGATATACTGCCTCTACAGAGGGCAAGGCACCCATGGCCAAATCAAAGGCGTTTGTCATTCTAGTTTTTATCCATTGGTTTTATTTTTGTTTAATTAAAACTGATCTTCTACATTCTTTTTAATTATGTGAATTTACTCCTAGGATATGCCGGTAAGTATATCGGCAAACACTAGGGCGGTGCTAAAGAGTTATTCAGATATAGATTAATAGAAATACACGATGTCAAATTGTATGAACGTGTATTTATCTTTATTTTCGATATTATTAAATCAAGTGATTGTTTCGGCAGTATAAACCTATTGGTTTAATCGAGATCTTGTTTTATGTTTGGATAGAAGAAAAGAGTGAGGTGGTTCATAGCGCAAGTTTGAAGGGTCAGCGGACTGTTACCTATATTTGACTGACATGACCTTGTATCGGATTTATTTCGCCTTTGCGATTTTTCTCCTTTACTTAACATCCGTCAACGTGACGATTTCAATGCGGGGTTTTTCAGTTTTTATTAATGTTTATCCAGTCTGTGAAGAGATATGAGTACATCGAAACGCTGGTTGATTGGTGTAGACTACAATAGGGGTTATGTAATCTTGATATATATATACCAGCTTTTCCATCTGCATTCCTCTGATGATAAGAATTCAATTCTTGTAAAAGCCATGGTTTTAGGAAAAATAAATCCCTTGTTTTGAACAACTGAATATGTTATAGATTTAGTATTTTTACAACCTTTTTCTCATCCTTTAACTTGCATATATATATATATATATATATATATATATATATATATATATATATATATATATATATTAAAAATCCACGAAAGGTTTGCATAAAAGATCAATAGAATATTTACAGTGTGTATATAATAGTGCTCAATAATACATATAACTATCTATTTATAATAAGAAGTTGTATTCATACAAACATAGCATGGCTACATATTGAGAATAAATTTCAATAGTAGCTTTAATAAGCTCAACATCTTATGACCAAAAGGTCCGTTCTAATTTGCTTTTATATTTTCGGCTTGAGGATATCGAGCTTATTAAAGCTACGATTGAAACATGTTCTTAATATGTAGCCATGCCATCTCTGTATAAATAGAACTTTTATTAAGTTGTCTTTACTTTTTCGAATTTTTTTCACATTAACTATAATACTACCCACATTTTGAACACACAGTTTCCCCTCCCTCCCTCCCTCCTATTTCCCTAGCCTCTCAAAATACATGCCACACCTCACCACTACAAAAATATAAGCTCCCCCCTTTTCACCTCTCCCACTCTAAAGCTATTTCAATTATATTCTCACTCCTCCCCATTTCATAGCTGTCTCAATCTTGTCCACTTAAAGTTTTTCATATTCATTTGAATCTTTTTCGACCATTGATTCTCACATCCTGGACTCTCTGGGTTTCATCGTAGCTACAGCTGCTATATCCCTTCATCTCACCACCATGTCAACCCCAAACTTCTATGTACTTGCATGACATTTTCATTCAAACTATCATCCTGAAGAAGTCTTACAATAAAAAACGAAACGTTGATGAATACATAAGTAACTATTTTTTGGTTTTACCTTTTTCATTTCATATATATATATATATATATATATATATATATATATATATATATATATATATATATATGTGTGTGTGTGTGTGTGTGTGTGTGTGTGTGTGTGTGTGTAAAGGAGTAAGGCTACAAACATTTGTAAAATAATTTTTTCCAACATTTATTAATTATTTCATCGTTTTATCATTTTATAATTTTATATTGGGGTGATGGCGTCTAAAATGGAGATATTGTTGGGTGTCTGTGGGTTTGTGGTAGATGTCTGTGATTATGTGAGTGTTTTTAATTTAAATCAGTACATCTAGGAAGGGTAGTTCTGTTTGACTGTGTTCAATGGTGAATTTAATCTTGGAGTGTAGGTTTTGTAGTATGCTGTGTAATTTATTGATGTCCCCCATGTGGGTTCCCAGAGGATAAAACAATCATCCAGGTATCTTTTTCAAGATTTTAGGAAAGGGGGTATATATATATATATATATATATATATATATATATATATATATATATATATATATATATATATATATATATATATATATATATATATATAAAGATAGATAGATAGGGAGAGAGGGGGGAGAGAGAGAAATAGAAAGGTATAGTCTTGCCTATGACTCTGAGACCGGTAGAATATCGCGTGAGTTGTGACCGATCGACGTTGTGCGCACGCAGCCAAGTTGAATGATGGCCACCAATTGACTTGCGATGATATTTTTATCATTTTTTTCTCTCCAGGTCAACCAAGCATTATTCATACTGACCAGTTATAGTCGTGTCCGTATTTGTCGTTTTCTTCATTTATTTTTTATTTTATTTCATTTTACTTTATTTTCCTTACTGCCAATGGTAAACTTTAGGACCTCTGTTCTACAGTGTGTCCGGGGGAAAATTTCAACTATTTCAGAGCGGCAATAGCAGTATCTAATTATGTAACCAATACGAGCGTAGGAGCGGAATGGACTGCAAGAATAAAGATGTACGAGATGAAAGCGCTTCTTATCGCGTTTCTCATCAAGATCTCTTATCGGCATCTCATTTTAAATCTATGCTTGGATGTGTGCGCCAGCGCACGCGCGAGAGAGGGAGAAAAAGTGAAATACCAACAGAAAAGAAGCTGGGGAAAAAATGTGCCGATCGATAAACAAAAACGCACTAGGCATTTTTTTTTTAGGGAGGCACTAAACGTTTTTCATTATCGAACTAAAATAGGCTCCCTTTTTTACCTTCCTTTATCGATTTTACTTTTAGAGATTTTTATTAAATAAAACGGTGGATTTTAGAAGTAGTCCATGTATGTATATTCAATGTGGTCGAAAACAAACGGTACTAATGAAAAATCCATTACCATCTCCCTAAATATGTGTCATCTTCTATACAATAAAGTAAAGGAAGTTAGTGTGTCGAGTAGTGTTATCGGTAGATTATGTCTTACAAAAACGATATTTGATTCTACCTAGCCATTTTCTTTTGTATATGTTGCTAAAAAATAAAATGTAATTCGAATTAATTCCTGCGAGTAAAAATAATTTCATCGGGTCAGAATAGCTGCCATTTTTATAAAAAAAAAGTCATACCATACTGATTTACTTATCTTTGTTTGGAAAAAAAGCATAATATTGTCGAAAAGAAATTATATAATAAAGTAAAGGCAGTCAGTTTGTCGATTTTAGTAATCAATAGCTTTCGTCATGCAAAATCATTATTTGTTTGTGAGTAGCCATTTTCTTTTGTTGAACGTTGGCCTATGTTGTTAAGAACAGAAAACATCTAATTTAAACTAATTATTTGCTGAAAATACTTTGACTGTGTTGAAATTATTTTCGTATAGCTGAAAGAAGTGGGGAACTACATATGCACTTACTTCGCTTTGTTCGGAACAAACAAATAATATTTTTGAAATATTTATATAATAACGCAAAGACAAAACGAGTGTAGATTTTGTCATCGATAGCTTCCGTCATATAAACTCAATATTTAATTATGACTGGACATTTACTTTGGTTGAACAATGTTTCGTGTTGTTAAGAAATAAAATGTAACATGAATTAATTACTACCTGAAAATAATTTAATTAGGACGGAATTATTTTTGTATCACTGGGAGTAACTCCATGCACATTTACTTCTCTTTTTTAAAAGTAATATTTTGGAAATTTGGACGTAACTGTATTCGTCCAACAGATTTATTTCCCTTTGTTTGAACAAAAATTAACAATTTAAGAAATAGTCTATATTGTTACAAAAAAAGAAAATAAAAACAAATCGCAAGTAAATACACTACCGGGAATCGCCGGATAGGGACAACCAGTATATGAATTCAGACTGTCTGAACTGCTGACACCAGAGTTCGAGATAATGAAATTGACGATCACTATTTACTATCAATAAGTTACGTCGCTGTTTGGAATAATTTTGCATGCGGTATTTTAATAAGGGATTGCCTATATATGGACTAGTATTGTCACATCTAGGTTGGTGCATAAACCACTAGTGTCTCTCTCTCTCTCTCTCTCTCTCTCTCTCTCTCTCTCTCTTAGATAGGGTCTATACAAAGAAAATCTAATTTAATATAGGTCTCCTAGTGTCTACAAAGCTCTAGACACTGTTCCATCGTCGCCATGTAGCATCCCTGGGCATGTTTTACCAAGTACTTCAATTGAATGTGCTTTGAAGAAATTGCTGCACTGGTGTCACCTCGACGTCATACACCCGACAAACTCGACAATCAGCAAAACCCCACCCCTTCACTGTAGAGGATCCCAGAGGTCGAGACTCTTTCTATCCTAGTAGATTCTTTCTCTTAACTACCAGCCTTTTAATGCTATCCCTAATCGATGTTTCTTTTACTGTACTAACATGCACACGTTTAAATGTAATGTTAAACAAATATCTTGCTGAACAACTCCCCACTTAGGATACCCGTATAAATCTGGCCCCTAATTCACAGTAACCCCTTTACGTCTCAGTAACAATGTGCCTTGTTCGGAGTGATTAAAAAAAGAGAGTTGATTGTGACAGATAAGTAATGTAGTAATAAAAACAAATCTTCGATTCTCGGAAAGGACAGTTTTGTAATTGTTGAGAATAACTTCGAGGTTATTAGTCTTTGAAGGACAGTTATGTAGTTATATTTTATATGAAAATCACTCCAGACAAGGCATGAAGCTACTTGATGTAAGGATCGGGCAAGAACGAAATATGATTATCGCAAAGACAGGAGATGACTATTAGCCTTAGTCTTAAAAAGATTAAGCTTATAGGTAATAGGTAAACAGTCAACAGGAAGCGAGTTCAACAAGCTTGCAGTTCTTGGAATAAAGCTACTTGAATAGGAAGCTGTATTACAATGAGGTATCAAAACAGCGAATAGATGGAGACCACTAGACTAATGAGTCAAACGAGCTGGAACAAAAGAAGCAGGGAAAAGATCACATAATTCTGAAGAACACATGCCATAATAGTATTTATAGAAAAGACCGAGACTAAGCAGCATCACGTCTGTGAGAGAGAAAGAGGGTGCAGAGAAAGAGTGGGTGGGGAAAATCAAATAACAGTTATGTTTCTGCACCTTATCAAGAACCCTCAAATTGGACAGAGATTCACCAACCGAAATATGACAACAACACTCCATACATGGTCTGATAGAAGATTTGTAGGGATAGACAATAGCCTCAGGTGTGAGAAAGTGTTTGGAGCGATAGAGAGAACCGACTTTACGAGAAGCAGAAAAAGCAATGGATCTAATATATGAACTTCAAGAAAGATTTTATGAGAGAGAAAGATCAAGAAGTTGTTAGGAAGAACCTTGCATATAGAAGTTTACGAAGGAACACTTATGTAGTTGTTTAGAACTTCGCATTTCGTAGTTTGTGAAAAAAAAGTTTTGTACTTGTTAAGAAGAAATGAACATCTAGTAGTTTGTGATGAGCAGGACAGTTTTGTAGTAATTGAGAAAAACGTTGCATTTAGTAGTTTGGGAAAAAAACAGTTTTGTACTTGTTAAGAAGAAATGAACATCTAGTAGTTTGTGATGAGCAGGACAGTTTTGTAGTAATTGAGAAAAACGTTGCATTTAGTAGTTTGGGAAAAACAGTTTTGTACTTGTTAAGAAGAAATGAACATCTAGTAGTTTGTGATGAGCAGGACAGTTTTGTAGTAATTGAGAAAAACGTTGCATTTAGTAGTTTGGGAAAAAACAGTTTTGTACTTGTTAAGAAGAAATGAACATCTAGTAGTTTGTGATGAGCAGGACAGTTTTGTAGTAATTGAGAAAAACGTCGCATTAAGTAGTTTGGGAAAAAACAGTTTTGTACTTGTTAAGAAGAAATGAACATCTAGTAGTTTGTGATGAGCAGGACAGTTTTGTAGTAATTGAGAAAAACGTTGCATTTAGTTGTTTCGGAAAAAACAGTTTTGTACTTGTTAAGAAGAAATGAACATCTAGTAGTTTGTGATGAGCAGGACAGTTTTGTAGTAATTGAGAAAAACGTTGCATTTAGTAGTTTGTGAAAGAAAAGTGTTGTACTTGTTAAGAAGAAATTAACATCTAGTAATTTGTGAAGAGCAGGACAGTTTTGTAGTAATTGAGAAAAACGTTGCATTTAGTAGTTTGGGAAAAACAGTTTTGTACTTGTTAAGAAGAAATGAACATCTAGTAGTTTGTGAAGAGCAGGACAGTTTTGTAGTAATTGAGAAAAACGTTGCATTTAGTAGTTTGGGAAAAACAGTTTTATACTTGTTAAGATGAAATGAACATCTAGTAGTTTGTGATGAGCAGGACAGTTTTGTAGTAATTGAGAAAAACGTTGCATTTAGTAGTTTGGGAAAAAACAGTGTTGTACTTGTTAAGAAGAAATGAACATCTAGTAGTTTGTGATGAGCAGGACAGTTTTGTAGTAATTGAGAAAAACGTTGCATTTAGTAGTTTAGGAAAAAACAGTTTTGTACTTGTTAAGAAGAAATGAACATCTAGTAGTTTGTAAAGAGCAGGACAGTTTTGTAGTAATTGAGAAAAACGTTGCATTTAGTAGTTTGTGAAAGAAAGGTTTTGTACTTGTTAAGAAGAAATGAACATCTAGTAGTTTGTGAAGAGCAGGACAGTTTTGTAGTAATTGAGAAAAACGTTGCATTTAGTAGTTTGGGAAAAAACAGTTTTGTACTTGTTAAGAAGAAATTAACATCTAGTAATTTGTGAAGAGCAGGACAGTTTTGTAGTAATTGAGAAAAACGTTGCATTTAGTAGTTATTGAAAGAAAAGTTTTGTACTTGTTAAGCAGAAATGAACATCTAGTAGTTTGTGATGAGCAGGACAGTTTTGTAGTAATTGAGAAAAACGTTGCATTTAGTAGTTTAGGAAAAAACAGTTTTGTACTTGTTAAGAAGAAATGAACATCTAGTAGTTTGTAAAGAGCAGGACAGTTTTGTAGTAATTGAGAAAAACGTTGCATTTAGTAGTTTGTGAAAGAAAGGTTTTGTACTTGTTAAGAAGAAATGAACATCTAGTAGTTTGTGAAGAGCAGGACAGTTTTGTAGTAATTGAGAAAAACGTTGCATTTAGTAGTTTGGGAAAAAACAGTTTTGTACTTGTTAAGAAGAAATTAACATCTAGTAGTTTGTGATGAGCAGGACAGTTTTGTAGTAATTGAAAAAAACGTTGCATTTAGTAGTTTGGGGAGGCCAATTTAAATAGTTTCTTGAAATAGTTGGCGAAGGACCAATTGTGTAGGTGTTAATGAGAAATTTTCCTTTCGTAATGTGTGAAATGACAGTAACGTACTTATAGATAGAATAATTGTTTAGAAAAATAATGCATCTAGTAGTTTGCGAAGGAACGATGAAGTAGTTTTCTAGATGAACTTCGCACTTCGTAGTTTGTGAAATGACAATGAAATGACAGTTACTTTATGATTGGGACGATCTTCACATTTAGTCATTTGCATATTTGATAGAATTCGCTTTAGCTAGCTGCTTCTGTTGCTGATTGTTTTTGCTGTGGAGCGAATCCGACTTCTTCACAAATGCTACGACGATCGTGCTTCAGGATTATCTAGTCTAGATGACGTTTTCCTCGTTTAACGTGGCTATTCGTTATATCTGCTATACTCACGACACCAACAGCATCAATGCCCATCATTGCATACGAAGTCGTAGAAGGTTTGGCCCAGGACACACAACGGAATGCCGGATTCACAAGTGCATGAGGAATGTTCTTCTCACAATTCCGTTGATTTGAACTTCTGAACCTGATATCACCTTGCTTAACATAGACACTGAGGCAGAGACAACCAGAAGACGACGAATCCTGATGTTGACTCCTGTGTTTTCACAAGAGCCCTGTTAACCTGGTCGCTGCCCAAATGCAGCTGGGCGCCAGACCTGTCTGCCATAGTTGATTCTGCCAGATATCAGAGTTCCAGACTACATAGCTCTGAAAGTACCATGTTTCCACTCCTATTACAGCGGGCGTAAATGGTTGGAATTTACGGAGGCGGAGTCTGCTACTGATGGCACACTCTTATCGGTGGGGCTTTTTTGTCAAGCTGCTTCTGATTGTTATTTTCTCGGTAGTGAAGATGCTAGGAATTATTGTTTCGATGGATAAGCCGAATGAGACAAGGCATTCTAAAAAGTGGCTCGCCAACAGTTATACTATATTGATATAAACAACCGTTTTTCTTATACATCATCGATTTTACTTTCGAAATAATTTTTCATAATTGTTGATTTTAAGTTCAATAAAAGAGGTTTAATTCTCTCAATATAAAGTTAGGTATGTGTAAATCAAGAAAAAAATGATTTTTAATAAAAAAATATTTGCATCCTCTACATGGTTTTAATGGGCATTTAGCCTAATTTAACAATATAATTTTCTTAAAAAGTTCTTTAAAAACACTTATTCCATTCTCTCTCTCTCTCTTTCTCTCTCTCTCTCTCTCTCTCTCTCTATATATATATATATATAGATAGATGGGATCAACTCCTAAACTAATGAACTGGTCATTATAAGCTTTTAAATATATATTCTAGGCAACATGGTGAGTAACATGGGCACATTATTTTTTTTGTAAACTTCACAAAAACTGGCATCCCCTAAAACGCCTTTAAAATAAGCGGAATAGAATCAATTCAATAGAGATAAGTATTGCTCTATATTAAATGTTGAGTTATATTATGTAAGAAAAGTTTAACTAGACAGTGAGTGTCAATAATATGTATGTGTTTCGTCAACTCCTAAACTAATGAACTCATGATTATGAATTATGGGATACGAATTCCAGGAAACACGGTGAGTAACGTCAGCACATTATTTTTTTGTAAATTATACTGTTAAGCGGATGCTCCTCCAAAACCGCACCCTATACTTTCAAAAAAAAATGTAAAAAATATTTTTTTTAAATATTGTATATACCCATCCTTTGACGGGTATTCTGATAGTTATATAGATAAGATAAAGTTCACAAATAAAACTATTAAAATTATACACGAGAAATCGATTTAATTCTAAACAATGCCATATTTTAATTAGTGTAAACGAATAATAAAGAAGAATATTTTGCTACATTTTTATAATCACCTTATTTGTCGAATGACCTTTTTATCTATACAAGGGGCACATAAGTAAACGTCATAGTCTATATAATAAAAGTAAACGTACGTGGGTCCGGCGCGCTTCGCGGTATTAGGAGAAAGAAAGATAGAAAGAGGTAGCAATAGCATTAGTTTTGTCTTCTTATTCTTATCGTGTCATTTTTGTTTTTTTATTATCGATTAGTTTTGTATTTTTCGTATCGATTAGTTTCGTTTCAATGATTGCAAGTAGTGGATAAAAATCAAATTGCAAAGCGATAGTGAGTAAGCACAGCCAACTAGTAAACTAGAAATACCTAATTCCTAGAAAATTTTGAAAATTTTCGGATTTCTAGAAAATGCCTAAAAAATTCTTAATTCCTAGAAAAAGTTTGAAAAATTCCTATTTCCTAGAAAATTTTGAAAAATTTCTAATTCCTAGAAATTTCCTAAAAAAAGAAATCTATTAATTCCTTAAAATACATTTTTTTCTTTCGAATATTAACATTGATTATTAATATTAATATTAATATTAATATTAATACTAATATTTATTTTAATATTAATATTAATATTAACATCTCAATTTTCGGGAATTGATGCTGGCCAATTTCAGTTCAGTCGAACTAAAGAGAATCGTAGAAATTCAATTTGAAAATGAAAAGTTTTTTTTCACTTCAAAAAATTACATTTTTTTACTAATTGACCATCAATTACCAAGGCTAAAAGCCACGTGAGGATAAATATAAATAAAGTTGTCAATTTGATGATAGAACATGACTAGGATTAATTCATAGGATGACGTGACAAATATTTGTTTATATTAAACTTGAAAACAATCATGTGGTAGTCTGTAGGGAAACATTCCTGTGGTAACGTGTTCCACAGGTTAGAATTCCTTGTGCATCATTTTAAATTATTATGTGCTTATAATTATTAGGAAGACCCGGTATTGCTCGGGAGTTAATGAGCATCATTACTATGTACTTTTTAACTATAACACTATATTACTTTCTTTGTTTTTACTGCCCCCTCCCCTTGTTTTGCACCTTAATATGGCTGGAAGTATCTAAAATGCAAACTCTCTGAATTAATATCTTATAAATATAGTTTGAATTTTATTTAAGTCGAATATATGCATATTTCACATTAACAATTACGCAGAGATTCTGGATCACTTCCATTGTCTTCCCCGGAGAATTCTATGCATATGATATAAATTTCATCAATATAGGATATATTTTAAATTTTAAAGGAGGATCGGGCCTCATAGCTCCCTTAGGTTAGGAGTACACTTTAAAATTCAGGAAACTTCCATTGTCTTCCCGAGAAAATTTTAAACATATGATTTAAATTTCATTAAAATAGGATATATGTGAGATTTAAATAGGGTTATGTCTTAATAACTCCCTTATGGTTTACTGGGAGATTTGGGAATTCTTCCATTGTCTTGTCTTGTAAATGTTACATAAGAATACACTTTTAAATTTTAGGTAGATTTTCTTTTACCTTTCTATAGGGAACACACAAATATCACACACACAGGCATTGAGTTTTATTTATATAGAAAGATTAAACCTATTTATGAACATATGTTTTGCTATATAAAAATAAACAAAATAGCTAAGCAAACTTTTATAGATTTTAAAATGAAGGCTTATATTAAAGTCATAGTAAATGTACGAAATTTCACTCGGTCCTTCGTTAAGACTAATTCAGCACGTTTCATTAAATTCCAAACAGTCTTGGTCAATTCATCTGTTTTAATGGCATTCATTTTTTCTTCAGTGCGAGATAGAGATCAAATAGATATTCAGGATTGTGGTGATGATAAACACAACATTTAGAAGCACCCAAAACAAATAATCTATGGGGCTTTCTCACCGCAATCACTTGACTTGTGTCCCTATAGTATCGGTCCTGTGAGCTCATAAGAGTTCCTCTACAACAAGCCCGACAATCTACCGAAAGTAATTTATTACTGAATATATAATTATGTAATCCACATTATTACAACGTATAGAAGATCAGTTTAAACTAATAATGATGATCAATGGATAAAAACTAAAATTGCAAACTCTTTTGACATGACAATGGGTGCCTTGGAGTCTGAAGAGGAATAAAATCTTGTGTGGCTATATATTCTATATATCCTCACAAATACTGATATCGGCCTCTATAGAGATGATTAATTAATCCGACCAAACCCAAAATATGAAGAATTAGCAATACAAGTATCTTTAGAATTAAACCACTGGATTAACACGTCCGAAGAAATCGTTTGGCTTAATAATATCGAAAATAAAACTTAATCTACTTTCCTACAATTCGACAGCGTAGATCCATCTATAGTTGAAGAACTTTTTTAACATCGTCCTAGAGTTCACTTAACAACTATCAATACGAGGCTGTCAAATAATAATGACATTTGATTTAAATTCCTACAGTAAAAGTATGCAAATAAGAATAAATAACAAGCCGCGCATGCGTGGTCTCCCTCTTTATGTGACTCGATGTGGCGAGTGTAAAATGCAATAAATTTGGGAAATTTGGAGCATTTTTGACCCCCCCCTTTGACCCCCTGGAGACTTGAACCAGAATTTTTCTGCTCATTTTATATCCAGAACAATTACCTCTACATTTTGGCCAAGTTTCAGAAAAATTGAATGGATGGATCAAACGTTATGGGAGAAAATAGTCATTTTTTGCCATTTTAGGAGCACTGTGACCCCCTGGGGGCGCGAACCAGATTTCTTTCAAGGTCAGCGATACTTTTTTTCTATTAGGAACAATTGCCTCCATATTTTGGCCACGTTTCAGAGAAATTGAATGGATGGATGAAAAGTTATGGGGCAAAAAATGTCATTTTTTGCCATTTTGGGGCCTTTTGACCCCCTGGGGGGCTAACCAGATTTTTTTTCAAAAATTGGAGAATGTCACTTTCTAACATTACAAAAGTTACAACTTCATGCAAAATTTCAGAGAAATTGAATGGATGGCTGCGGAGAAAAATCCGGACGGACGGACGGATGGACAAATGGACAGATGGACGGACGGATGGACAGACGGACGGACGGACGAAAATGCCTCAAAACATAGGTCTCCCGATTTTATAAATCGGGGAACCAATTAGTGTAACGCGATGAGATTAAGCATAAATCAGTGACGAAGGATTATTAAAACGCATTTTGTTGGCATTGTATGGCGTCAGTCAGCGGACAATTATATTTAAAATCTGGTAAAACAATGAGGTTTTAAAATAGGTGAAATAGTTTATAAGAAATATTAGTGGTACTTACAAAAATATCCGAATCAGAATTAATGATATAAATCATGACGCATAGAATATAGTTAAATGAATAGGCATGCAGATAAGAAGAGAGAGAAAGAAAGAGAGAAAGAGAGAGAAAGATAACTCGGAAAAGACAGAGTAGGAAGGACAAAGACTTAAGTTTACGTTAAGCCAGGTACAAACACAGTGATTCACTGCCGTCTTCGCAAGAACACTAGTTACAATTGAATCCTGTTTTTATGTTTTCGTATAAATAAACAGAAGGAAACCTTTTTTTTTTCAACAAAAAGCAAATTGTACGAGTTTTCTTCTTTGTGGTGTCTTGTCTGTACTAACAAAGTAATTAACCAAGAAAAACATGAAAAGCAAGCAGCAGTAACAAGAAGAGGCAGCAACAAAAGCAAATTAACCGACACGCTACAACAGTTTTATTAGTACCGTACGATACTACTCTATTAAAAACTGGTTAAATTAAGTTACAGCTTTGTTCTACTTGAACAACGTGGAGACGTACATGCACCATTTCTCGTTAACCGTATTTATAATAGTGTTATGCCAATTAAATACAACCACTTCTGTTAATGTAAACACTAATGGCAGTGTATATATAAAAAGCAATAGTCGATAAAGGACTAGCAACTGACGCGAACATTTGATTTACGCCCTTTGTGAGTTTTTCTCTAATCTCAACCAATTGAATACACTTTTCTTCTTTCTGTAAACAACAACTAAAATGACAAACACGTAACCAAATCAGACGCACGCAAGTCTCAAAGAGGGAAATCAAAATGGCGCTAAAACTGTCACAAAATGGCATCCGACATTCTCATTAAGTTGGGTGCGCTTATTAACATTTTAAGTGATAGTTTAATGAGAAAGAATTTGATTATGCTTTTTGAAAAAACTAAGTACTATTTAGAGCGGTGATAAATGAACTACACGTTTTTACATTTAAATACGAAAAGTTAAACTTAAAATAAAAAGAACGGTTATTATTAAAACGCGTTCATTCAATCTACGCGTTTATTGTGGCAGTGATTATTGTAAAAACAGCTTCAAAACTTGAGTCAATCCAACGAAAATGTTATGCATATATTCAAGATATTGTCACAAGTAACATACCATTTTTTATAAGACTTGGCCGTGTAATTATTTTCTGAATATGAAGATGTATTGAAGACATAAGCGTGACAGACTAAATTAAATATCATTACATACTTAAAGACCCAAGAAAATGTTATTTAAAATTTGAACGTGACAGACCGAAGGACTGTCCAACCAAGCCCGGCATAGAGATACAACGTACTTTTAAAACTTTAACCTCAAATTGGAAAAGTCCAACCTCAAATTAAAAAGTGCAAGCTTAAATAAAAAAAAGGGTTAGCTTCAAATTGAAAAAGCTCAACTTCAAATTTTAAAAGCCCAAATTTAAAATTGAAAAGCTCAAATTCAAAATTCGACACTGTTAATTCAAAGGCTTAATTTTAAATTTAAAAGCAACTTTTAAGTTTAAATTAAACTAAACATTAAATTTAGGAATTTAACCTAAAATTAAAAAACTCGGCTTCAAATTAAAAGGCTTAATTTCAAACTAAAATACTCAAATGTATATTCAAAGCGCTCAAATTTAAATTAAAAAAAGACGTACATTAAAATAAAAGACTAAACTTAAAATTAAAAAGATAAAGTTTAAATTCATGAAAGCATTTTTAAATTAGAAGGTTTAACTCCAAATAAAAAGCTAATCTTTAAATTTAAAAATCTCAAATTTAAAATTCATAAAGCTATACTTTAAAAAAATAAAAAGGCTGTACTTTAAAACTAAGAAAGCTCAACTTTAAAATTAAAAAGTTCGACTTTAAATTAAAAAGCTCAACATCAAATTAAAAATCTCAGCTACAAATTAAAAATCCCAATTTTAAATTGAAATAACTCAACTTTTAAATAAAAAGTTCAACTTTAAAACAGAAATTTCTACTTCAAATTAGGAAGATCAACTTCAAATTAAAAAAGTTCACCTTCACCTTAAAAGGCTCAACTTTAATCAGAAAATCATACAACCGATAAAGCGGTTGTTTGTAAATTAATATTACGTCTTCTTGTTGTTGACTTGCTAGGGGTTAGAAATAAAGACACAATAGATTATCTAAGTCAACAATATTAACAATTTACAATACTACAAAACGTGTACAAATGAGAGGATTACCAACGAGATTGTTCAGTCTGATTGTCAGAGCTTTGCGTAAGAAAACTACAACCTTCAGTTCATATGTAGGGAGAGTTCATGCGTGCGTGGGTAAATTACTATAACACCCCTTCTACGTATTTACTCCGCGGGAGTCTCAATGCCCTTTTTTCTTTGAGTTAACGACGATAAAGTCCATCATTTTCCGTGTCCTCTTTAAACGCTTGCAGTATTGGCATGCCAGAAGTAACTGACATCCATGACTTTATGAGGGCCACTGTCAGCATTGTGGGGCAAGGTTTTATGATTTGGTTCGAATGTCTCTTATGAGTAAGCTAGAGACCTTTAATAATGTAGACAATATTGCCTACTCTTTTCTCAATTTGATCCACTTCCCAGAAAAAAACTTATTACAACGAAACATCCGGAAAAACCTTTTTCTCTATGTTGGTAGCGTTTTTCGAGCACAGTGTTTGTTTGGCTAGGTTTTGTTCGTTTGGGGAATAACTTGTCGAACGCAGACCTGATTTTACGCGCAAACATTACCCTAGCTGGGGGTGATGATGGTGTTGTTGTTGGGCCTTATTCGATATACCAGAAGGAACTTTTGTAAGAATTTTCCTTGTCAGTGACACATGCCTCTTTTCAGCGTATCAACAAAGCGTTCGGCTAGTCCGTTAGACCTCGCGTGATATGGAGCGATGGTGATATCATTCATCTAGAATGGTTCGCAAAAGTCCTTAGTCGTTGAACGTAATTTATGTTCACTTGTCAGATACTAGACAATCGAGTACCACAAATCTGGCGAACAATTTTTGGTGGATATTGATTATAATGTGTGTAGTGGAACTTTTAGGTCTAAGGACTTCGGGTCGTTTCGAAAAACTATCTACTATAATAATATAGTGAAATCCGTCTATCAGACAGAGTTTGGAAATAAATACGTCCGAACACAGTCACGTAACAGGTCAAAAAGGAAGATATTTCTTTTTTCTTGGCTACATTTCATTCAGGACTTCCTGTTCGTAACGTCATATCTTGACTCGTAGTTCTAAGTGCAATTTTCAATTCCTCTGCTTAATCTAGCCTTATGTGTAAAATGACGTTTTTAACACTATACATACGATCAAATATCACTTCAGTTACAGAGGGTCCAAGGCTCGGAATAAAATTAAACGATCGTATTTACTAACTTTCCAAGTAACGTCGTGTGTGTCTGCTCCCCACGATACTGGGTTGAGCTCTTTGGTAAGCGAGCTAATTTGCTCAAACTTTGCGTAAATTCATAGCCCTTCATGAAAAATGAAGAACTCATGTAGCTTGATAATTTCGATTACGCACTAATAAATTTCTCTTACACGTGGCGGTAGATGATGGCTCAGTGTTTTCGACGCTCGACTGCATTGTTTAAATATACGCTTCCCCAATGAGACGTTACCGATCCTGACATTCCTTCTGTCCAAGATGGCGACAGACACTCAACCGGAAAGACAAGCCGCATAATTGACAAGGCAGCATTTAAAGCCGAGAGTCAAATATGAGTGACGTCACGCATTCAGAATATGGAACTCGTCTCGCGCCATTGTCTGCAGTTTATAATTGACAACCGTCAAGTCTTTCTTTTCTTTAGAGAGGCGTCCTTGCTTCTTTATGAGAGGTTCTGTCCGTCGGTTGTATTGTATACCGCATAAACATGCTGACACACCGTAGTTAAGCGGGGTAGAGATTGGTCAATACCAGATGGCTGACCATTTGGGAATACCTGGCAGTGTATGTGGGAGGTTGGTGACACCCACTTGCAAACAAACAAATAAATAAATAATGTTTTCATCTCCCCTAGTTGGGATATACATACGACTAGGAACCGCTTGTGAATTCAATATTCCTTATAAACCTATAAAATACCAACCCCCTCTTTCTCTCTCTCTCCCTCTCTCTCTCTCTCTCTCTCTCTCTCTCTCTCTCTCTCCAGACAAAACAAGGATATTCTTAATAAACACTCATATATCTCTGTATTTAGCGCTAAAAATTCTATTTCCAACTTAAGCCTGTCACACTAAATAAAATCCTATTTCAAACTATCTATTCAAAGATTCCAGTAATCATATGGTCTACGGACTCGAGAAAAAGAGTTTTACAAACTATATGGCAAATATACCCTGTGAACCTAGTGCAAGAGAGATCCAAACAATTGCACTTAAATGGACGGTCAGAACCCTAAAAAGATCTCTCGGTTAGAGTCTCTTAAATAGCGGGTGAATGTCTAGCATCATATCGATAGTCTCATGACTAACAAAAACAACAAAATAAGAAAATTAAAAAAGGGTTAAACGAAAATACTATTTTAAACTTAGCGTGACGGACTGATGAACGATCCTTTCAAACCTTAACCGCGACAGATCGACAAAAATGCCATTTTTAACTCAAACATGACACAGGGACAAAATATAATGCGTGTTCCCTTGTCACGCCTCACTTTAAAATACAATGTTTGTTTGTCTGTCACGATTAAGCTTGAAATATAATGTTGGTTCATTCATCACCCTTTAGTTTGAAATATAATGTTTGTCCGCCTGTCACAACTTCGTTGTTAATATAATGTTTGTCTGTTTGTCCGTTTGCCACGCCTTAGTTTGAAATATATTGTTTGTCTGTATGCCACGTTTTAGTTTTTAATATAATGTGTGTCCGTCTTTCACGATTTAGCGTTAAATATATTGTTTGTCTGTCTGTCACGATTTAGTTTTTAATATAATGTGTGTCCATCTTTCACGATTTAGCGTTAAATATATTGTTTGTTTGTCTGTCACGATTTAGTTTGAAAGATATTGTTTGCCCGTCTGCCACGCTTTAAATATAATGTTCGTTCGTTTGTCACGATTTAGTTTGAAATATAATGTTTGCCTGTCTGTCACGATTTAGTTTGAAATATAATGTGTGTCTGTCTGTCATGATTTAGTTTGAAATATAATGTTTGCATGTCTGTCACAATTTAGTTTGAAATATGATTTTTGTTTGTCTGTCACGATTTAGTTTGAAATATAATGTTTGTCTGTCACGATTTAGTTTGAAATATAATGTGTGTCTGTCTATCACGATTTAGTTTTAAATATAATGTCTGCCTGTCTGTCACGATTTAGTTTGAAATATAATGTGTGTCTGTCTGTCATTATTTAGTTTGAAATATAATGTTTGCTTGTCTGTCACGATTTAGTTTGAAATATAATGTGTGTCTGGCTGTCACGATTTAGTTTGAAATATAATGTTTGCATGTCTGTCACGATTTAGTTTGAAGTATGATTTTTGTTTGTCTGTCATGATTTTGTTTTAAATATAATGTTTGTCCGTCTGTCACGCTAAGTTTGAAATACTATTTTCGTTAATCTATCTTAAGTTTGAAATAGAATTTTCAGCGGTAAACGCAGATATTTAATAGACGCTTATTAAGAATATCTTTGTTTTGTCTTGAGAGAGAGAGAGAGAGAGAGGGAGGGGGAGAGAGGGGGAGGGCGTTTTCTTATAGACGTTCAGGTGTGTCTCTTCCCTCGATCCCGTCAACATCGTTTATACCCACTTCTCAAAAAAGCCCGGTCCTTCGTGGCACATTGTATTCTCTTAATTCAACCTGTCTGGATACCGTATCGAATTCGCCCCGTGTGGCGCTTAACGGTGAACCACCGCCGTTGCGTTCAAATTGCGTTGCAGTAAATGTATGTACAGTCAATCGAAAGCACCCGTATAAACAGGGTCATCATCCGGTGTTTTTGGACTTTTTAGACTGAAGCAATTTCGTTTCGGTTTATTTGGATATTTGAATTATCTCCTCATACCGACGTTAAGTCAATTTTGTGCCCGATATTTTTAACGCCTTCAGAGCACTCTTGTGTACCAGATATTTTAATGTATTTCATTTAACTACACTGATTGGAAACCTGGGTGTGCCAAGTTCGAATACAGTATGTTCCACAGGATCACTTTTATAAAACCCACACCTGACTTTGTGTCTAACCCCCATGGAGAGGAGATAAATAGCATATCCGATGTTATTTTATATTTGTAATCATGTTCACTTTAAATAACCTTGTGAGTAACAAAGCAGGAGTTTAATAACTCCTGCAAGAAATAGGTATTTTTTACAGAGCTCCATTGTGTGATGTTTAGCGTGACAGACTGATGAACAATGTCTTCAAACCTTAACCGTGACAGATCGACGAAATTACCAGAAAAAAATTGTATTTGGCAATCTCACAGGTGAACGAATATAAAAAGATAGGTGTTTGCTGAATGACACGTAGAATATGCATGCGTCCTTCTAGTTATTTAGTAGATTTGAAGCTCATTGCTCTCTAAGTAGATGTTCAAACGCAGACACGTTTTCTTATATTTAGATAGATATGCGTCGTCTCTGCTTTTGCTCAAAAACGGTTTTATAAATAATAAACGGATTTATTTTTGAATGTTACAAATAGCCCATGATAATAGATTTATTTTTATTTCACCTGCTGTTGTCTACTTGGTTCACTGTCGACTTTGCAACTATATTTGATCACGATAAATTCGGCCAGGAATTATTTTTAATCATTTGTTTGTTTAACAAGCCAGCGGCTGTAATGACTTTCGTTCTAAATGTATTCACCAGGTTTTCGCCCCCAAATCCAGTTCAACCCGGGGGTCAGGAAACCCCCCAGAAGACAACTATCGAGCCCAGCAGAACGGCAGCAAAACAAGCAGCCTTTTACGAGGCTAAAATCAAACTAATTGCGATAACTCTTTACCACTGCCTACTCCATCTACCTGACTCAAGCCTGCCTCTTCCAGTCTCCAGCAGTTTTTTACAGACTCCAGAAGTTCAGCCATCTGCAGCAACACAACTCTCACCAGCAGCCCTCGATTCTCTCAGCAATCAAACATCCCTTTTCTGGGCTAACAAAAGCGATTAACGTTTCCACACTTTACTACTACCTTCTCAATTCACCCGATTTCCAGCTCATCTCTTCCAGTCTCCAACAGTCCAACACCTTGCAACAGACCCCAGCACCCTGCAGCAGTCCCCGGCAACCTCCAGCACTCTGCAACACTCTCCAGCAGCTACCTATCGTTTTGCGGTACTCTCCGGCGGCCCACAGCTCACTCCAACAGATCCAACCCTTGGTCACGATCATACGGACCAGATCTACCTGAAGCAGCTCATCACACTTTAGAGACGTCTACACAAATCTCATTGTGACACCAACCAAAGCTGTCAAGGTTCCTGTCTCTGTCGTTTCGGTTTTTCCAGTGTAGTAACACCTGTCGTTCCAGCCTTTCCTGCCTCCAGTGACGTCACCTCATCTATCATTCACACGTTGTTACTTTTATGGCAAATAAACGATTCTATTTAACTCTATTCATCTGCGTTTGTCCCCTCTTCTTTGTCATTGGTGTTTACTTTCTTGCCTGTGTCTTCTTTCTTAGTTGTGAAGTCGATAAACATCAACGATCGACCTCGCAACACCTCCTTAAAATTTCAAATACGTAGATCCGATGTTAATGAAATGTAAACCATATGTATAAGACACTAGTTCAGAGAGTTTTCCAACATTTCAGCTTCTTCTGGGGCGAAACGGGAGGAGCATTAAAAACAAAGGAAGTAATATAGTTTTATGAGCACAGTGAAAAACGACATAGTAGTCATCATCATTCGATCCAGGACAACGTCAGGTGTTCCTGCTAATTATTACTAATTTAGTATAATAATAAAAAGATAGATAAATAATATTTTTAAAAAATAGGTGTTTGCTTAATGACACGTAAAATATGCATGCGCCCTTTCTTGTTATTTAGTAGATTTGAAGTTCATTGCTCTCTAAGCAGATGTTCAAACGCAGACACGTTTTCTTATTTTTAGATAGAAACGCGTCGTCTCTGATTTTGTTCAAAAACGGTTGTGATAAATTATGAACGGATTTTTTTTTAATGTTACAAATAGACCATGACAATAGATTTATTTTTATTAAATGGTAAATTAAATATTAACATATGTTCTACTCGATGGGAAATCTAGAGAGAAAGAACCATCTAAAATGGCCGCGAGAGAAAGATCAATATATTATCTGTCAGCGGATGAGTCGATCGCCGAGAATAGACGCCATTTTGAGATTGTAGTGGCGTGAATCACGTTAAAATCTCGTGCTAATGGCGTCGGTGTTAATAGCGTGTCTTTTCGATCTATCTATATGCATGTGGGTTTTATTTTCTATCTTAAAACGTAGAATCGTGATATTTATACGAAAGTCATTCTATAAAGTTAGCAGTGTTCATATGAGATCAGGATATGGTTTCCTTTTCTTAATGTCTAAATGATATACATATCTTTCTATGTTTATAATGCTAAGGAGATTCTAATTTTGCTCGCTTGCTTGTTTGCATATCGAAAGTTTTAGATGATGGGAGGAAGGACGAATGAGACGAGAAGTAGGGAGAAAAGATGAAGAAACAGAGGGGGGAGTATAATAGAGGGAATAGTAGTAGCAGCAACAGCGATCTTCTAAAATCCGACACTTCCGCTCCAGGGTAGAGGCGATGGCAACGTGGTAGTATCGCAGCTACGTCGTCTGGAACTCCTATAATATGGCCGCAATCCGTCTAGCAGGGCTCTGATTAAAATCCAAGCAGAGTCAGCATCAGAATCCGTCACGTTCGCGTCGTCTCTGTCTCTGTGTATGGCAAGTAGAGCAAATCCTCCCCGACTTTGCATGCAACCACTGAGCTTTACTGCTCTCTGTGTCGGGGATAAACACCTGCTATCCTGCAGGTTAACAAATAGCTGAAAGCAGCAAGGAAGCCTTCATGCAGACTAGACAGTCTTGAGGCACGATCTTCGTCAGCTCTACGCAGAAATCCGACTCGCTTAACAAATAAAGAAATAAATAGGATATTACAGTGTAAAAAAGGGACAAAATTACGTAATAAATAAATGACGTAAATAACGAACAATAGAGTAAAGAAAGTGACGTAATTAAATAAATAACCCTACGTACGACGTCGTTTCGAGCTAACGGCTCTTATCAGTGCAGGGAAATAATAATCTCAGACGGTCACAGAGCGCGAACCTTGAATCTGTAAGTGTTAACTTAGTCCTTGAGGCTCTGTAAAATTGTCACGTAATTACGGAGAAATTAAGTGATATTTACACTGAAAGCGGCGTGTATAAATATCTAGACATACGATAGAACTCAACGACAGAGTCGGAGTATCGCACTGGAGCTTCAGGTGAGTGTCTATTTCTAATCTCTTCGCTAGTGCTCTACTTTCAATTTTACTTGAAAGGGGCTTCTTATAATATTAAATTATATTTATTTTTTTAATACTAGAAGAATACTGGTTCAATGGAGTGTTAAAATGAATAATTCGAAGAGAACAGTTTTATCGCCACTTGGATGTCAGCTTACGAAGAGTAAAATAAAGATATAATGATACTAAACTTTATGTCTAGAATCTGTATTCCAATCTTCCGCCCATGGAGTATTGTTGCCACATCTTGGCTGGTGTACCATCCACTAGTCTCTGCCTCTTAGACAAGGTCCAAAAAAGAGTCGCTAACTTAATAGGTCCCTCACTATCCACCAAGCTCCAGCCCCTGTCACATCGCTACAATGCTGACTGTACCGACATGCAAGAAATTTAAAACAATTGTAAACAAGCATCTCGCTGCACAGCTCCCAATTTAAGATGGCTCCCAAAACTTTCACACTAATTCTCAATAACCCCTTACATCTACAGTGAAAGCTTGCTTTGTTTGCGATAAGCTATGTTAAAGAATTTTTTTAAAACTCCATTACATGATTTGTATTTTTTAATGTAAAAAAAATTATGCTTAAGCTTAAGAGGTCTTCAGAAGAAATGTGCATTCAAGAAATCTTGCTAAATTGGTGTCTAACGCCAACGGGTTAAATTAAATGCAAATTTGATATATTTGAATTTTCAAATGAGAAGTTGTACTCATATTAAGCCCCCTAAAAACCCTATAAAATATTCCACAGAAACTGAAATTTTGAGAAGATTTATTAATTGAGGGCTAATGGATGTTGTTAAAATTTCACATATCTCAATTTTCACGAAGGGCCTCCAACCCCTTTTTAACCCCTTTGTATAAAACTAAATTAAACTTTCGGATCCCTTACGCCTCTTACATGTGTTCCCAAATTCATAATGATCGGTTAATCAGTTTATGAGTGAATCCCGAACATGTAGACACTTGCACACACACACACACACACACACATACACATATATATATATATATATATATATATATATATATATATATATATATATATATATATATATATATTATATTACTCTTGTTCGAAGTGTAACTGACCGGGGGGATACAATATAAAGCAGCGCTTGACCGACCCGTCCATTGGAGTCGACAGTTAAAGGAGGAGCTGGCATGCGTACCATTCTGTATGATACGTCAGGCGTATGGGGTGGGCTGAAAGAGAAAAGGAGGGGGAGAGGAGGTAAAGGGCATGGGAGAAGTGATAGGAGCCAGCCAGACGGATATGTCCGAGTGACGACCGACACTTGGACACGCTATCTCCCCATTAGCCGATCGATCGATCGAAGCCCCTTCTCAAAGGTAATTGGTGTTTGTCGTATCATTATTGTTATTGCAGAACCCCTTCCTCTCTCTCTCTCTCTCTCTCTCTCTCTTTATATATACATTCTCTCTCTCTTGCTCATGTCTCTCTCTCCCTCTCTCTCTCTCTCTCTCTCACTCTCTCTCTCTCTCTGTCTTTCTCGTTCTCTCTTTTCATTATTTGTTTTGTTTTATGTTTTCTCTGCTCGTCCGACCGCTTCACAGCCAACGACAGGTTATAGCTACGCGCAGCCAATTAGAAATATGCTGCCCGACGAAAAAAAGTAGGCCGTGTTTGTTTTCCAAATTTCATAATAATAAAAAAAAAACTAGTAAAAAAAAAATGTTTGTCGGTTTTCGTCAGCCATCTGGCCGTGAAGATGGTTTAGGCTTTTCGGAAAATACTGGCTGATTTTTCGACTCACCTTAAAACAAAGTTTAGGTTGCTATTTTTAGAGCTTTCCAGAAAAGAGGCGCGCTCTTGCAACGCTCTCCTTTTTGCTGCAGCTAAAGAGTGAGGGGGGATAATTTTTTCATCCGTCAGTAGGGAGGTAGATAAATAAGGACTTATTTGAAAATAAGGTGCTTATCCAGATTAAGGGAGACATTAAAAAAAATCAAACAACCTGAGGAATATATGTTTGATGTACGCATCTGTAATGGGCTGAATATATCCTATACCAAAAATCACGTAAATTAATCAAGTAGTTTTAATTTAATACATAAAAATTACATATTACCAACACACGAATGACGGGAAAATACGTCGTCCATTACGAGATATCCAAGGGATATTCAAGGGGGGGGCTAACTATTGCATACAGCGTTGATTTGTGTATCGTTTATGGCGGTGTTGGGGCAAAGGCATGATCAGAGTACATACATTCATTCGTTTATCGGTAAAATATAATTTTTATTTATTATTAAATAAAAACTAATTCATAAATTTACGTGATTTTTTTTTTAACATAGTTCACTCCCAACAAGGCAGGCCGCCATTGAAGACGTAAGAGGTTACTGAGAAAAAGGATGAAAGTTTGAGGGAGGGTAAACCTAAATTGGTAGCTGCGCAGCGAGATATTTGTTTACATTAGTTTTAACTTTCTGCATTTCAGTACCATCACAAAAACAGGGAGCAGGGAGGGAGTTCTAGAGTCCAGCAGCACGAGGAAAGAAGTGTTGGGGTAAAAAGCTCTTCGGCATCGGATGACCTCCACAGTGAATGAATGAGAGTTGGCAGATTGTTGGGTTGGTCTAGTGAATTTACGTCATGGAGGCATCAGAGCAGCAAGTTTATCAGAGCACAATCCATTGAAGTGCTTCTAAAACAGACACAAGGAAGCAACATTGCGGCGATGGGACAGGGACTGGAGCTTGGTTAATAGTGAGGGGCCTATTAAGTTGGCAACTCTTTTTTGGGACCTTGTCTTAGAAGGAGAGACTAGTGGATGATGCCCTAGCCCAGATGTGGCAACAATACTCCATGCATGGGCGGATGGTGGCTTTGTAGAGATATAGGATAATGTCAGGTGTGAGAAGCTTACTAGCACGGTAGAGGGAGGCCACCTTCTTTGCAGCAGCCCTGTCAATGTTGTCAATGTATTTGTTCCAATTCATCTTATCTGTGAAAGTTAGGCCAGAGAGTTTGAATGATGAACTCTCAGGTAGGATGTTATTTGCAATGACAATCGGTGGTTGAAGAGGTTTCTTGTAGTTATTGAAGGAAAGTAGCTTTGTCTTTGCGGCATTAAAAGTTACAATCCATTTTTTACCCCAATCCACTACAGACTGGAGGTCATTTTCTAAGAATTCAGCCATTGCCTCAGATATGTGCGTGTCGGTTTTGCCTACATGACTAAAGTAGAGCGTGGTGTCGTCAGCAAATATTCCTATCTCGGTCTCAATGACATCAGGGAGGTAATTTATAAAAATCAGGAACAGTAGAGGTCCAAGGATGGATCCCTGGGGTACACCAGCATTTATGTCATGTTGCTTAGATGAACCGCCATTGAGGACCTAAATCTTATTTTTGTTAGGAAGGATGTAATTATATTCAATATTTGTCCAATAATAGCATATGGCCTTGGATATCTCAAACGTTACCGCCCTAGCTTCACCTGCCTTGTCCAGTGTATGATATATGCGTTCAAAGATGACCGTTAGGATATCTGCGATAGACCGTGCTTGTCTAAATCCGTATTGATGATCAGAGACAAGTTTAGCATTGACTAGGTGCCGGACTATCGCTAGATTGATTAATGATTCAAAGATTTTAGCAAATAACGGGAGTAAACTGATTGGGCGGTAGTTTAAGGATCAGTTATATCTCCAGAATTCTTTAATACTGGTACCACAGAGGCAATTTTCCAACTATCATGGTTACAAGATTCAGCAATGCATTTGTTGTATAGTTTGGAGAGGGCATCGGCCAGCTCATCAGAGCATTTCTTTATTACTATTACTGGCCAACAGGCTTTGGAGGTGTCAACATTTTTTATGATGTCTTATCTGAGATGGAGTGATGACCAGGTTCTCAAGTGTGGCTTCAGTCCACAATGGGAATTTAGAGAAGTGGTGGTTTGCTGAGTCCAAAGTGGAGTTTAAGGCGAAATGCTGGGAAAGTAGTTCAGCCTTATCAGTTCAGCCTTATCAGTTATCGTTGTGATTTGATAGCTTGGGAATTGTCGATTGTCCATTGTGCATCACACTATTGTAGATTTTCCAGAAATCTCGAGTACCTAGTTTCTGTGACTGAATGCGTTTTAGGTTATCTCTGTATACCTTCTCTTTGCTTTATCTATCTCTACTTTGCTATCATTTCTTGCCTCTATTAATTTCTGTCTATTCGCTATTGTCTTATGGTGGCCGAATTTTCGGAATGCCTTCTGCCTCTCAGCAATAGCAGGTGCACACTGTGAGGTGAACCATTGAGGAGAATGGGGTTTTCTGAAGAATTTTCGCGTGGGGACATAACCATCAATTCCTGCTTTGACCTATTCGGTTAGATAATTTGCACACTGATCAGCAGGGAGAAACTATGAGCAGGCTGCTCATAGTTTCTCGTCGTTTTGAGCAACGGCTCTTCAGATTTTGGACGTGTTATTAAAGTGATAATTATTATTACCATAACGTGATCAGAGTTTCCGAACGGACTATGGACATTCGAGACACAAGCCTCGGGTAGTGAAGTTAAGTACAGGTCGGGAAGTGAGGCTGGCTGATCCGCACGATCAGGAAGGCGGGTCGGAAAAGTGACAGCCTGTGAGAGGTCGTGAGCTGAGGAGAAATTAAACGTAGAGTTCTCAGCTGCATCAGTAATGCTGGAGAATCCCAACCAGTCACGGTGGTGTGCATTAAAATCGCCAAATACATGTATTAGGACATTCAAGTCGAGTGAGAGGGCTCTATCTAAGCTTTCAGAGACAGGGTCAAGCAGGGTACAGTCCTGGGTCGAAGGAGAACGGTATAAGAAATATAAGTAACTAACTCTGTGATGCAATGTCAATCTAAAGCACATGTAGGCTTGGTTATCTGATTCTAACCTATGTTCTCTAGTCAAGGGGAGGGTGTTCCGAATATAAACTTATAGCCCGTGCATATGTTTGTCAGAGTTCATACAGTAGAGTACAAAAGTAATCAGTCATGTCAAAGTGGTGAGAGGTGATTGCGGATTCTAGGTTCGTTTCACTTAGTACTAGGATATCCGGGGAGTTTGTCAGGAGAAAGCTTTCTATGTCGTTGATGTTGGTTCTAAGTCCCTGAATATTTGTGAATGCGAGCCTCAAGGGTGGAGGTGAAGATGTGTTCGTTGGGTGTCTGGTTAACGTTTTTTTTTTTTTTGTAAATTCGTGTTTGTAGTTAGAGTGGGGAGGGCAAAGTGGGTGCTTGTTTGGTGCCAATACGCTCACACAACCAGTCCATTATTCGTGACTTGGTCCGTGGGGGTTATGGCCTCGGAAAACTCCACCGGAGATAACTGTATATGTATATGTATAACTTCTATGCGCGACATCGCATATACAGTTACTCTCGATATTATGCTACCTAAGAGTTAGGGCTCCTAACTACTAGTCAAAAACAGCAGCCAAACAAGGTGTCTAACCTGTACCCTCAACCTGTCGGAACAAGAGCGACCGAGACTGGTCATGTAGGACTTAGTGACGAAAAACTTTCTCCAAGTTGCCTAAATAGAGAGAAAGAGAGACGGCGTTCATTGCCCTAGTCAGGAAACAAGGCCAAACATTAGGTGTCTTCAGGGGCGTCCCAGTGCTTGTACCTCTACGCCTGGCTAATAGACAGAGAAGGAGTGCGAAGACCGGGCGATAGGCAGAGCTTATCTACTTCTTTTTGGTATAGGATATATTCAGCTAGTGACAGGTACGTACATTTCTTTTATTTCTTTTTTCGAATGTCTTCCTTAATCTGGATAAGCACCGAAAATAATCTTGGAAATCTGTTTAATTTTTTGGCTGCTGTAATATAAAATACTAGCAGGGTTACTTGGCGATGCTCGGGTGCAGAATCAAAAAGCAATGTTTGTGTACTCAATTGGTTGGCAGATTAAGTTATCACTTTGATCACTGTTCTCACATCACGTGCTTTTATACTCTTAAAAACTCTTATCACCAAATATTGGCAATCGTGGAAGTAGTGCACACATCAAAAAGTAGATTACAATCTTATAGCTCAATACTAAGATTAGTATAGCTTGTTCTATGTACAGGTGGGGGCATTTTTTATACATGACAATATATATATATATTTACATGACAATGGCGGACAGTGGCGGACACTGGCGATCACTGGGGTGCAGTGTCAACTAAAATGTAAAATCTAATAAATGCTGACTGTTCTGAAGTATGAGTTGGCTATTTCTTTATAGGGCTGAAAATGATGGACAGTAGCGGACAATGGCGGTGTTACATTGTTTGGTTTATGACATACGTTGTAATGTCGGCGTCGTAGAAGAGCTCTCGTCCGTTGATCCGAAACGGGGCGATGTGTCGTTTATTACCATTCGCGTTCTCAATTGTGTCGCCGCTGCAATGCTGACTATTCGTACTACCTTGTTGTGCTTCGTTTCACCTCGCCGTGTGCCGCGACTATTCGTACTAACCTTGCGTGTTTCTTCTCACCGCCATTTGTCATCGCCTGCTTTGTCGGGCTGCTATCTGTCTGTCGCTCACCGCGCCAACTTCTCCGCGTCTCTTCGTACCGGCGGTTTTCCTCGCAAGCTGAAATCAATCTTTCTACTACAATAAAGTATAACAAGGCTTTTACTGTTTTTAATTCAGAGCTATTTTTTATTTACTATCTAATTAGACGACAATGAACAATCGTTGTTTAAGAGAGAGAGAGAGAGAGAGAGCTTACGCTAGTATTCCTAACTATTTAGTTATTTGTACAGGGAGGAAAAGGGTGATTCACTCTGGCTCTTATATTGGGGATTCGGAATCCCTTAACTTGTAACAGCTACATGGCTATCGTTGTTCTCTTGTCGGCTTCCAATCGAGAACTGTTGAAATCTCAATTTAGTTTTCTCACAGCGAAAACTCTGACGTCACGAAATCTCGTTATCAACACCAGGTGTGACTTAACCTTTGACTCTCCGGTTCTCGTCAGTGTCATCCGAACCGTGAGAAAACCATCGCACCAAATTGCACGCGGTGACTCTGCTACAATTCGCGCAAGTCAAACCCGCCTCAAACAGATGCGTCCAATTTCATCGGGCCATTATCTAACAGCGGACACTGGCGGACACTGGCGGACACTGGCGCATAGTGCACACTAAAATGTAAGATCTAAAAAATGCTGACTCATTTCCTATTTTGAATTATGAGTTAGCAATTACTTGATAGGGCTGACGGTGGCAGACACTGGCGTACACTGGCGAACATGTGCGGAGAGTGGCGGGCACTGGCCGACAGTGTGCACTAAAGATTGCGTAAGCATTAAACATCGATGTCTCTAGGTAATAAATAATTAATATTTATTTATAAATATTATTATATAGCTCCCTTCACTAAGGCTGGGCACCCTGAGTGAATTTAATAACAAGCAGTACTACTAGCTTCATTGCAAGATCCAACACGATGTGTTGTTGTTGTTGATCACTCTTCGCCGCTTGCTGTGAATACTCGCCTCCTTGATATTTACAAAGTTATATTCCTCCTAAATTCCAAGCTAATTTCTGGTGGCCAATTGGTAACTCTCTTAACTGCGAACAGTGGCGATTTTTGATCGGAGTTCGCGCCCGTCGACCGTCGGAAATTAACTTCCTGCACTGAAGATTGCGTAAGCATTAAACATCGATGTTTGTAGGTAATAAATAATTAATATTTATTTATAGATATTATCATAATATATATATATATATATATATATATATATATATATATATATATATATAGATATAGATATACATATATATAGAGATAGATAGATAGATAGAGAGAGACCGAAAAAAATTGGTACTGAACAAATTAAAAATGGCGTTCTAAGGAGATTTTTTTCCCCGTGTGAAGGTTTTTTTCTTTGTCTATTTTCTTTGCTTTTGCTGACAATGATTACAACAGGGTCGTCTTCAAATCAAATGTCAGCACGTTTTGGTCATGGATCACCCCCCCCCCAAACTAATAAAACGCAGTTCATATCTATCAATGATTCTACCATAGTGTTCGTCATCTCAGAACTGACATTCATTGTCGTCTCATCAGCTCTTATCTCAGAGTTGCTATTGGTATTGATAAGTAAAAAAGGGTTGATATGCCGTGAAAACAAACAAATCAATGCAATAAACGTTTAGGTATTAAACAAAATTTTACGACGCCAACAAACGGGCAAGAGAAATCGATAGTATAGTCGTTTCGATATAAATAACACAAAACATGTTGATATGCCGTAAATCTGGGCTGGTTCACCAACTTCTAGTCTCTCCAACTTAGACAGGGTCCGAAAAAAGAGCCTTTAATCTAATAAGTTCCACACTGGCTACTAAGCCCCAGCCCTTCTCCCTCCCTGCAATTTTGCATCCCTGTGTTTGATTTACATGTACTTCAGTGGAATGTGATCCGCCGAACTTGGTGCCCCTTCGACGTAAATACATCCGACCAACCTGACAATCAGCAAAATCCCACCTCTTTACTGTAGAGGTACCCAGATTCCGAAAGATTTATACTCTGATAGTGTATTTTCGCCGACTGCTAGCTATTGGAATTCCCTTCCTGCTACCTGCCCCCTTGATTGTACCGACAAGCAAACATTTAAATGTAATGTGAACAAATATCTCGCGGTACAACTCTCAACTAAAGATGTGCCTATAAATATGGCCCCTAATTCACAGTAGCCCCATCCATTTCAGTGGCAATGTGCCTTGTTTGGGGTAAATTTAAGAAAAGCAAGAAAAACGGAAACAAAAATTAGTTTCTCCCAAGCAAAAGTTTCACTTTGTTGCTTTGTGTGTTTTAAAGTAGAGGCGAAAATTAG
>OY744522.1:44232762-44317762 GCA_963556195.1 Sepiola atlantica
CACCCCCAACTCCATGTACTAAACGACAGCCTAAATAGCACCCCTTGAACTAACCAACAACCCCCGCTAACTAACAATAATCTCGATCTCACCCCTCAAATTCTCTTATTTTCCCCACCTAACAATTCAAACTTAATTTTGGCCCAGAACCTGAGCATACAAACCCAAACTACTCTCGATACTATAAATAACACAAATACTATAATAACAACCCCATACAAAATACACACTTACATTGGGGCTAGTGCCTTCCCTATTAAGACCCGGATCTCAAACCATATGTACTCATTTAAACACAATAATAACAATGCCACTGGCACCTCTCTATCCAATTCAATAATAAAAAAAGCTTTAACAGTCAAAACACTCCCTACTCCCTACATTGGTCAATATTAAAAAAGTCTAAATCCTACACTCCAGGATCCGCTTTCTGCCTATTATGTACATTAGAAAGACTTATGATAGCTACAACAAAAATATTATTACCTCTAAAAGCGAACTTATCTCAAATTGCAGGCACAAGCGATAATTTAAATACATAAATTCCATTACTCCCCCGACACTCCTTCTCCCAGTTAACAACCTCCTCCTTAACATTAGACTAATTCTTAAATTCTATAATTTGTTAATTTTTTAACTCTTAACTTTTCACACCCTACAAATAATCATCCCAATGAAATAGCGAATCCTCCCCTGTGCACCTAATAACTCTATTAACCCATAATATTTAATGTAAATTTAAAACTAACATTATTCTTCTCCATTCAACTAATCCTTAATCGCCTCTACTCGAACACTCTAAATCATATCCCCTTTTTTCAATTACTAGCCAACCCCCTTACATACCTATCAATTGTCTCTCTTATCTCCCTTTTGCATACAATCCATCGACTCTATGGACATTTCGCTCAACCGATTATATTTTTCTCATAGATTCCATTACTCTCACCTTTAAACTACGCTCCCTAGTTACTCGTATAATGGCCGATTTACCCCCTAAAAATCTATCTATAATTTCAATACTCCATGTCATCACTTCGGTTACATAATTCAACCCAATCTCACCCCATAATCCTTATACTAGAACACAATTCCTGCAAACATATTAACACGGTTTCCAATCCTAACTTCACTTATATATTAAAGTTTCTTATTTAGTCATGCATTTAATATTTAACTTACTGGAAAATCTATAAAGTCTTTAAACATTAAACTCTGAATTACTATAATTGTCCGGAGTATTACAGCTTAAACACGTAAATTCCAGATTTCCAATCGTTTGAGCCCTAATTTCCCAATTTGAACACTTTTAAACTTTCTGAATTATACATAATTTTGTATAAAAATCCGTTTAGATACGGAGACACTCCCCCTTCCTGAATTGTTTATTTACTGACCTGAAACGCTACTGTTATTGAACCCCCCACCTCAACTCGTAATAGAAGCCAGCCCAGACCTGGCATCATATTACTGCTTACTAGCGATGAGCTGTAAGTAAAGAAACTCTTCCCCTACCCTACCCTACTCCCAGCATCAGCCACAGTTCCATCCACTAAACTAAACCTCCTCATCGACTCCCCTTTTATCTCACTCCTTCGCCCACGTTTTACTGGCTTTGTCTCCGGCCAGAAATCTATCTATCTCTTTTCTTAGATTCGATCGAATTTTCTACTGAAATTTCCTACTGCTTGCTTATAATATACACAACATTTTAAACTAAACTTCTACAAAACTATTTTCATTCTCGGTCCACGGAAGTATTTTAAAATGGCCCTAATTCTCAAAATTACATCCGAATAAGTGCTTCCCATCTACGGTTAAACTAAAAAAAATTCTATTGGATTTACTTCGTTTTGAACATTTTAACGCTACCTCCACGAACCCTCTTTTTACATCTTTAAATATTTCTGTACTGGATAACATATTAACGGACATCAACCAACTGGACAGACTCCATATTTTGATAACCTTTTTACACGCACACTCTTGCTTTCCATTACTTTATATTGTTTCTTAACTTTTTCAAATTTTGAACTTTGGCTATTTCCCTGTCAACTTATCCATTTATGTAATTCCTCTGATGATAAGATGTTAACTTTTGAAAAGCTTGACTTAAGGAAAGAAGAATAAACATGTTTTTTATCGAGTACACCTTGCATTGAACAATCTAAAATGAAATAGATTGGTCATCCGTACATCTTTATCTCTCTTCCTTCATCTATCTTAATAATTGCTCTATCTCGTATATTAAGCTTAAACCATTTCACTATAAGTTCAATTCTCTAAAAGTATACTTTTAGTTTCATATATATATATATATATATATATATATATATATATATATATATATATATATAATTACTATTTCATGTATCCACATCAAATATTATAAAGATATATAATATTTTATATCAATTTTCAGTATTTACTTCAACAGTGCTCGATACGTAAGTAGAGCTAGGTAGTGAGCTATGAAAATATATTTATGGCAATTAAGCTACACAGAGGCTCCCGCGTTTCATCCCAGGGGGAGGGATCTTCAAGCATTTTAACCTAAATATTCCCCCGGGGATGAAACGCAGGAGCGTTTGTGTAGCTTAATTGCCATAAATAGTTTTTAATAGCTTACTATATATATATATATATATATATATATATATATATATATATATATATATATATATATATATATATATGTTCGATGTATCTTTTAGTCTACTTGGGTTTCTTGTGAAAATTACTAGAAGACTGATGAAGAATGCAAAATGACGAAAATAGTTCGAAACGTGTAAATAAATACAAATACAACTTTATTCTTAAATTGTAAGATATTTACTTAACGCTAATACTTGTCCAAATGGAGTAAGGTTTTTACTTATTTGTTTTTTATTCATTTGAAAAAAAGAAGAAAAAGGGATTCGAACGAGCGATTCAGACAATTTACTTAAAACGTACATTGAGGCTGGCTCCACTCTGGCTCCAATATGATCAGACTCCCGTCTTCTCTGGGAGCGTACGAGGGTTCGGCGAGCAATGGGCTCATTGTGGTGAACTGCAATGAGAGTCGACTTGTAATCTGCTTAGCACAGGATTGCTCTTTCTTTGTTTATTTACGTCTCGACTCTTCGACAAGTAAATGTAACACACAGTCGCAAATTTGTTCCACTGGCATAGATTATTCCCCTCCTTCTCTTCTCCCCTCCAACTCTATTTCTTATATATATATATATATATTTATATATATATATATATATATATATATATATATATATATGTGGGTGTGGGTGTGTGTGTGCGTATATAAATATTTATATATATATACATATATATACATGTATATCTACACACACGCGCGCACACACACACATATATATATATATATATATATATATATATATATATATATATATATATATATATAGCTGAATCACTCATGAACGGAAATAACGCCATTGAATTCTCGTCTAGGGTTCGAAAGACAAGTTTTTTCCTATACTTAGGAGAGAATATATATATATATATATATATATATATATATATATATATATATATATATATATATATATATATATATATATTGTAGTCAAATCTTTTGGCGAGAAGAGGAAAGTACATGTTTAGTTAGTTTAACTGGAAAAGTACGCCGTCGACAGTGTGATAAATATATGTTCGTTTTGAGCAAAAAACACATCGATCTAAAAGAATGTATTCTCAAGCAAGTTTTCGATTCTTTCTTTTCTGGGGGTGGGGGGCTGATTTTTTTTCTTATTAATCTTTGTCCCAAGATATGCTTGAAAACCTTGATTGTGTTGGCAATTGAAGAAACGGCTGTTCAAATTAATAACTTTGCAGGAAAATGAACATATCCTTGTTGTAATCTTTTCCTATTGTTTATATATATATATATATATATATATATATATATATTTATATATATATATTTATATATATAAATATATATATACATATATATATATTTATATATATATAAATATATATATATATATATATATATATATATATATATATATATATATATATATATATATATATAGGCCATTCATGTGTAAGCATTGCGATGTAGAATTATATAAATTTGAAAATACGAAGCCTTTTCGATTTGGGGGAGTATTTATTTCTGATTTACCATTGTTTTTTTTTTTGCTGTTTTTTTTTCTCATGGAAATCGCTCCAGAAAAGCAACTTTATGAAAGGAGCTAACAAGAAAAAATATGATTATCGCAAAGACAGGAGATGTCTAATTTTTCTAGTCTTGAAAAGACCAAGATTATAGATAAGAAGAAAACAGTCAGCTGGAAGAGAGTTCCACAAGCCTGCGGTTCTTGGAAAGAAGCTACTTAAATAAGAAGCTGTATTACAATGAGGTATCAAAACAGCGAATTGATAGAGACCACTAGACCAACGAGGCAAATTAGCTCAAACAAATGAAGCGTGGAATAAATGGCATAATTCTGAAGAGCACATACTATAATAGTATTTATAGAAAAGACTGAGACTAGCAACACCACGTCTGTGAGAGAGGGGGTGTAGAGAAGAAGAAAGGGTAGAGCCAATCAAGTTACAGATACGTTTCTGCACCTCATCAAGAACCCTCAAATAGGGCCGAGATTCATTACCTAAAATATGACAACAGTACTCTAGGTTTCAGAAGATACAAGATATTCTTGAAAACCTTGAATATCTGGACGATTATATTTGGTTATTTAGATATTTTAGGACCAACATGAAGTTTTGGTACATCGCACACCAGTTGTGGAAAAATGATTTTATATTTTATAACCCATTTACTTATTGCATTTCTTTTCTTTAAAAAGACCATAAGACATAGCTCTTGAGATATTAGACTGTAGTTTTAGTAAATTGTATTTTTTCATATTTATACCTTTTAATTTAATGATTTTACGATAATAAAGCTTTAATAGACCCCTTAAACTCTGCATGTTCATGGTTGACGCTCATTAGTGTAACGTGGTTTCGTATCTCTGTACTTTGAAAGATTCTCTTTTTAATTTAGCTCTAAATTCTATATCTTATATAATGATTATTATTTGTATATTGACGAATAATTTTTTTATAATTTTAACCAATTTACTATTCATCACATATTTTCTTGGTAATATTGTTTGTATTTTTTTCATTGCGGCTCTTTCTGAGTAGCGTATTTTTACTGAAAGATAACTAATTTGGTGTTCGCATAGTCTATTAATAAAATATCCGGGATTGACATACAAATGACTGTATTCTTCTGTGAACAAAACGGTCTGTAACAATCTACTGAAGTTTTTGTTTTGAAAAGATGATCCGAAAAATAAAATCTTAGTGTAGCGAAAGAAGATACACACACACACACACACACACACACACACACACACATATATATATATATATATATATATATATATATATATATATATATATATATATATATATGGGGGTGTAATCGATAGAATATATATTATATCACCTTATAATATTTCATGTGAATACATGAAATAATATATCTACCTATCTATCTATCTATCTATCTATCTATCTATATATATATATATATATATATATATATATATATATATATATATATATATATATATATACATACACCAATGTGTTTTTTATTCATATACTATACACTTAAGCGTCTTTTTCTGCTACCTAGGTTTCGTGTCTTGTATTTACTGAAAACTTTATAAAATCTAAGCTATAAACCAACTAATGGTTTACGAATGCTGTGATTTTTATAAAAGGGACGCTTAAGTGTATAGTACGTAAATATAAAACTCATATATATATATATATATATATATATATATATATATATATATATATATATATATATATTTGTTTATTTATTTATTCCCACAATCAGATAAACAACGCAGCTACCGTAAACCACGCAGCCATAGACAGGAAGCCCTAAGGTATTACATTTGATAAGTGGTATATGTTAATTCAAAAATGCTAATTACGCTCGATAGAGCAGGTGTGTTTGAACGCTGCGTTTCCCGGGAGCAATAACTTATAGTGTTTTATACTGGAAAAAAATATCAATGTTGGCAGGAAGCAATAATAATAAGAATGCATTATTAGATTTGTTAAGTGATGTATGTTAACCCAAAAGTGCTTAATACTCTAGATAGAGCAGTTGTGTTTGAACGCCGAGTTGCGCTGTTATGTGTTGCGTTACAGTGTTGTATACTAAGCAAGGAACTCGATGTTGCCCGTGAAAGTAATAATAAAATGTTATATTTGGTAAGTTATATGAAATATAATCCGAAAATGCTCAATACCCTTGATAGAGCAGGTGTGTTTATATGTTCCATTGCTCAGGGCTAAGAACTTCATCATGTTTTGTTATAATGTTGTATAATAGTAGAAACAAAACACGGCGTTGTTCGGGAGCAACAATATTAATAATGAAGTATTACATTTGGTAAGTGGTATATGGGAATTCAAAAGTGTTCAGTTCCTTTTATAAAGCAGAACCACAATACGTTTTGTCATAGTGTATTTCACTAGACAAAGAACTCGGCGTTGCCCGGGAGCAATAATAATAATAAAGTACTCTATTTGGTAAGTACTATATGTTAACCTAAAAGTGATCAATGGTCTAGATAGACGGGGGTTCAAACGCCGTGTTGCTCGGGAGCAATAACTTCAATGTGTTTCGGTATAGGGTTGTACACTAGGCAAGAAACTTCGTGTTTCCCGAGTGCAATAAAAGTATGAATATAATAGTACATATGGTAAGTCGTATATCTTAATCAAAAAGTGCTATATACCCTAAATAAAGGAGGTGTGTTTTTTTTACTGCATTACCAAGGCGGGAAAAAGTCACTGTGTTTTATTATAATGTTATATAGTTGATAATTAACTCGGTGTTAAGAAAGACAAAATGAATTTTAAAAAAGGAGAGATGGGGAATTGTGATAGCAAAATATAGACAACAATACAATAAAACGAGACCTTTTTAAAAGAAAGATGTTACACACACTTTTTAACCTCTTCTATGTTGTTGTTTATAGATCCGGGAAACGCCAGGGGTAAGGTGCTACTGTATATATATATATATATATATATATATATATATATATATATATATATATATATATATATATATATATACTCTGAGATTTTACAAATAGACTGTCAAAAACCTCTAATGCAAAGTTCCGAATACGTTCGTCGAACACTGTCGACAAGTCTTAAATCTGTGATGGCTTTCATGTAATATAAATCTTAACATCCTTTAATAACGCGGCAGTTTCCGGTGGCTGAGTGTGTATAGCGACTACCTGCAGATGTTAGGCTCACTCTGTGAACATAGTTAACGACTCCCGACCATCTGAAATTGTTAATTTTCTTGCACTGATGAGAGCAATAAGCTTGAAACGCTAGCATCTGTCGGTATAAATAATTTACTATTCATTTATAAATATTATATATATATATATATATATATATATATAACATAGTTCACCCCAAACAAGGCAGGCCGCCACTGTAGACGTAAAGGCCTACTGAGAAAAAGGGTGAGAGTTTAGGGGGGTCAAACTAAATTGGGAGCTGTGTAGCGAGATGTTAGTCTACATTAGTTTTAAATTTCTGCATGTCAGTACCGTCAGGAAAACAAGGAGCAGGGAGGGAGTTCCAGAGTCCAGAAGCACGAAGAAAAGAAACTTTTGGGGTAGAAGGCTCTCCGGCATCTGCTGAACTCCACAGTGAATGGATGGGATTTGGCTGATTGTCGGGTTGGTCTAGTGAATGTACGTGGTGGGGGTACCAGAGCAGCAAGCTCATCAGAGCACAATCCATTAAGGTACTTGTAAAACAGGCACAGAGAAGCAACATTGCGGTGATGGGACAGAGGCTGGAGCTTTGTGTATAGTGAGGGACGTATTAAGTTGGCGACTCTTTTTTGGACCTTGCCTAAGAGAGAGAGAGACTAGTGGATGATTCCCCAACCAAGATGTGGCAACACTATCTAATGCATGGGCGGATGGTGGCTTGGTAGAGATATAGGATAATGTCAGGTGTGAGCAGTTTACTAGCACGGTAGAGGGAGCCCACATTCTTTGCAGCAGCCCTGGCAATGTCTTCAATGTATTTGTTCCAATCCATGTTATCTGTGAAAGTTAGGCGAGAGAGTTTGAATGATGAACTCTCAGATAGGGTGTTATTTTCCATGACAATCGGTGATTGAAGAGGTTTCTTGTAGTTATTGAAGAAAGGCAGCTTTGTTTTTGCGGCATTAAAAATTACCATACATTTTTTAACCAAATCCACTACAGTCTGGATGTCATTTTCTAAGGATTCAGCCATTGCTTCAGATATGTGCGCGTCGGTTTTGCCTACATGACGAGAGTAGAGCGTGGTGTCGTCAGCAAATATTCCTATCTCAAACTCAATGACATCACGGAGGTAATTTCTCAATATCAGGAACATTAGAGGTCCAAGGATGGATACCTGGGGTACACCAGCATTTATGTCATGTTGCTAAGATGAACGGACATCGAGGACAACCTGGATCTTTCTTTTTGTTAAGAAGGATTTAATTATATCAAATATTTGTCCAGTAATACCATGTGAGTGCAGTTTTACGAGAAGACCTTCATGCCAGACCTTGTCAAAGGCCTTGGATATATCAAGCGATACCGCCCTAGCTTCACCTGCCTTGTCTAGTGTATAATATATGCATTCAAAGATGACCGTTAGGATATCTGCAGTAGATCGTGCTTGTCTTAATCCGTATTGATGATCAGAAAGAAGTTTAGCATTAGCTAGGTGCCGGATTATAGCTAGATTGATTAATGATTCAAAGATTTTAGCAAAGATCGGGAGTAGACTGATTGGGCGGTAGTTTAGAGGATCAGTTCTATCTCCAGAATTCTTGAATATTGGTACCACAGATGGCAATTTTCCAACTATCAGGGAAACAAGATTCAGCAATGCATTTGTTGTATACTTTGAAGAGGAAAAGGGCCAACTCAGCTAAGCATTTTTTATTACTATTACTGGTATAGGATCATGCCCATAGGCTTTGGAGGTGTCAAGGTTTTTTATGATGACTTTAACCTTGGATGGTTTGATGACTAGGTTCTCAAGTGTGGCTTTAGTCCGCAATGGAAATTTAAGGAGGGGCTGGTTTGCTGAGTCCAAAGTGCAGATAAGGCGAAACGCTTGGCAAGTAGTTCAGCTTTTGGACGAGTTTTTTAAGGTGATAAGTATTATTACCACAACGTGATCAGAGTTTCCGAGCGGGCTATGGCCAGTCGCCACACTAGCTTCGTGCAGTAAGGCTAAGAACAGGTCGATAATTGAGGCTTGCTGGTCTGCACGATCAGGAAGGCGGGTCGGAAAAGTGAGAGTCTGTGAGAGGTCGTGAACTGAGGAAAAATTAAACGTAGAGTTCCCAGCTGCAACAGTAACGCTGGGGGATTCAAAACAGTCACGGTGATGTGCATTAAAATCCCCTAATACATGTATTTGGCCATTCGAGATACAGAGGAGAACGTGTAGGATATATAAGTAATAACGCTGTTATATAAGGTCAATTTAAATCACATGTAAGCTTGGTCATCTGATTCAACCTGTGTACTCTAGTCAAGGGGAGGGTGTTCCGAACATAAACTGCTAGCCCGCGCATATGTTTGTCAGAGTCCTTACGGTAGAGTGGAAGGTAATCAGTCATGTCAAAGTGGTGAGAAGAGATTGAACATTGAAGGTTCGTCTCACTTAGTGCTAGGATATCCGGAGAGTTGGTAAGGAGAAAAGTTTCTACGTCGGTAATATTGCTTCTAAGTCCTCAGATATTTGTGAATGCGAGCCTCAAGGGCGGAGGCGAAGATGTTTTTTGTTGGGTGTCTGGTTTAGGTTTTTTTTTGTTTTTTTTGTAAATTCATGTTTGTTTTGAGATAGAGTGGGGAAGCCAAAGTGGGTGCTTGTTTAATGCCAATACGCTCACACAACCAGCTATTAGTCGTAACTTGGTCCATGGGGGTTGTGGCCTCGGGAAAGCCCACCAGGGATAACTGTACGGTCCTTTTCCATGCGCGACATGGCACGTACAGTTACCCACGATATTATGAAACTTTTGACGGAGCAGCCGTTCTTAGCGCTAGCTGAGAGTTAGGGCTTCTAACTACCAGTTAGAAACAGCAGCCAGACAAGCTGTCTAACCTGTACCCTCAATCTGTTGGAACAAGAGCGACCCAGACTAGTCATGTAGAACTTAGTGATAAACAACTTTCCCCAAAGTTGCCCATATAGAGAGAAATAGAGACGGCGTTCATTGCCCTAGTCAATAAACAAGGCCAATCACTAGGTGTCTTTAGAGGCGCCCTAGTGCTTGTACCTCTACGCCTGGCTAATAGACAGAGAAGGAGTGCGAAGGTCGGGCGATAAGTAGAGCCCATCTTCTCCTTAAGCGATTATATGTTTGCAAACCGGATACTTTGTCCGAGATTCCAGCTCTAGAAAGGTTGTCAATCAACGGTTTGCTGCCAAGACGTTAAGTAGTTAGTAGCAAGGTTTTCCTCCTCTTAGATGGATGACCTGACAAGGTCTACGGGTCTAACACTCCGAGAGAGGATAGTCTGCGCCCATGTACTAGTCGTATATATATATGTATGTATATATATAGACAGAATAAAGTTCACTATACACTTAACAGAGGGAACAGAAATTTGAAGTTATGTTTCCATGTCACAAGTTAGTACAGATACGAAATAGACAGTCAGTCGGGTAACAACTTAGAAAAACTAGTTAACTATTCATACAATGACGGTTACGGAGAAAATGGGGTGAATTTAAACTTAAAATCAAATGAAAAAACACAGTAAATACAAGTAAATTTAGTAGCATGATTAGAAATTAGTAAAAAATGCCAAATACATTTAAGATAGTTAAAAGAACAGAAACTAAGCCGAAAACTTTGGTTAGACTTTTTCATTTCAACAGTTATGTGACTGGCATTAATTGAAGTCCGTCTACTTTGCAAATGACACCTCTACGAAATCCATACCGTGTACATTTGAGAGGAGGGTAAAGAGAGGTGAGAGGTTAAGGAGGGTTGTATATCGAGGGTGGTTTGAACTTTTTTTTTCTAACATGTTTGACTATACATTTTTCCATTTATATATATATATATATATATATATATATATATATATATATATATATATATATATATATATATATATATATATATATAATCCAAATTAATGAACATGAAAAATGAAAACCTAAAATTGTTTATTTGTTAAACGACGTTTCGCTTTTTCTGTGAAAAGACTTTTCCAAAATGGCTGACGCCAATAAACATAGAAGTTAAAATCCGGAATACGTGATGCATCTATGAAGTGGAATAGATGAAAATGAAGTGGAATCTCTCTCTCTTTCTCTGTCTCTATCTCTCATTCTCTTTCTCTCTCTCTCTCTCTCTCTCTCTATATATATATATATATATATATATATATATATATATATATATATATATATAATGTTTATACAATAATATTGATTTAATAAAGTCTTCATTAAATCATGACTCTGAGTTCAGGCATATTTTCGGGATGAATTGAGTCAGGTGAAGGTATGTACCCATAAGTTAGACTAACGAATAGATTTTTTACACGATTTAAATATTCTCAACACTTGCTCTTGCTGTTTCTGATTGCAGAGGTTTTATGATGTTGGGGTTTTATTTTTTAAGAATATGATTCACATACATTCACAACAAAAACTCGTCTAATTACAACCACTGCAAATTATTTTTCGTTTCTTCTTCTGTGTACTTAAAACTAAACGGAATTTGCAGGAGCAAAGTTTATTTCCAAGAACTACTCGTTTGTGGAACCTAAACTACGGGGCTGCTTCTCATCAGACTACAACATGGTCGTTTTCAAGTTCAATGTTAATAAATTCTTGTTGAGCCGTCGACTTAAATAATCAAATTCTGCCCAGTTTCAACCATCGTTACCAATCTTCACGGAGTTGTCTGACTGTACATCTCACAAATTCATTAATTTTTATCCTCGAGTGGCCTAAGGGCCTTGATAAGCAGTACATAAAAATAGGAGTCGAGGATTATCGGCTAAGGTGGTAGTTTATTGGGTTTTTTTTTACGAAAGTTTACTTGGTTTTACCAAGAAAAAATAGGGGCGTTTAAATAATAAGGTAGATGATGTCGTCAAACTCAACCACAGTGAGGATAGAATGTTGGTTAGGAACCAGTCAAGTCAAGAATTTCATCGTGTTCTACTTTCGACTATATCATAGTTCAAGTTGTGCCGTTATTGGTGTTGGTTGTTGTCATAATGTTGTGGTTGGTGATGATGATGGCTGTGGTTGTGGTGATGACATAATGCAGTTAATCGGTATCAACTCCTCCCCCTCTCCCTCTCTTTCTCCTATAAACCTATTTAATTATATTCACCCATTAAAAAAACGGTTATAATTCTTGCCAGTAAAAACCCGTGTTAGACTTTCTGGGAAATAACGGTACATTTTTTTCTTCTTTTTCTTTTCATTTTTGTTATTTCTTTCGTTTTTTTCTTCTTCTATTTTGTGTTATTGGTTTGTTCTTCTTTTTCGTCTCCTTCTTCTTCTTCTTCTTCTTCTTCTTCAGCGTTGTCTTTGTCTTTGTTTCCTCTTCTTTTCGTCTTTTTCCTCTCTTTCGTCCTCCTCTTCTCTTTCTTCGATTTCTATTTCCTTCTCTTGTTATTGTGCTTATCCTTCATTTTCTCTTTCTACTTCTTCCCTTTAGTCTTTTTCTTCCCTCTTTTTTTACATTTCTTTCTGTTCTTTTCTCTAAGTCTTCTTCTGACCTGTATTTCTGTTATTCTTGTTGTTTTCCCCATCTTCCCCCTCCTCCTCCTCCTCCTCCTACATATTCTTCTTTTTCTTCGGCTTTTTCGTCTTCTTCTTCTTCTTCTTTTGAATATTCTTTATTCTCATTCATCTCATACTCTTTATCTCTAGAAGTTCTCATGCGAGTCATTACCAGTGATCGCTCGCTGGTCAGAACAAGTGGTGGTCCCTATAGTCCGAGGAGAGTAGAAAGTGGACGTTGAGTTTACGTTCGGCAGCCTCGCAACTTTCGCTATCTTTATGTTGTCCTTTAGTCGTCACATTGATGAGCGATGTTTCTGACAAAGAGGGAAGTATTGCTGTTTTCTCCGTCGGAATCTATCCATCTAACACTTATCGTTGGTTAGGTATTGACCTTGAAATAGTATTGTTTAGCTCCTTACATCAAGTGGCTTCATGCCTTGTCTGGAGCGATTTCCATAAAAACAAAACTAAAAAAAACAAGTTTACCCAGATTTCCAGGGTTCCCCGCTTCTTTCGATCACCATTACAACTCACTTTACATTCTCGCAACAACTGTTTACCATATAGTTATCGCTGATAATATCCGTGGACTTTCTCAGGATTTTCAGTGATAATAAGCGTCTTCGGGATTTCAGTACTCTTTGCGCCCTTCCAGTGGAGGTCAGGATGGTGCTCTCCAGCCCTGGTCTTTTCATTCTCTTAGATATTTTACGATTATTTTCTGTTGTCCCAACAACGTTTGGTATCTTAATTAAAGGGTCGGATATAAATGTATATCATATAGAAATTAAGTGTTGGCCACAGAAATGGCTCCTTGATTTCTAAGAACTTACTTTCTGGAGCAAAATGAAAACAAAAGTGTGATGAAGGATAAGGCGAGATGGCGTGACACTACTACTACTACTATGATGATGATGGTGATGGTGATGATGATGATGATGATGATGATGATGATGATGATGATGATGATGAGGATGATGATGATGATGATGATGATGATGATGATGTATGTATGTATGTATCTATGTATGTATCTATGTATGTATGTATGTATGTATGTATGTATGTATGTATGTATGTTTAAAGCGCAGGTGTTTTGGGTTCGTGTGATGTCCTTTCAATATTTTTTGTTAGCGTTCATTTGTTACGTGGGTTAGTTTACATAGTTGAGGACTTTTCTTAGGATTTCGACTTTATTATTATTGTTATTATTATTATTATTATTATTATTATTATTATTATTATTATTATTATTATTATTATTATTATTTCCTCTTTTTTCTGAATATTATTATAGTTGTAAATATTATTCCTATTTTTTACCTTTCTAATTCTTCTCATTTCTAATTCTTCTCATTTCTAATTCTTCTCATTTCTAATTCTTCTCATAATAAGTCTTATTCTTATTCTTATTCTTTTCATTCTTCTTCTTTGATCTATTATTTTTCTTCTTAGATATCTTCCTCTTCTTCCTGGTCTTCCTCTTCTTCCTTTTATCGTGATTCTAAGTTTTTATCTTTTCTTCTTTTATTTTCTTCTCCTTCTTCTTCTTTTTCTTCTTCTTCTTCTTTTTCCTCTTCTTCTTCTTCTCCCCATTCGCCTTCTTTTTCTTTCTTATCATCCTAAATTTTCATTTTCTTTTATTGTCTTTTTTCTTCGCCTTCTTCTTTTTCTTTTTCTTTTTCTTTATTTTCTTAATATTCTTCTTTTTATTATTACTATTATCATCATTATTATTCTAATTTTTCAGATTCTTCTTTCCATTCTTCTTCTTCGTTTTCTTATATATTTTTAAGTCGCCATGTCGTTCTATTTCGTATCATCATCATCATCATCATCATCATCATCATCATCATCATCATCATCATCATTTTTCTTATTATTCACTGAAAATCTATTGACGTCTTTTTTCTTACTTTTCGCAACGCTACAAGAAAGAACATCGAGCCGAAACGCAAATGAGTTTTTCCTCTTGGAAAATGGTCAGCGTGGTGCGGAGATTACAGGCCAGATAAGAGATGCGGACGAGAGATAAAGCGTTGGCAATGATTAGAATCCCCCCTCTCTACACCCTGCTCACCTTGTCTGTTGGAAGGGCTTCCGGTGGCCCAATAAGCGCGGTCAGCCAAGAAAAGAAAACACCTTTCTGCGTCCAGCCAATGAGAACAGAGACGGCCAGAGTCTAATCGAATTACTTCTTCTTTTTCGCCCACGGTTTTTGGCGCCATTAAATTTTTATGATCTTCATTTGCCGTTTTTTTTTTCCTTTTTAATTTTCTTTCAGCATGAGTTTTTTTTTTATTATTATTATTGCGTTTTTGCACTGTTGTCACCCACTCAGTACATTGGTTTTAGCCACCCGCAATTTCTTTTATGTATTGTTGACCTTCTTGAAACGTAGTTTAGGAATGGGCCAAGATCATTCGCGTCACGTGACTGCCTTCAAAGTTCGCTCGCGTTAGAAAAAAGAGCGTTTTTGATGACGTTCCTCTTTTTTTATTTAAATGCGTGAAATACCTAGGTGGTTAGGCGCCATCTTAAATATATCATGTACCGCAATATTTCAGACATCTGTGCACCCCCCTATTTCTCTCTTTCTCTCCCTCTCTCTATCTCTCTCTCTACCCTCTCACTTTCTCCCCCTCTCTTTGCCTACGCATGCGTAGTTATGTCTGATTCTCTCACTGAATAAAACATACATAAAATATGAGAACTTTTAGTAAGTGACATACGGATAATGTATGCATACCGCGAACAAGTCATTGCTCTTCTAGTTCTGAAAAGGTGTTCCGTGTACTTATTTCTAAATGTAAACTAGCATGGGTACCCGACGTTGCCCGGGTATTGAATTCTTAAAATGTACAAGCATGTACTCATTCGTTACAATTTTCGTACGGGTTTCCTCATCTTGGTCATTCTTATATAAATAGAGTTTGCCTGTCAGTTGTTGGAATTTATGGACGTCCGCCTCACTGATTGGCGGCTACCTTGTCCCTACAGGGTCTCACAGATTGGCTGTCAGGCATTCCAACCCTACTCCCTTATGTGTCACGTGAGTCACCCCATAAAAACGTTTGCACGCTGTGTTCTTCTTCTTTTCAACCCCTCCTTTCAATTCCGTAAGACCGTGGCTGGAGCCCTCGGTGGCAAAGCCCATGACGGCAGTCGAAGAGTGATTTTTGCTCCCTCCTGTTACCCACCATCTTGAACCGTGGTCTACAACTCGAGAGCCCTAGACGGCAGTTCGAATTTAGCCAACCTTTATTCTCGGATTCCCAACCTTTGGGTGTTATTGGTCAACTTGAATTGCATCAAAAGTCCTCGAAGACGGCACCCACAAAAGGCTTTTAACTCCCATCGACAAGAGCCAGAATTGAGGCGCGCAACCTGTTAACTGAACTCCTCATAAGATAAGTTCGCAGAAGCACTTATTGGCAACTCCAATTTTACCACCTCCTTTCTGAACATTCAAACCACTGTCCCTTATATATATATATATATATATATATATATATATATATATATATATATATATATATATATATATATATGCCTTCTTTTTCTCATCAAGTAAATCTGATTTAAAAGTACATACATGCGGTTGTATTCCTTCTCACAAAAGCTGTCGACCTGTTCCTATTTTGCACTTATCTTCCCAATTGTTATAGCATTCTCACGTGCGAGAATTAAACTTTTTTCGTGGGTTTATCTAATCCAGACGCTGTCCGTCACGCAAAATTATTTGTAAACGTAATAAATATATTGCGGAATTCGTCTAATTTTGAAATATCAGAGATCTTAACTATCTTTTAAAGAATAGAGAATATTGTGTTAATAGTAAATAATAAATGCCCAACAAATAAAGCAGATGCCATGACCGAAAGTCGAAACCGAAACCTTGAGATCTTCAATATCATGTTCTAACAACTGACCTATTTGGACCTTCGTTATAAATAGAGCTTAACACATTACCTTAACAAAATAATAGCTTTGGCGTGACGTCATAGATTGTGCGTGCATACAGCAATAGTGAGTAAGATAAGCCAATTCACGTGTACAGTGTTTGCCAGATTAGTGTTCCTTTGCTCGCGCATGATAGCAGGCCCTCCGTAGGAGCTAGAATTTAGACCATGAACATAACGAGAAACGCTAGCAACATCTTTTTCTGTGTGAAAGAGGCTGCGGTGACGAGAAGAGGTCAGCCCCACCAGACTGCATAATCGATTCTGTACTCTGTCAAGACAATAAAGAGTGCCCCGAGCGGTACCTCAACATATATCTGACAGCAGTACGTAATCTTAAGACGAAGCTGGCTCTTATACAGGTAAAGGATTACATCAAGAGTCATGTATTTTCTTGAGCGGTAGAATGATTCAACCATTTTTCCACCAAACTTAGACACGAGGAGAGAGCCATTTATTTTAACTGGGAAAAGTGAGTATCTGATCGTTAGTGGTGAAAATGAAAAGGATAGTAACTTGGTTTTAGAAGCGTTAAAAGTAAAAAGCCACTTCTTCCCTCAATTACAACACGTGATCCAGCCCAGTGGAGAGAGAGAGAGAGTTAGAAAGATGTTGATCATCAATGCTCTTGAAAGTGCTGTCATAGATAGTTGTGTTGTCTGCATAGATGTCAACAAATGATGTCAGAATGTGCTTTGGAAGATTATTTATGAAAATCCGGAAGATGGTTTGGCCCAGAATTGATCCCTGGGAAACATGGGCATTGGTGCTGTGTGCTTCGGACTTTTGCCCATCAATGACAACTTTTAACGACCTATCGGAGAGGAAAGATTCGATAATTGAGTAGACATTTCCAGATATTCCATGGCTAACACCTTTGTAAAATAACCCTTGGTGGCAAACCCTATCGAATGTCTTCGATATATCAAGAGCTACTTCTCTAAAAACTAAGCCCCTGTCTATACATTAACTAATTCTGTGTGATATTACAGTCAGCACGTCAGCTGTAGATCTTTCAGGATGAAATCAATATTGCTTGTCACTAAGTTGATTGTTTCTGTGTAGGTGGTTTACACCGGTTTTTTTATGTATTATCAATTCAAGCAACTTACCCATAGCGCAGACGAGATTGATCGGTCTGTACTAGGATGCAGAGGACCAATTTCTGGTACTTTTTAATACTGAGCAGACGAACGAGATCTGCAAAGGTAATTAAACGCATTTTTCTTTTAAGCAATGATTGAACAGCTTTGATAAGATAGAAGATATTTCAGGTTGTACTTTCTTGAGTACTATGAGCAGAATGTTTTCGAGACCAGGTTCTTGAAAGGTTTGGCGACAGTCCGGACTGTTATTTGGATGTGGCTTAGAGTTTTTTCGGTTATAAGGTGAAATTCTGGGAGTAGCTATGATAGATCGGAAGGTGTGGAATTTACTTCAAATTTCCCTGCGAAAATGTTGGCTTTATCAAATTGCTGAGGAAATGACCTGGGATAGAGGTATTATATCTGTTTAGGATTTTGTTTGTTATTCTCCAAAACTCATACCGCAATACATTACTGAGGTATTAAGGCAATTGTTCTGTAAGGGGCATTTATTCGGTCTTTGACAATTACAGTTATTAGTTGTTTTATTACTGTTCATATCATTATTTGTGTCATTTATTTTAAGTACTTTGTTGTGTGTTTTAATGATTCTCTCAAGGTTGTCGGTGCAACTATAACTTAATTTGAAGATATTTTATTAAATAACCTATGTAATGCATTACCTGGTAGAAAGTGTTTGTTTACAAGTGGAAAGAATTTACTACCAATTTTTTATACATATATATATATATATAAATTAAAGGAATATACTTTGAGAGATTTCCTGTTTAGCCTTTGTCAAGGTACGCATCTAGGAGACGGAAAACTCTGATACAACACCGGTCACTCTATATTTAATGGATTAGGCATAGGAGTCTTTGGCGTTTTCTATGACTCCTTTACAGTAGCTTAAGATAGTATTAACAAAGGCTTTGGTTTCAGAGAATCTATTTCGCTGAAAGCAATTGAAATAGTTCTTTTTGTGGGCAATGACGGATGCACATTCAGACGTATACAAAGACTGGCTTTACGGTCTCTGTTGTAATATTTTAGAGGGTATAAAGCTGTCAAAACTAACGGTAAACCACTCGGATATATCAGACGCGATGCAGGACACATTCTTCTTAAAGATGGATTTCAGATATGAAAGATATTAAGCTGTCCCAATCAGCTCTAGAATATCGATACACTCTGCGATGTAAAGGGACATCAGGGGACTTGCTGAAATTCGTTTTTACGACATGTCAACAAAACAAGACGACAATTGAATTTTTATGCAGTTTACTATAAAAAGTAAACCGAATCCAAGAGCAAAAACGTGGAGTTATTTGTTCTTTTTTAATTGCTTTCATTATTTCAGCCGCGAGGGGGGTGAACATCTCCAGGGGAGCAACTGTCACTCTTACAGAGAGACGTAACTATCCACTGAGCAACTACTTACAACGTGTCAACAGAGCAAGATTTCAGCTATGAAATACACGACGCCGACGAGAGATGTTTTGTTACGGTCTACAATCAAGGAATGCGTCCAGTGTAGCGCTACACCTTGCCCATAAAATGTTCATGTGGTATCGCACACAGTGATGGCATGTAGCAACAAGAGTTGTTGCCTTGTGTCTCTGAGTCATTGTTGGAAGTTGTTGAATGATGCCGAGAGTTCCAGGATTTCTTTTAGTGCAGCCTAAGCAAATCAATTGATGCTGATGCTCTTACTACTGATATGGTCCACAAATCATGTCAACAACGTGGATTTGGTTCAGACGTGTGTTATATACAGAGGTGGCCTTGAAGAGTTCAACAATTTCTCAAGTGACATGTGACATGTACGGGAAGAGTATACGGACGTGTTTTTATGTAGTTAAAATAGGCAATTGTATTAGAAGCAACCAAATGAAAAACACCCAACGGAGGTGAACGTATACACTAAAAAGACAATCACATAACCAGGGTTAAACATGTGTGGATGAAGTTACTTTAATGTTCGATTCTTTTATACAAGTCCGGAATCAAAGAATTGATCCTCCCTAGATCTACAAATGTTTACCCCAAGGGATCCAATAAAGAATTGGGTTCAAAATACCATGACAGTTCCAGAGTTTGAGAGGGAGAGAGAGAGAGAGAGTGTGAGAGAGAGTTTGAGAGTAAGAGAGAGTGTGAGAGAGAGAGAGTGTGAGAGAGAGTTTGAGAGTAAGAGAGAGTGTGAGAGAGAGAGTGTGAGAGAGAGTGTGAGAGAGTGTGAGAGAGAGAGTGTGAGAGAGAGAGTGTGAGAGAGAGAGAGAGTGTGAGAGAGAGAGAGAGAGTGTGAGAGAGAGTTTGAGAGTAAGAGAGAGTGTGAGAGAGAGAGTGTGAGAGAGAGTGTGAGAGAGTGTGAGAGAGAGAGAGAGAGTGTGAGAGAGACAGAGTGTGAGAGAGAGAGTGTGAGAGAGAGAGAGAGGGTGAGAGAGAGAGTGTGAGAGAGAGAGTGTGTGAGAGAGAGAGAGTGTGAGAGAGAGAGAGTGTGAGAGAGAGTGTGAGAGAGAGAGAGTGTGTGAGAGAGAGAGAGTGAGAGAGAGAGTGTTAGAGAGAGAGATAGTGTGAGAGAGAGAGAGAGTACCTGAAGATCGAAACGTTGTGATAACAATTAATCAAGACGCGAAAAACAACCTCAAAATATAATAATAAAAAATCCTCATCTCAAAAACGCAGATAAATATTTAACATTTAATTATATATTTTCATATAAACATTTAAGCTAAGAAAGGTACTAATAACGTAAAATACACTATGTATCTTCAGTTCTCCTAGACACTAGCCCAGTCTAATAAAACTAAAACGACAATAAAATATAAGTATACACTCAAAGTTCTATCCTAGTCCTTTTTCTTCTTTCTCTTACTCTCGTTTTTTCCGCTTCGTTCATTCTGCTGCTGGTTTCTTGACACTCATATTTTGCCCTTTAAGATATTTACGGACGATTATTAAAAATCTATATTTTATTGTTTGTTAAAATAGCGTCATCACATACCAAAAGTTACTATGACTAAATGACGCTACAAAACTGACACAACCATCTGCGAATGTGGAGAGGGGGACCATACGATGCTACACTGCCTTGTCTACCCTCTACTGCTCAACCGGTGGAGCTTTAAAAATCTTGCAAAGTACAAAAATAATGCCAAGGACTGCGTCAAAAAGAGAGAAACTGTTGTATGATGACCCGCTTCAAAGACACGCAAAGAATACCACTCAAGTATAAAGATTAACAAGATAGATAGATTGTTTGTTGAATGATGAAGAATATTTTGAGACGGTTGGAAAAGATGAATGGCATGAACAAAGTTTTATCACCAATGGGACATAGTCGATGACAAGTATTTGTAAACATTGTAGTTTGCAGGTGAAAGAAATCCTGTTCATGGAAATTCTGCCTGACGCTAGGCACACGGAGGAAGAAGGGAAAGTATTTTTCAGTTGTGGTAGAGAATGAGTTTTGGCTGTAAATGTCTAACGAAGAGGAACCAGTGGGTGGAGCTCAGTCGAGCACTTTCCATGGAAATAACGATACAATGAAGACTAGCAGCATCTCATTTGTGAGAAAGGGTCTGTAGAGAACGGAAGAGATATTCACCCACTCGATTGTGAAGTCGATTTTCGACTCTGTTATTCAGAAACAGCGTATTCTGAGAGGTACCTACCTACCCAGGTATGAGAGCAGTATTCCACATTTTGACTTATCTAACTTTTACAGGGTGGGCCAAAATAAGGGTCCTATCTTTAAATTTGAATAACTTGAATTTGAATAACTTCCACAAAATAACAGTTAAACTCACCAAACTTTATGTGTGTGTAGACTGACCCTTCCGAGATTTTTTGAAATAAACAAAACAAATTTTAGCCAAAAAACACTTAAAACTTACAAAAACTAAAGTATTGTTTTTTACACTGTTTTGAGTTTTTTAAGCAAAAATAATGTTTTTTAAATGAGGGTACGTTCCTTAGGGCTAATACGGCTCATGCTTGCTTCGGAAGGGGTCCTTTACTTATTCTAAAAAAAAAAATTTTTTAAATCAATAAATAAAAAAGTTATGAATTTTTAAAAATAGGACCCTTATTTTTGCCCACCCTGTATATAATTGCATTCAGGGGTTAGTTATGTTCTGGAGCAGTAGAATGATCCAACCAAATTTACAGCAACTTTAGAACCAAATTGAATATACATTTTCCATTTTAGATCTGAGGCGAAAGAAAATCCTAAGAGTTTATCAAAACAGGGGGCTTCCTCGATGAGAGAGACATTTATTTTAACTGGGGCTAAACTATGATAGGAGCTTTGGTGGTGAAAGGAGAGAAGCTTGGTTATAGATGTGTTATTTTATATTCCACGTCTATGACCCTATTGTCACTACTAGTTTTCTATTTTAAAACTGGGTTGTTCCAGAGATAATGCAAAAAAAATTCCATTTATCACTACTACCTAATAATCAAAACGGGTTAATGTTATTCTAATCAATATTACAACTTAAATGCTTGATATTCTGTATACATATACTGAAAATAAAAGAGTAAGAGAGAACGTTTTGACTGCCTAATTAGCATAACTATTTTTTAAACCGTTCATAATTAATTGCATGAAGTTGTAACTTTGGTCAGGTTAGAAAGTGACATTTTCCGATTTTTGAAAAAAAATCTGGTTAGCCCCCAGGGAGTCAAAAGCCTCCGAAATGGTAAAAAATGACATTTTTTGCCCCATAACTTTTCATCCATCATTTCAATTTCTCTGAAACTTGGCCAAAATGTGGAGGCAATTGTTCCTAATAGAAAATAAGTATCGCCGACCTTGGAAAAAATCTGGTTCGCGGCAAAAATGACCCTTTTCTCCCATAACGTTTGATCCATCCATTCAATTTTTCTGAAACTTGGCCAAAATTGTTCTGGATATAAAATGAGCATCCTTGACCTCAGAAAAATTCTGGTTCGCGCCCCCAGGGGTCAAAGTGGGGTCAAAAATGCCCCAAATTGCCCAAATGTATTGCATTTTACACTCGCCACATCGAGTCACATACAGAGGGGGGCCACGCACGCGCGGCTTGTTAACATTTAGTATTATCGATTTGGAATTGCATTTGCTTATGTTCGTTATTTATATGCAATAGTTTCGTTCATATTAACAGTAATTACTTAAAGTTATTTAATAAATAAATCGGAAAAATTACTAAAACACTTTCAGTTTAAACAACCAGCGCTCGCTCACGGTCGAGCGAGGCATAAGCAAAAATAGAAGGGTGAGGGGAGAGAATGGGGCTGTCTCGCTAGCTTTCTCTTTAATCCTTTTCTTCGCCTTCTTTTTTCAGTTGTGACATTTTCACTAAAAAATAAACAACTTTTTTTATTAGTTAAGTTAATGCCTTGTTGTTTAATGTTTACACAGACCATATCACTATTCTGATTGACAAATTAAAACAATAGTTTAGTAGCACTGTGCGAATTACGAAAAAATATTGATTCGTATTTTTGTATGATTGAAGATAAACATCCTTCGAGAAATTACCCCGCATATACCCCAAACGTATTCTACCTGTTTTAAGCAATCACGTGAACACCCTGAAAAACTTCACAGAAAGATGAAAAGAAAAAGAAAGTATTATTTTGGAATTTAAAGTGGGGGAATTTTTTATATATACATTTAATGTAAAATAGTCCCCATTTTTCGGGCCAGTTTTAGGGCGGTAAACTAAATTCTTTTTGCTATGGGAGTTTAATCCGCTGCGTCTATTTGGTGGGTAGCTACTTTTTTAGGCGATTACATGTCATTTTATTACCTTGACACTCGGACTTAGGGTTAGTAGTAAAAACTTTTGGTAAGTTTCTTAAAATTTTAGAATGGCCCGGAAATTGGGAACATAGTACGTTTGATATATATATATATATATATATATATATATATATATATATATATATATATGTGTGTGATTTTATGAAGGCTTACCAAAGCATTCCTTTCAAGACACCAATGATCACCATTAAAGATATTTTTTCTTACAAATACTATTTATTCAAATTAAATGTTTTTTCCTACACGTGTTTCACTACCAAGCAGTTACTTGCTTGGCAGATCTTCAGGGAAATTAAATGTCTGGAATACTGGTTTCAACTGCCGACAAAACACAATGTGGCGTTGTAATAGTTGAGGTCACTTAAGAAGAGAAGAGGAAAAAAAAATAAAAATAAATAAAAATAAAAGTCAAATTTAAAAAGCAAGGAAGAACAACGATAAAAAAAGAAAGCCCTAGAAAAGTCTTAGAAAAGTAGCTCGTGCATTATTTCTTCCACCAAGCCAACAAGCAAATAATCGGTCCCAAATACATTCAATAAAACCACAAAACCGGAACAATGTGCGATAATACACTTTCACGTCGGCCGGTACAATGATGAATAAATCCCCCCCCCCACAAGAGAACAAAAGAACTAAATCATTCAAGTTACCGCTCACAAGTTACCATTCCAATCCAATGATAGTATGGGAATTCTAAATCCAACTTCTCACAAAGAAAAGTCAACACAAATGTTCGTCCGAGTTCAAAGAGTCTTATTTCAATTGTTGATTTATTACCCTTCGAAACAAACACTCGACGAGTTGAATGTCAATCCCGCAGAAAACTCCCTTCCATTAAGAAAAAATCTTAATATAGAAACTATTTATTCAAAATACTGTTTCTAAAAATATTTATTATTAAACCTATTCCAGCGGATAAAACTTTAAACAAATACTCCATGAATATGGAAACATACAACAACCTAATCCTGAAGGAACTGAATAAAAACTACAAGACCGTAGGGAACGGGGTGTTACAGGATATTAACTTGGCCGCTCTTAAGATCTGCTCTGAGATTGGTATGGAAGGTAATGTTGAGATCTATACCCCTAAATGCCCTCGTTTCACTCTTAAGGATCATAAGCCAGATTTTAGTAATAACCCATCCATTAGACTGATATCGCCGTGTATTTCAGACATGGGTGTAATCAGCAAAAAAATACTAGACAGAATATTGCCAGGAATTAAACGCAGTACTCAATTGAATCTGTGGACCTCATCAGAAGAAGTGCTAAGTTGGTATAAAGAATTACACATTACTAATCAAAGTAAATTTATAATGTTTGATATAGATTCATACTATCCCTCCATATCCTCTACTTTACTTGAAAAGGCGCTTACCATGGCTAGAAACGAATCCAACATTACAAACTTAGAGATGGATATAATTAGACTAGCCAGAAGGACGCTAATATCCTACAATGATAAGTTATGGACTAGAAAGGATAGGGAAAACAATTTCGATATTACTATGGGGGCACCGGACTCAGCGCAGGTTACTGACCTGGTAGGGATATATATCCTCAGAGAAATTTGTATGAAAATACCTGAACTGGCGGGCGGTCTATATAGGGACGACGCTTTATTCTTTGTCAACACAAGTATAAGGAATCTTGAAACTAAGAAGAAAAAACTCAATATATTCTTCAGCTCAATACAACTTAGCGTAACTATGGATATAAACTACCGGAGGGTCAATTTTTTGGATATTACGCTTGATCTATGCAACAACACATATGAACCTTATCACAAGCCCAACCACACACTCTACTATATCGACGCTAAATCGAATCACCCACCGATGGTGAAAAGAGCCATTATTCCTGCAATATCGAGTAGGATATCTAAGCTGTCCAAGAATCAACAAATATTCGACAGCAGTAAGCAATTCTACAATGAAGCTTTAAACAGATCAGGATACAAGGAAAAAATTAGTTACCTTGTGCCTCCTTCGGTTGGGAATGGGGGACTAAACGGGAGACCGATTGCCTCTCGATCAATGGTTTCATATAATAGGGCAATGGGCAAGGCTAGATATAGGAGACCTGGTGTATCCCACGGTAATGTAAACCAGGTAAGGTGGGAACCGGTTGATGATAATATTCGTGAAGTTGGAAGTAACGAATTGAACTCACATGCTACCCAAACCGGGGGGGAAGGTAGGAAGAAAAATAGGAGAAGGACCACTACATGGTTCAACCCCCCCTATAGCCAGCATATTAAGACTAATATCCCAAAGATTTTTATAGCATAGTGGAAAAAAACTTTCCAAGGGATAGCAGATTGGGGGGAATCATTAACAAAAATACTGTAAAATTGTCTTATTCAACCTGTAGAAATATAGCCACATCCATCATAGGATATAATAATTCTAAGATAACTAAGACAAGGGAAGCCATGTTCTCTTCTGGTGTTGATCCCAGTAACACCAGTTCAGTGAGAACCTCCATTATAAATAACCATAGTAGTAGAACATCCAGCAACGGCCCAGCACACAACTGTAACTGCAGAGCTTCTAACATCTGTCCACTGGGGGGGAACTGTAGAGTTTCAAGCATTGTCTACAAATGCGATGTGATAACAGAGAGTAGTAGGAAATCATATATCGGTTCAACCGGGGGTGAGTTCAAAGATAGATTCAGAAACCACATGAGTTCCTTCAGGGGAGGCCAAAGGGAAGACATAGAGAGGCCTAACACTTCTGTTGGCCGTTTTGTGAGAAACCTCATTGCTAGGCAAGACCCTTTCGAACTGAAATGGTCAATTTTAGGGAGGGCTAACAAATATAAACCGAACAAAAAGAAGAGATGCAACCTATGTGCATTGGAGTCGTACCACATCATGACATCTAGAGATAATTTACTGAACGCTAGGCAGGAAATACTACAATGCTGTCTGCATAGAAACCGTTACCTGTTATCAAGTCTAAAACCTGGATAGGAGGGGAATTAGGGGGAAGTATAAACTTACAGCAGAGATAGGCAGGATGGACACTTCCTGAGGCAATCTGGGGCAATAATTAGTGTATAATATGGAGGATGAGAATTAGTAACACGTACTTATGCTAAGATATGTCTTGATTCAATTATTAGCGGATACTCGAGACTTAGGTTGGGGGTGATAAGGTAGGAATATTCTATCGGAATAAGGCCCAGTGATAGTCAACTATAGTAAATACTTATTCAGCGGAATAGAGGGGGGAAATTGTGTTACATATAAAAAGATAGTGGAATAATAAATAATAAATCACAATTTATTCTCAGAAATAGATATATTATACGAAATGCATTGGGGATTTCAAGTAACTTTAAGTGAAAAATAAGAAATAGCAACCTGGATGCTATCACTATTTAATTAAATTAGGTTAAATTAAATTAGTTTTTAATTAGATTAAAATAAATAAAACAATTTGGTGGCAGGAATGGGGAAAAGTAATTAAGGAAAAAATAATTTTAAAAACATGCATGCCGACACGGACTTAATTTCTAAAAATAGAAACAATTGGATTTTTATAAAAAGTATTTTGTACGGGATTTTAAATTAGTAATAATAAAGTCTCCTGTCATTTAACGAGTAAGAGTGATATTTTCCCGTAAAGTTGACAAAAAAATAAACCGGTCCATTAAAAAAAGTTTTTTTCAAAATAGAAAATAGATTTCTGATAACGATATTCCGTAGTAACATTTATTTATGGAATATAGAATAATGTTCTCCACAGAGAGTTGTAAACAGACACAGCCGTTAAGGAAATATTTTAAATGATTTAAAATAATAACTAGATTTTTGTAGAAGGCCTTTTTATAATAACAGTTTATTTTTGATATATGAATAATCTTTTAAAAACAAATTCTGCGGGATAGGCTTTTTTCGCTTCGTTAAACAACAAAACGATAATAATTCGGCAGTTAATTAAATGAAGGATATTTTCCCAAAATGTAAAATGACGTCCCAGACACTAGATAATTAATTTCTATAAGGAATAGGTTTAATAATAAATATTTTTAGAAACAGTATTTTGAATAAATAGTTTCTATATTAAGATTTTTTCTTAATGGAAGGGAGTTTTCTGCGGGATTGACATTCAACTCGTCGAGTGTTTGTTTCGAAGGGTAATAAATCAACAATTGAAATAAGACTCTTTGAACTCGGACGAACATTTGTGTTGACTTTTCTTTGTGAGAAGTTGGATTTAGAATTCCCATACTATCATTGGATTGGAATGGTAACTTGTGAGCGGTAACTTGAATGATTTAGTTCTTTTGTTCTCTTGTGAGGGGGGGGGGGATTTATTCATCATTGTACCGGCCGACGTGAAAGTGTATTATCGCACATTGTTCCGGTTTTGTGGTTTTATTGAATGTATTTGGGACCGATTATTTGCTTGTTGGCTTGGTGGAAGAAATAATGCACGAGCTACTTTTCTAAGACTTTTCTAGGACTTTCTTTTTTTTATCGTTGTTCTTCCTTGCTTTTTAAATTTGACTTTTATTTTTATTTATTTATTTTTTTTTTTCCTCTTCTCTTCTCAAGTGACCTCAACTATTACAACGCCACATTGTGTTTTGTCGGCAGTTGAAACCAGTATTCCAGACATTTAATTTCCCTGAAGATCTGCCAAGCAAGTAACTGCTTGGTAGTGAAACACGTGTAGGAAAAAACATTTAATTTGAATAAATAGTATTTGTAAGAAAAAATATCTTTAATGGTGATCATTGGTGTCTTGAAAGGAATGCTTTGGTAAGCCTTCATAAAATCACATATAAATGCTCTGTACTCTGTAATCGAGTATCATCGAGCTTGTTTTTTATTGGAACAACCCCGGTCTTCACTGAATGATCTATTTTATAAGTGAAAAATCTAAATTTATATATATATATATATATAACTAATCCGCCACTAAATTCTTAAATATTTGGGGTTTTTATCTCCGTTTTCCACGGTGTTAACACGCAATTGCCTAAAAACAGCAGAATGTCAATTTTTCTGGGAGGGGGGGGGATATAAGAGGGTATTAATCTGTAAATTTACCCATATTTATTTTTTTAAATCTTAGACATTTTTTTAACATTCGTCCGTTTTTTATTTAAAGCAATTGATTTCAGTTGTTTACTTTTCCCGCGAAAATTGAATAAAAATCTTTAATATTATTTAACTATTAAATACCGATAAAATGAGATTCTACTTTTAGGCGATTACGTGTGAATATCCTAAAAAAACTGACAGAAAGAGAAACAACAAAAATATTTTAGAATTTAGCCTGAGGGATTAGTTTCGCAAATTAATTTAACGTAAAATGATCCTCAATTTTAGAGCCCTTCTATTATTATTATTATATTATTATGGCAGTTAACCATTTTTTGCCATTAAAGATGAATTCTGTACATTATTGTTTTGGGGCGATTTCGTGTGGTCTTACAATCTTGCCAGTCGAACTTGGGATTAGTGTTAAAAAATATATTAATTAACTGCCCTAATAATTTAGAATGACCGTAAAAGGAAGAATCTCATTTTTAGGGGGGGGGGTGTAATTTAACTGAATGTGTTAAACTACACAGTTACCGAAGTTTGTTGTTAACATTTTTGAATTCTCTGAGTAAAATTATTTTTTTTAATTAACGGCCTCCCATTCAACTTAATTGCTGCCCGGAGGGCGGGTAGGTTTTGCTAGTTAAAAATAAAAATCAGTCTTAGCGTATATCATGCATACGCCATTTATGACAGCGAAAACCACTGAAATCGGGGGGGGGGGCGTAACTTAGTCTGTCATATTAACACGTAATAAATCCATAACGGTCGGTAAAATTCGATAAAAACTCATTTTTATTTTCTTTTTCCAAATTTCACTCGATAATTTTTCCTATTTTTTCTGTGTGTACGAATTGATGCTTAATACGTAAGTATAAACAAAAGTTTTTATTTGAAATTGCGTTTTCCATAATTTACCTCATCTATATAAGCAACGAATTTTATATTTTTTTACGAAAAAAAAAATTACGGAATAATTTATTTGGTTTTAATTTGGTTTTAAATATTTAGGGAATAAAAATATTTCAATTTTTTATGAAACATGTTCAGGTAATAATATATATATCTTTTTATTTTTCACAGAAATTATTTAAAGCATAAATGTATTTTATATTTTATATTTCCCTGTGTATGACCTTTAATTGAAGTTCCATGTAAGATTAACAATTAGGTACAGTGGAATTTTCTAAGTGAAAGTCGTACGAACTATGTGTCGCGGCAGCGACGTCACAGAGACAGAAAGCCGCAAATCAGACGTGGCGAATGGGTAGAGGGGATCTTTCTCTTTAGACTAAACCAGCGAGAAGAGAGTGAAGAAAGTTTGAATAACTGCTACCTCCCTTCTATGGCGCAAATGTTTGCTGTTTTATACATATACACGTATGCTTTAGAAAGTATTAAACCCTAAAAAGATTTTTTAAACCCAATTACATTTGTGATGTTTCTTTATTAATTACGTTTATGGAACGCGTTATTAAGAAGAAGAAGAAGAAGAAGAAGAACAAGAAGAACAAGAAGAAGAACAAGAAGAAGAAGAGAGCGAGGAGAAAAAAATGAAAACTGTGACTGCCACCCCACCACTGCGACTACAGAAATTCGGGAAGCTGTTTCTGACGATGAAACGGAGACCTGGTGGAGATCCAAGAACACTCAAACTACGTTACACCATATCTACTTTGTTTGGAGTTGTAGTACCGTCAATGATCCAAGGCACAACACTAAACTGCCTCGGACACCCTTGGGCAAAGTGTTCACCTTAACCCCACAACACCAAAATTCATATTTTCTCACCTTTCTAATTTTTTGTATCTGCCTACCCTATTTCCCAACCCTATGAACTACTTAAGCTCTCCTGAACCGTTTTATATTCAGTGTTGAGGCCCCAATTGGACATCTTTGGTGAGTGTGGAGATTGCGCCACATCAACCCTATATGTCATTTTGTGTCATGTAACAAATGTATTTATAAAACAGTTATTTTATAAATTCTGGAAATTTATTTTATTATGTTTTTGGTTTCTCCTATAGAAGCTTGAAGTGATCTTTCGGGTAATCTATTTATTGAGAGGGAAACCATTTTCGAATATCAGAGTGCGGTTCGATATATGTGTTGGATAATGGCCCTGTGAGGCCGGACGCATGTTGAAGTGGACGTATGTGGGGAGGGATCGTTTAGTTTGGCTTGCGCGATTTAGTGCGGGTGAACCCGTACAACCGAGTTCAAAATAGCGCTGTTTTCACAGTCGGAGCTCACAGACGTTGACAGGGCCACGACGTTGACGAGACCTCAGGTCAAGAGTCAAGGTGCACCTGCGCATAGGGGTTCTGTGACGTCACGGGCTTTTGTGTGGGAAACTGTGTTTTGCCAGTCTGGTTTTTGGAAGCAAGCCGAACGGACGATTTCTCTATGTAGTCTTCAAATGATTAGGGGAATTAAATTCCCTAAGAGAATACAAGCATGAGATTCCTTTCCCCCCTCCTCGAATGGCTAAGGACTTAAGCTAGGAATTAACTACGATAAAGTAGTAATTTGGTCTCTCCCTCAACGTTGGTGAAACATCTCCATGGCCGACGGTAACTGACACCTGAAATAAACAAATCAAAGTAAAAGATTGTTGCCTCGTGAATGATGTTGGGGAGGTTTTTGTTGTGGACACAGCCGGCGGCGATGTCTACGGCAGTACGGAAACGAAGAGGGAACTCAACCACTAGACGACACCGAGACGACACCCCCACCCCCCCCCCGACACGACGAAGAAAAGAAGGTACGAGAAATTAAAGGGTATGTAACTGTGATAGTATTTATTGCGAGTATTCCTATATCTTTTACAGTCTATTAGAATATGTTTGATTTTTTGTAGTATTGGAGGTTACAGAGTGTCGATGCGTGGGGTTAAACCGAAGATCAATGACGGAGGTAGTATTCATGTCTCAGAAAATACAACGTGAGAAAAGAGACAGACGTATCACAATAACTCTATCCTAAACCTAATCAAACTGCCAGTCAGGTAACTCTCAACATCTTGTTTGATATTACGATGGGAGAATCATTCACCCTCAAAAGTTTTTTGATTGTAGGCTCTTTATCGCGGAAGAGGCAGCGAGGTGCAGCTTCCGCTTCGAGTAAGTATATGTATGTATTAGATATGTATGTCCAATTCTTACTCTGATAATTCTGTCTTGTCTTCGACTAGGAAGTAGTTCCAGGTTTTTTGGCCCAACTGTTTGTGTACGATCATATAATTTGTTGTTTGTGAACATATCCAATATTGTTTACTATTTTCTTTTAATATATTGTATGACCTTAGTTTTGTAGTCTTATACGGAAGTTTAAGCACTGTTAGTGTTAGCTGTTTCTTTTGCCAGTACGACAGTCCTTCTATTTCTTCTAAATCCTATATAGCTGGCAAGCCAGGCCAGAACTATCTCTCTGTTAATGTCCATCAGACAGTGTACACTTTTCCAATATATCACAGAGGTAAGGATGATTGATTTTGTCCTCTCAATCTCTGTCAAGCTAGACAATGAATGTGAGAAAATTATGTGTGTTTCCTTCGTCGAGTTCTTGATAATTTCCAGTTCCATTTTTATGGCTTGTTATTCAGCTGTAAAGAGATGTAAACTTTTAAATGGAGTTAATCGAAGATTGAATTTTCTACGCGAAGACATTTTTCGCAGTATTTAATTTCATTTCATTTCATTTGTTTGAACCCCCCCGAAGCTGCTTACACTGGTTCGCTGAAATCAGCTTAAACCTCATATTAGTTATTTTACATTTTAATACCGTCTATACGGCGAAGAAAACACATTTTTCTTCTATTACTAATGGAGATTTCGTATCTGTCTGTCTGAAGCCGAAACTATACCACTATATGCTCAATTCAATTTACTATACTATTTCAGACTGATGTACTAGCTTTCAATGCTCAATTCATGGTGGTGGCGTAGTATCTGTGTTGTTGTTATGATACAATCCTTTCTATCATTATCTCCTCCATTCGAGGGAAGCGTAGTATATGTTAAAGTCATGACTAAGAACTGTATGTATGCGATTACATGTAAGTGTGGAAAAGTATACAAAGGTGAGACATGTCGTCCACTAAAGATAAGAATAGAAGAACACCAGAAAGCCGTAATACGTGTAGAAATCGAAAAGTCGGGTATGGTAGACCACATATGGAAGGAAAAGGGACACCATCTACCCTTATGGGAGGTTTTTTTTTCCTTATATAGTTTTAATGGTTGAGATACTTCCGAGACTATATATATATATATATATATATATATATATATATATATATATATATATATATGTAAACATTATTAAATAACACGGAGTGTTTTTGCTTAATAAGACTTTTTGTATTTTTTCAACTTCCCGAGACATGCTAGACACTTTAGAATGTTGTGACTAGTTTCGTAATTGATATTATTGATTGTGGGATGTTTAGTTTTGTGTCTAGCATAGTAATTAACTTTACCAAATTCCTAGGAATTAAGCAATTATACATTTGAATCTTGAATGCGCTTAGAACGTAATCAAATTTATAGCGGTTAAACAATCGAACTGTTGAATCTTGTACGCTCTTAGAACGTAATCACGCTCTCATGTATCATCTCAATATTATTGACGCTCTTTTTAAAGTGGTAAATTACTAGCCGTTATAATAAAAAGAAATTCAACAGCAAAACCATATTTGTAAACACCCAAGATTAACACCGCCGGAAAATGATTTGACTAATCAAATCGAAAGTACTCGCGAAAAATGAAAGAAAATGGAACCCACGGAACTTACATACACCAATTTGACCGAAACACTTAATTGATCACCCGGGAAATTGAAAAAGTAAAAAAGTCGTATCAAGCAAAAACACTCCGAGTTATTTAATAATGTTGGAATTAATTAAAATATGCTGACTAAATACACAATCTCTCTATATATATAAATATATATATGTTGTTATATATATATATATATATATATATATATATATATATATATATATATATATATATATATATATATGTGTGTGTGTGTGTGTGTGTGTATTTATTTATGTATGTATGTATAAACTTATATATATATATATATATATATATATATATATAGTTTGAAATGTCACACATTGAATACTTTCGGTGATAAACACCCTTGTTAGAAGTATAAGCATTTTTTCTCTTCTTCTTTCGTATAATCATCCCTGACTGAGACATATCTATCGCAGTCAAGTTGAAATTTGTCTTGATTTTATCGACGATAAATGTTGATATTCCGGTGTGTGTAGCACGCGGTTACTTGAATAAGGTAGTTTGAAAAATCACACATTGAAAACGTTGATGAAATGGCAATAATAAGGAGAATATTTTTTCAAAAATATTATGAAGACCTGGGCAACGCAAATTATTTATTTATTTTTTTTTAAATATTTATTTACTTTAAAAACTTTTTTTTAACACTCACATTGTCTACCAAGCTCCAGTCCCTGTCATATCGCCGCAATGTTGCATCCCTGTGCTTGTTTTACAAGTAATTCAACGGAATGTACTCCGAAAAGCGTGCTGCACTTGATGTAAATACTCCCGACCAACCTGACAGGCTACAAAATCACCTCTTTACTGTTGAGTTTGTGAGATGCCAGAAAGCTTTCTACTCTGATAGCTACTTTCCTTAAACCGCTTCCCTTTGGAATTCCTTTCTTGTTCCCTGTTTCCCTGACTGGACAAACATGCAGAAATTTAAATGTGATGTTAATAAGCATTTTACTGCACAAGCACAACACCTCACTTAGGATGCCCCTATAAATATGGCCACTAATTCACAGTGGCTCCGAATTCACAGTGGTCCCTTGGCAATGTGCCTGGTTTAGGGTGAATAAAAGTTATATATATATATATATATATATATATATATATATATATATATATAGTCTTGGAAGTTTCTCAACCATTAAAACTATGTTATAAAAAAGAACAAAAAAAATTAAGTCCGAAGTCGTTCAGTGGAAAATCACTCATGTAAGTCAATTTAACTTTTACAGTTATTATATTAGTTTGTTACTAACATTATTTAAGGGATCATCAGTTGTTTACCATGAAAAACTGTTTCAGGAATTTAAAAACAAGACAGTATTTAATTTCATGGCTTCCCAGCAGAGTTGATAAGACCCCACTTCCCTTAAAAGACAAAAACATAAACGTTCCGTATACTAAACCTAAGTTTTGTTCCGTATAAATGTTTTGCTAACTTATATTAGTGGTTAAAAAAATTTTTTTTTTAAGTCCTCCTTACCTGTGTTGTTCGTCGGTCTAATAAAATGTATCCGTTACTTACAAAAATGTTGCTGCATTTTAAAGTGTTTAGACTAATCCATTACACTACTTTTAAGGTGATTAATGTATTTTTAGTTTTAGTTTTATATAAAAAAATACAAAAAATTTCAACATATCAAAATATTTAAAAAAAAAAAATTTAAATGATATATATATATACATATATATACTTATAGTCCTTTTTTCTCCCCCTCCTCCTTCTCCGCCTCCTCCTATGTTGTTCAATTCCTTGTCATCAATTTCAAATAAATACTACTAATCCTCCTTGTCAACTCACAGCGTTCATAAGCTATATATATATATATATATATATATATATATATATATATATACAGGGTGGGCAAAAATAAGGGTCCTATTTTTAAAAATTCATAACTTTTTTATTTATTGATTTTTTTTTTTTTAGAATAAGTAAAGGACCTCTTCCGAAGCAAGCATGAGCCGTATTAGCCCTAAGGAACGTACCCTCATTTAGAAAACATTATTTTTGCTTAAAAAACTCAAAACAGTGTAAAAAACAATACTTTAGTTTTTGTAAGTTTTAAGAAGTGTTTTTCGGCTAAAATTTGTTTTGTTTATTTCAAAAAATCTCGGAAGGGTCAGTCTACACACACATAAAGTTTGGTGAGTTTAACTTTTATTTTGTGGAAGTTATTCAAATTCAAGTTATTCAAATTTAAAGATAGGACACTTATTTTGGCCCACCCTGTATATATATATATATATATATATACAACAACTACAATATCCCGCTGCCTCAGTATGCATCTCGTAAACTCTAGTTCAGTCTACAAACACCTACAAATAAATAACTGTCTTCCATCTGAATTAAGACAAACTATAGTAAACAACACTAAAATTATACATTCTGAGACAAATTCGAAACAAAATACATGAAGCCATATACATACCAACACAACAACCAAACATTAATATCATTACATATGACATCAGTAAAACAATTTTAAAATGTTTAACGCAGTTTAATTTAGTTCAGTGACGCAACCCCGGCGTCGTTTGATTCAAATTTTAAAAAGGGACATTTTATTAAATTACTTATTGCCTAATTCCCTATTTTTCTTCTGTATAATTATTCGACTACACCAAATCAATCAGCCATTACTTTTAATAAAAAATGAAAATAATTAAATACATAAATTCATTAAAAGATTTAATTCATCCACGTTTTCCTTGAACAATGTAGGCGTTCTTTTTACGTGCTCGTCTCGCCGATGTTTTTAGAAATGCTATCCTTTCACCAGCTTTTTAGTCGATTTTTACCATCAACACCTGAAGATGATTCGAGAAAGAATCGAAAACGTTTGTAACACATATAGATATTTTATCAATTTGTTTGATTTTAACACTAAAAAAATCATTATAAGAATTGAAAAGATAAAAGAGGTATAACAAAACAGAAGCGTGCTGTTGTTTTTAATGTTTGCATATATATATATATATATATATATATATATATATATATATATATATATATATATATACATATATATATAAATATATATATACATATATAGATATATATATATACATATATATATATATATATATACATATATATATATAAATATATATATACATATATAGATATATATATATACATATATATATATATATACATATATATATAAATATATATATATATATATATACATATATATATAAATATATATATATATATATATATATATATATATATATATACATACATATATATATATATATATATATATATATATATGTGAGAGAGAGAGAGAGGGGGGGGGAGATTTCAGAGAAAACATTTTTTTAATCAATGAAACGGGTGTGTGGAAAAATAAAAGAAAATTGCTAAACTTTTCCTTGAGACCTTATTGTCTGACCCTCTAAGAGGAAACGTCAGAATGATAAATTAAAAACTAAGAAAATCGAATGAGATATGAGGAGAAAAAATTTTCCACCCGCCGGTTTCATTGATTAAAAAACATAATGTTTCCTCTGAAATTTATCCTACGATTTTGTTGTACGCGAAATTTACTCATATATATATATATATATATATATATATATATATATATAAATATATATATATAAATATATATATATATATATATGTATATATATATATAGATATATATATATATATATATATATATATATATATATATATATATATATATATAGATAGATAGATAGATAGATAGATAGATATATAGATATATAGATATATATATATATATAGAGAGAGAGAGAGAAAAAAAAGAGAGAGAGGTGACGATGGCTAAGTGAATATCGACACGGACTGAATACCTGGATGTTCCAAGTTCGAATCCAGTCGGTTCCACAGTACTACTTTTACTTAGAGCTTAGATGCCAACCTTCTTGTGGTTCTTCTCGATGTCTTTCCAGAAATATTTCTAACTAGAAAAATATCGGGGAAACTAATGCCAACACCAGAATCATCTGATTCACACGAAAGAAGAAGAAGATTTTAGAATAAATCGGCAAGCCGTGCACGTAAAAAGAACGCCTACATTGTTCAAATAAAACGTGGATGAATTACATATTTTAATGTATGTATTTATTTATTTTTATTTTTAATATATATATCTATATATATATATATATATATATATGTATACATATATATATTAGCTCTCCCTAAACTTCATTTCAGAAAACGTAAGCCGAGAAATTTCTTAAAGCTCGATAATATGTATTTTATCTTTAACAGATAACTCCCTGTCTAAGAAATTTAACAACATGTTGCAAGTGTAAAGGCTTTACGGGATTTTTACACCAATGACATGAACAAAATGAGAAATAGTATTTTGAAGTGCAGATTGATTTAGCTCGCCAAAACAGTTAAAAAGACTGCTACCGTAAAATTGGACAAACAGGTCAGTTATCACCTAAAACAAGTTATCTATAGCATATTCACTTTCTCTGATTCGGCATACCGTACAATTATTTTTAAATAAAAATTAAGCCTAACTATTTTTGTTTACTCATTTCGGAGTATTTCATTTACATGATTTGTTGTAGGTTAGTGACACGCATTTTTAATTCTCAATACCAGATTTTTTTTCATTTCTTTCCCTTTTAAGCAGTGTTTTTCTTTTTTCTTTTGATTTTTAATTTTTTCATTTTAATATTTAATTCTTCGACACCAGAGATGAAAAGAAGGCGATCGGAGGTCATAATGACCTCAACTTAAATTCACAGATAAAGAATAAAAAATCTTTTAACTTGTTCACGACGCAAATATCAGCAGAATTGCGAGTTGAAATGCCGAATTAGTAAAAAAAAAAATTAAAAATAAAAATGAGGCTGAGGATCGAAATATCGTCAAAAATTCACACAACGCGCAAGCCACCATTTCTCAGAGAGGCAGACATAGACAGAGGCTAAAGAAAGTCTAATAAAGAAGACCAATTATAAGACCCCTTTGTTTGGATGTGAAACCGACGGTACCGATGTTGTTCTGATCTTCTGTAAGACATGTATTAATAAACATTACGCTCTTATTGTTGAATTTTTTAAATTTTCTTAATAACTGATAACTCTTCAGGGATTCTCTCCCACTAACCTTACACTTTGGTGTTTATTATTTTTGACAAAGGGAAGATTTTCCCGAAATATTAAATAAATGATTTTTAATAATAATCCGGACAACACACAAACAGCCGACGCCACGCTTGCTGTTATGTAAGATTTTAAGAAAGAATAATTAATAAGTCTCCCCACTTCGATTCATTATTTTTGTTGCTTCGAGCTTACAACTTACCCGGCACTCTGCATTGCTCTCAGCCTTCTTAACATATTACTATTATTCCCAGCAATGCTTCAAACAAACAACCATTCTCTATTATACATATTTATATATATATATATATATATATATATATATATATATTTATTCACAAATGTATTTATTCATTCATTTATATATATATAATTTGTAAGTAAATAAATAGCCTTCTTATGTGACACGATAATTTCTGCATCAACCTGATCCATCCTAATAGCTCTTACAACATTCCTTTTCCTTTCCTTCTAACTTTATTTCTATTGTTTATTTTCCATTCTTGTTTTCGAATAAACTCACACGCCCAACAGATTGGATTAGTATCTGCAATAGTAAAGCCGTACGCCGCACATTACATATATTGGTATTATTATGAAGACGTCGAATAAACGAATAGTCATCACTGATTCCCCGACATATGACTTTTTTTTATGGGGGTGCGCGAACAGATGGGCATTTCTTTCTTTCTTTTTATCTCATTTTGTATATTAGTTATTTTGTTTACTTATTTTTGGTTTCTTATGGCTTCTTCGCATGGAATTTCTCTTGTTCGACTTGCATTCATCCAAGACAGCTTCGTGTACGCTATATAGTTAACGGGCAGAGAATCCCCAATAAATCACATCTCATTTTCTAACTCTCAGGGATAGAAATCTTTTACAAACTTTTTCCTCGTGTCTCGTCATCGGTAATGAAACGCAAAAACCAGATTAGAACATTCGTACCGTTTCGGCAAAATCTTATATTTATCTAAACACCTGGAAGGTGTCTTCGCGAAAGAAAGAAAGAAGAAGAAGAAGAAGAAGAAGAAGAAGAAGAAATCTTTTTCTTTTGCATATACGGTTTTCTATAGAAAAAGATTGGAATTACTCTAAGACGGTATATATTTACCTATATTTTGTATATCCATTAAGATATGGACATTTGCACACACACGTTATATATATATATATATATATATATATATATATATATATATATATATATATATATATATATATACACATATATATATATATGGGAGTTTAAATTACCTACTAGAGAGTTTGAATTACCTACTAGACACTATCCTCAAGTGTATTCGGTCTCTCTCAATGGTTTGTCAGGACAACCTGACATGAGGATATTTCTTCTACAATCAAATCCAGCCCAAATATTCAAAATAACATAATATTCAAAGCCCAAATTAGATCCCAGCTATACACTAGCTCGTACGATGAATGGTGCACCTTCTCCAAGTAATGTTACCTCAAATAACAACACTTAGATAGATACCCCATCAGACCAGATAGAATTATTGTCTTGGAATCCAGTAAGACCAAGAGATCACAAGAAAGATATACCATAACATAGTCAACTGGTTAATTGGAGGAAAGGAAAACTTTAATGTTCTTAACTTCTTTAGTAACGCAACTTTAATAGAGTATTCGAATATCTATGTATCTCATATACAGATCAAGTGTTGGCCCCTTGATCTCTGAAAACTTCGACTGAAGTAAAATGAAATAATACATATATATATATATATATATATATATATATATATATATATATATATATATATATATAGAGAGAGAGAGAGAGAGAGAGAGAGAGAGAGAGAGAGAGAGATGGGGGTAGAGGGTAATGCAACATTAGTGCAGTTCCAATGTAAGAAAAATGTATATTTAAAAAGTGAGGCTACCAACATTTGTAAAAGACTTATTTCAACAATTGTTTGTTATTTTATTATTTTATTATTTCATAATTTTGTGATTTTATCTATATATTTTGTGTGTGTTTAGAAGATTGTGTTGTTTTTCGGGATAATTGGTGTTGTGCGTGTAATTATAAGGGTGTATTTTGACATATTTGAATGTGTTGCTATTCTGGGTTAGCTGTTTCGGTTAGGATATCTTGGCAGAACTTGTTGATGCTGTAAGTGGTTATGGGGTTTGTATTGTTGTGTAAGGTTATGTAGGTATTGTTGTATGATGGTTCTTTTTGATGATGTTCATAGTGTGTGGAGTATTTTGATTGCATCCATTGGCGGGCAGGGTGCTTGTTGGGTCTATTTTCTTGTGTGTGGTGTGGTAGAGGGTTATTGTGTGAATGTTTCATCTGTTGGTGTGGTGGGTGTGGGTAGTGGTTGTAAAGTTTGAGTGGTGTTTGTACAGGTTGTTTTGTAGTGTGGGGTGGCTTTGATGGGGATTGTTGAGTAAAAGTATTTTGTGGTGGTATGTATGTGTGGTGTAAGGTGTATTAGATGAGATTTCTGATTGTATACTTAGTACTTAGGTTTGTATCGTAAATATATTTCATACACACACACACATATATATATGGGGTAAGGTACACGATAATTCATGAAAATGAAATGTCGTGATGGACAAAATGTGTGAAAAAAATGACAAACGGAAAACAAGTTAAAATGCAGGAGAAAAACAAAAACAAGAGATTTTTTGACCGGTTTCGTTCGTGGCGAACGTCTTCAGAAAATGAAGATATGGAAATAATCTAAACCTTTCAGACTGCACTCTCCTCAAGAACGTACACTCTTTCTCACGTCGCAAATGCATTGAAAGCTTTACTATTCTCCTCTCATCACCATCAAACTTCAACCTAAGACTCGGTTCCTATACCCTAAGCATACACTTAGCTAAAGTCGCACTAAAACAATGCAATATATTACACCACTGCGCCCCTGATTAAGTATCTATATACATATATATATATATATTTGATTATGTGTGTATATGTGTATATGTATGTATTGATATATATATATATATATACACATATGTGTTTATGTGTATATATATACACATGTGCGTGTGTGTGTATATTTATATATTTTTGTGATAATAGCAAGCTCCCATTGATAATCAAATCCTTTTTATACATCTCTCTCTAACTTAACCCTTTTTTTCCTACTTTTGAAATCTATTTATATTTTTGTTTTTCTCACACCCTTTTAACCTGTTTTTCCCCGTTTGTTTCATTTTTCACACATTTTGTCCACCACGGCTTTTCATCTTTATGAATTGCTCTTTAAAAACCTAATGTGTAACAAATTAGAAGACCTATCCCTGTTTCTTTCTTATAAATGTGTGGGTTCTAACATCCAATGTATTAATTTCATGCCCACCCCTTTTGTTCACGTTAGCCAGTTTCCCTGCCGCCTTTCCCCCTTCCCCAACCGCCTTCCCCATACTAGCTCATTAGGTATGATAGTAAAAGAGAATAAATAAATAAATAAAATATAAACAGAAGAATAAGAAACATAGAAGAATGTGTCACCTACTTATCATATTCCAACATCACTTAATGTCTTCTCATATGGTCCAATCATCCTTCCCTCATCCCATGTGTGTGCCTTCAAAATAAAATTATTTCCATATCTTCATTTTCTGAAGACGTTCGTCACGAACGAAACCGGTCAAAAAATCTCTTCTTTTTGTTTTTCTCCTGCATTTAAACTTGTTTTCCGTTTTTCACACACACACACACACATATATATATATATATATATATATATATATATATATATATATATACATACATATATTGGAATACTTCCTTGCATTTGCAGACCCGCATAAACCAGCATCTTCCATCTAAGATTTGACAGGGAAGGACAGGATCCCTTTGCCACCCTTTCCTCTGAGACTTTGGACACTGTTATTGACAGTCTGTCGTCTATCTATGTATATATATTTATCTATCTATCTATCAATCTATCTATCTTTATATATATATATATATATATATATATATATATATATATATATATATGTGTGTGTGTGTGTGTGTGTGTCTGTGTGCGTGTGTAAGTCTATGTATATATGTCTATATTTCTCAGTCTGTTCATCTATCTATGTATATCTATCTATTTAAGTATCTGTATATATGTCTATATTTCTAGGTCTGTACATTTTTCTATCTATCTATCTATTTACGTCTCGGTATATCTGTCTATATTTATAACTCTGTAGATCTAGCTATATATGTCTATCTATCTATCTATATATATTGTTTTTAAATTCCCGAAACAGTTTTTCATGGTAAACAACTGATGATCCCTTAAAATAGTGTTAGAAATAAACTAATAAATAACTGTAAAAAATAAATTGACTTACATGAGTGATTTTCCACTGGAGGACTTGGGACTATAAGTTTTTTTTTTTTTGTTTTTTTTAATATAGTTTTAATGGTTGAGAAACTTCCGAGACTATATATATATATATATATATATATATATATATATATATATATATATATATATATATATATATCGACCTATTATTTACGCATTCATATGTCTGTATATATTTCTAGGTCTGTACATCTATCTATCTATCTATCTATTTATCTATCTATCTATGTATCTGCCCTACCCATTCATACCTATCGATGTAACTCTCTGTATTAAAAATGAAAACAAAATTGAATGCATATAGGAACCACATGGTTTGGGGAAAATCCATCAACCCACTAGCAGGAACACTTCGAATTATGACAAAAATAAATATTGCCGCAGTCTAAAAGGATTAATATTTCGTTTATCGAGAACACAACGGGGTACTTATGCTATTTTTAGATAGGATTTTCAAGTTACATCCTGTTTCTACTGTATCTTCTGTTTATATAATTGTTACGTTAAAATACAGAATAGTTAACAAAGCCACGTATTCGTATGTTAAGAATGTGTTTGTAAAGAATAACCTGCTTATATCAGCATGATCTGTAAACTGCAGACGTATCGAGAAAAGATTAAGTATACACACATATTGTTATGGTGTTCTCAACAAAAAATAATGCTTTTAAGAAACAGTTATGTCTTTTTAAATGCTAATAAATTGAGCTAGGGTATACCAGGTACACACATATATATATATATATATATATATATATATATATATATATATATATATATATATATATATATATAAAATAAAATGTAGTAACACGAAATTACATAATCATCGATGCAATACTTTATTTCAACCTTGTGGTATTGTCAAGCATCCAATTTAGATGATTACATGTAATCGTCTAAATCGGATGCTTGAAAATACCACAAGGTTGAAATAAATTATTGCATCGATGATTATGTAATTTCGTGTTACTACATTTTATTTTATTCTTGCTCTGTTTATTACATTGAGCTCTCATACCCGGAAATCCGGACTTATTTCATTATAACAGAATATATATATATATATATATATATATATATATATATATATATATATATATATATATATATATATATAGGGTGGGCCAAAATAAGGGTCCTATCTTTAAATTTGAATAACTTGAATTTGAATAACTTCCACAAAATAAAAGTTAAACTCACCAAACTTTATGTGTGTGTAGACTGACCCTTCCGAGATTTTTTGAAATAAACAAAACAAATTTTAGCCGAAAAACACTTCTTAAAACTTACAAAAACTAAAGTATTGTTTTTTACACTGTTTTGAGTTTTTTAAGCAAAAATAATGTTTTCTAAATGAGGGTACGTTCCTTAGGGCTAATACGGCTCATGCTTGCTTCGGAAGGGGTCCTTTACTTATTCTAAAAAAAATTTTTAAAAAATCAATAAATAAAAAAGTTATGAATTTTTAAAAATAGGACCCTTATTTTTGCCCACCCTGTATATATAAAAGGATAGTGTAGTTTGCTTGAAGCATTGCTGGTAAATACAAGTGCAGGTTAGTAGTCCGAGGCTGTAGCAATGCGATGTAGTTGCCGGAAGTTGGACGTTAACTTTAGCTGAATAATTATTTAATTAAATTTTGACATTTTCTGCGTTCCTACTCCCAATAGTCTGCTGCGGTGTTTCAATACTTTGATTCCGGGTTTTTCCCGTTTTTTCGACCCTCTCGGTCTTTTATTGTTGTCTTTTGATAATGAAAGTTTTTCTTTCGAAAATTTAAGATTACCTTTTGCTGAACTTTTTATTTACCTGTCAGTATTTACTATTCTGGTACTTAATCAGTTTTTCGTGAAATATTAATAAATCGTTTTGAGATTCGCTTTCTCTTCTCGTTTATTTCTGTTCACCCTTTCCACCTTCCGGCAACTACATCGCATTACTACAGCCTCGGACTACTAACCTGCACTTATATATATATATATATATATATTCAAAATGGAGTACTAGTGAGTTTTTCCACCTGTGAGTTTGCTCTGTTCTTTGGCTTTTTATTTGTTTTCGTCAAAAGATGACACACTGTATGGTGTAGGTTTTTTTTCAAGACATTTCAATCAAGTAACTTTTTATCTCTTGTGGGTTTTTCTGATGATTTTGTAGTGTTGCAGATACGATATTGACATAAAAATGTTGTTTGGCTCACGGCAAAAGAAATGGACTGTAAAAAATACATTTCGCAGGAATATTATGTTTTTAGAAATGTGAAAAGAAATAAATAATAAAACATTGTTATGTGAATATAAAACGAACCTGACTTGTATATATATATATATATATATATATATATATATATATATATATATATATATACATTTTGGCAGATTCTCTGCCAGACGGAGTTTTCTTCTGGTGTTTATTATTTTTGACAAAGGGAACATTCTTTTTCCGAAATATTAAATGAATGATGTCTATAATCATCCGAACAACACACAAACAGTTAACACTACACTTGCTGTTATGTAAGATTTTAAGAAAAACTAAATAGTAAGTCACATTTCGTATTCGATTTATTACTTTTATTCCTTCCAGCTTACATCTTACCCAGAATTTGCATTGCCCGCTGCCTTTTAAAAACATACTACATATATATATATATATATATATATATATATATATATATATATATATATATATATATTCAAAGCTCCTTTCAATCTCAACAGAGAACGTAAGGATGCATGTAAGAGGAGTCTATAGTGTAGCAACCATAACGCATCTGAATGCACTGTCTATTTTCTTCCTTAAATAATTGGGTGGTAGAGATATTTGGACATCATACACCCTACTCCAGGTTACTCATCCGAGGTTGGTCATATCCGAGCTTGTGCTCTTATCTTTAGTTATCTCTTATCAAGGATAGTTATTCTCATTTTAGACACATGCATCTTGAGTCTCTCTCTCTCTCTCTCTCTCTCTCTCTCTCTCTCTCTCTCTCTCTCTGTGTGTGTGTCTCTCTCTCTCTCTGAACCAACGCTGTGCTACTGTATCTTCGGTCGGTGGTAATATTATACTAATATTACTGTATTGTACGATGACTAACTGCACTAATATTTTATACTATATATTTTATACTATATATTTTATACTATATATTTTATACTATATATTTTATACTATATATGTTATACTATATACTTTATACTATATATTTTATACTATATATGTTATACTATATATGTTATACTATATATGTTATACTATATATTTTATACTATATATTTTATACTATATATTTTATACTATATATTTTATACTATATATTTTATACTATATATTTTATACTATATATGTTATACTATATATTTTATACTATATATGTTATACTATATATTTTATACTATATATTTTATACTATATATTTATATGTTTCCGCAGTATGTCATGCGTTACTACCTTTAAATTAAATGCGTTAATAATTTTTCAATTTCGTTTGATCATGATCTCCGGGAAGATTGAAAGTACTTGAGAAAACACCAACCAATATTTTAGCGCCTTTCTAAGCCATTTCCAACCCGATGTTAAAAATATCAAACGGACCTACAAGAGATTAGATCGACACAGTGAATCTGTACCCTTTAAAATAAATGTCCATATATACAGGTGAATATCCTCATTAATTCATCAATCATCTCCATATTGTATCACATGGTTAGAGCAACACCTGTAAGAACAATGGGATCTCCATCAAAGAATATACCGCGTCACACATTACTACACGACATGCTCGGTCGAGAAAGTGCAGGACACATTCTTACATCAGTGAAATGTGGAAAAGTCCCCTTAAAGAGGAGAATTCAGAACAGGTTTGACCACTTTGAGAACTATGGGGCAATGGAGACCTCGCTGCCGTCAGTGACAATCTTCCTAGCCATTCGAGATACCTCAAGAAGTATAGACTTTAGCTGATCGAAAATGCGCGAAAGTCAGTTCAGCAGAGTTCGAAAAAGTGTGCGCTTATTCTAAATTGTAAAAAAAAAAAATTATTTCATAAGCTAATATATCAATATAAATATAGTTTTATTTCTTACAAGAAACGTACACTAATTATATAGATTTTTTTAGATTTTTCATGGTGGTTGATAAATAACAATTAGAGGGTGTTCCGGACAAATTTGACACGAAAAGGACAAACATCATACCTTGGCAAATAATTGATGTATTCTCAAAAATCAAAATGAATCTCTTAGAGGAGTATTTGCCGGATACAGCTCACTTAAAGAAGAGGCCCTGCTCTTCTAACACGATCTCCATGTGGGACCTGAACCTGGAGCCTTCACAGCATCTTTCGAGAGACGCTTGAACAGAAATTTGATCTTAACTCGTCCTTGGTGACGCAGGAAGTACAGTTACTGTCTTTCTGAAATGCGTCCCACAAATACTAGTTCATGGGGTTGCAATCAAGCGAGTTAGGGGTCAAATATTGGGAATAGTGAAGTAATGGGGATTCTTAGACAACCACTTCTGAGTATTCCTAGTGGTGTGACACGAATCTGCACTAAGAAATTGACAACAGTGGACAGCAACTCAGTATAGACAGCTGTATTGAATCTAGGTTATTTTTCGAGGATGTGGGTCAACATTACGTGACCTAGCTGAAAACACGCCCAATAACCATCACAGTTTGTGGAAGTTGGTTTTAATGACGCCGGGGACTTCGTGTGGACTGTAGGCTAGCCACCTATTCTTCTACACGTTCTCAACTGGACTTGAGACGAATCAGAGTATCCTTGACTCAACTGTGCAGCTGACCTTGTTGAGGAGTTTCTTGGCTTTTGTAATGCGGTTCCCTTAGGCAAAGTCGCTTAATAGTTGAACCCTGCGATAGTGGGGGTAGTGAAGATTCTCGTTCAGCGCTTTCTTTAGAGTCGCCACACCAATGTCAACCTTTCTCGCCAATGTCTGGATTGCCTTACTTGGATCCTACTGCACTTTTTGTTTTAACTTCTTAACGAATTTCGTTTTTCGGACAGTCAGAACGCCTGCTATGATCCTTTCTGCTAGCAACTGCTTCCACATATCTATCACAATTCTCCAGGTCACATTACACGGGTTTCAAGAAGCACTGGGCTGCAACTAAGATATCCGATTTTGTAATCCGCCGCGAATAATCACAGTGCAGGTCTCTTCCAATATTCCGGTGATTCCCAGTCGTCCATGATCTCCAGCACTCAGATCCACCAACAGTACACAGAAACAGCTATCCATTGCACTTTACCTCATTAAATAATTCAACGGGTTCTTAAATGAAAAAAAATATATCAAAAGATTGCCTCGAACACCCGTAGTAATAAAATGCATATTTCTATTAGAAACATGGATTAACAATAACAATTTGTCTTTATTACATGGAAAAATGAAAGTAAATCGCGATATTTTAACATAAGGACCAGCGGCATGAACTATTTTCTACCAACAGTCAAAAATCGAATGATCAACGTTCTGAAAAGCATCATCTAAGATATCACCGATAAACTCCTGAATCGTTTTCGTCAAGTCCTCCAATGTGTGCCTTATATATATTTGCTGTTTTGCAACCGCACTGGTAACAACCACATAAATGTGTGCCTTATATATGTTTGCTGTTTTGCAACCGCACTGGTAACAATCACATAAAGTTAGATCAAGAGACTGTGTCGTTACTCTGGTGATACTAAACATTTTATGATAAATGGTGAACCCTTAGATTCCATGAAATGCGTTTTGTTTCAAATATGACACATTCCAACAAAATGACTATTTAATATGAAATTCAACGAAAATTTGTCAAACTACAAATTGTTTCACATCCGCAACGAGCATGTTGACAAGTATGAGTAGGTATTAGTATGATGTTGCATCAGCACACCCGCTAAATAGGTAATCAGTATCTTCGATGATAAAAAGGATTTTCAGACCAATATAAAAAATAAAGAATTAAAGAATTAAAATTAGATGTGCTTCCTACTCATGTGTTGATTTCTCTAGAAACGTGAAGGTTGGTATTAGTGTAAAGTATCACATTTTGTAATTATAATTGAGTCCTTTCCCTAACCGGAAATGTAAACAAATGCAAAAACATTATAATTTTCCTTATTTTCGTGGTAGAGCGGGGATGAATAGATAGAGATAAGATTGCTGACTACTGTGCGAGAGATCGGCTTAAGAATCTCAGCTGTAAAGGTTCACCATGTCCAGCCACAATGAGGACCCGTGATACGGCGAACAGTATCCCCACTCGTGGGTTGAGTTCTCTAGTAAAGGAAATACTGGTATCAAACTCTTCGTAATTAGGATTGAGTTATCTCGGTATTGATGACGTAAACAAAACATAATTTCACTTGCGTGGTGAGTGAGATGGCGTACAGATAAGATTGCTGACTACTGTACCAACGGCCAGGTTTTTAAAAAATAAGCGTGATATGCTCAGCATGTCTTGCCACACTGATGAGCTGCTATACGGCGAAACAGCAACCTGAGTGCTCTATTTTTCTACAATGAGCTACATGGGTGCCAGTTATCTCCAGTACCAAAGACTTGACACACGAGGTTTTAGGGAACAGGTATATTTAGTTGATCAACAGACAGCTACATCACGACTTGGAAGGGTATAATTCCTCATAAAAGGTTGTTTTCTTGTTTTCAATTGCATCATCGGTAAGCGATTATTCAAATCGATAGGTTAATCTCAGTGACCTCAGAATGATGCATGAAAATCTTTTTACAATTTCATCCTTATTACAACTAATTTAAATAACTATTTCTATAACAACCATACAAACAAACATTCTCTTTTAATATAGATAGATCATGTACGTGCGAACGTAAGAGAGGAAGAGAGAGAGAGAGAGAGAGAGGGGGGAGGAAGAGGGGGGTAGTTAGTTACCTTCCCTCCCACGGCGGGAAGATGTGTCATAAGGCCGGAAGGTGGGGATGGTAGGCCAGCGTACAAGAGCTAGCGCCCTTTAGACTCGCAAAGAATGTCTGAGCAGCGCTGTCAGCATTCCCCGGTAAGGGCACCACAAGCGATTGGCCATAAACCAACTCCTTCTCGTCTTGGATAGGCGAACCTGCTAGGACTATCCAGGACAAATACCTCAAAGTAAACAAACTAATAGTATTTACATAGATGTAAATTTCTTAATCACATGCCTCCCCCCCCCCAAAAAAAAAATTCCCTTTAAAAAATAAAATACAGCATTATGGATTCTGAGTGCTTGGTCACATGTCACGTGTCACGTGTCACTTGTCACATCCTCTTCACTACTTTTACGCGATCAAATTGTTTAGGGAGAGTTTGTTTTCTTTCCTCGAACTATACGTGCGCTGAACGCTGCCAAACACGGTTTTTATTATTATTATTCATTGCAGTATCACTACCGTTTGCTGCTCCCTTTTACTGTGTATCATAAATTGATATTCACATAATTTTAATCGAGCCGTATGACAATTTTTTTAAATTATGACAAAGACGTCTTATAATAACTTACCGATGGATGTGCAAATCTATTATATCCCGTGTCGCCGTTGTCGTCGTTGTGGACCCAGGTTGTCAGTCGTCCATGGGATACAGTCACTCGGACGCCGGTGGTTTCCCTGATGCTTTTCTTTGACTGTTTTTAAATAAAATAAACCTTTTATAAAAGGTTTATTTTATTTACAATCAGCCACAGAAAAACACGAGAGAGGCAACTTGTATACGCGTGAGAGAGAGAGAGAGAGAGAGGTATACAGATAATCGTTTTGCTATATAAGCCACCTGCGTGTGTTAGCCCCCCCCCCTCCATCTTCTTGGGGAGAGAGTCTAGACACGTCTTCTCTGATTGAACTCTCGCCAGCTACAAAAGAGAGAAAGCTGCGCCCGGAAATCACGTGGTTTGCAACTTCCGCCCAGTGCTACTCCCTTTACCTCTAAATTTGTCAACTCAAACACGGCTCCAACTATGTAACACTTACTTTCACGATTCAGAATTGTCGGCTTTGATGTCTTGCAGCACTAGGAGTATTGATTTACTCCTCTCCAGGAGTTAGGTACAAGGCCAGTTTTTATCTTACTCCCACAAGTAAGATGTGACCCAAGGTCGGGTCGGGAAAGTGGGGTTTGAAAAGCCAGCGCCCGAGAGGTGAGCACTCTGGCCATTAAAAATTGCCTGTGTATCCCCGTCGGCATTCCTCGGTAGGGGCGCCTCAGGCAGTAAGCAATAAACTTACTCCTCCCCAAAGAGGGGAGGCGAAGCCTGGAAGGGTGGACCTCCTAGAACCGCACAGGACAGACCCATAGACCGGCGTAAATCAAGCCACGAAGGCCAAGACGATACCAGTTTATGGGGTGTAGTATCCATCGGAACAGATACTACACTTAGATCTTAGCCAAAAGGAGTAAATAGAACGTTTATTGCGAGCTTAACAATATGTTGTGAGCTTCTTAATGGCGACACGGGAAGTCGAGGGTTGCAACAACAAAAACACTATGTTGCAACTATTTTCCCAAATAGAACTGAGCACTGATCCTCCTCTGGCGGCTTTTTAACAATAAGAAGAGCGATCCAGGACACCACGTGACTATAAAAGACACGTGGTATTTCTTTTCTTTTTTCTTTCCAAAGTTCATCGCCTAAAAATATTTAATTGTTATATTCTCCCGACTGGCAGTAACAAAAATAATTATTTTTCTTACAGAGACATTTTGTTTTATTTGGTTATTATGAAAAACATAGTCACATTTGACTGTTTTGACATAAAATAGTTGCTAAATTTTATTAATCAGGGTACAAAAGACATTTGAAAATATGAAGAAAATGTTCAATACGGTTACACCATAACCCATCCTTGCCGTGAATAGCGTTCAATATTCGCCATATCATCCATAGGGGCCTGGGTTTTTCGAGCCCTTTTTTCAGACCGATATCTCTAAAAAAAATTATTTTTAAACGTAGTCCTGAACTGATCCATCGAAGTCTCTCGCAGGCTAGAGAGATATTCCTCACACCAGAACCTTTCAAACTTTTTCAACGTCTGATCAGGACGTCCAAACACTACAGAGGTTATTATTCAGTTTCCTTATCATAATTCCTACATTTTTACCAGGTCGTAAAATGTTATTGAGAGATATGAAATCAATCCGAAATTTGAAGTACATCCATAGGTTAATGGTTAATTATTCATTGCGTTTTGAATATCAGACAACATAGTCATTAAATCAAAAAGAAATCCACACTTGAACGTCCAAGAGATTTGTACAGGCAGGATTTCAGTATACGAATCAAGCGCTCCTAAACGCTGGCGAATTAAGCGCAATGCAGGGGAATTGTACAATGTTTTATTTCATAAGACACAAACGAATTGGTGTTCTCAATTGAACCAAGCCGCGCGTGCGTGGTCCCCCTCTGTATGTGACTCGATGTGGCAAGTGTAAAAATCATTTGGGGCATTTTTGACCCCCCTTTTATCCCCTAGGGGCTCGAACCAGAATTTTTCTGAGGTCAAGGATGCTCATTTTATATCCAGAACATTTTAGCCAAGTTTCAGAAAAATTGAATGGATGGATCAAACGTTATGGGAGAAACGGGTCATTTTTTGCCATTTTGGGGGCTTTTGACCCCCTGGGGGCGCGAATCAGATTTTTTTCCAAGGTCAGCGATACTTATTTTCTATTAGAAACAACTGCCTCCACATTTTGGCCAAGTTTCAGAGAAATTGAATGGATGGATGAAAAGTTATAGGGCAAAAAATGTCATTTTTTGCCATTTCGGGGCCTTTTGACCCCCTGGGGGGCTAGCCATATGTTTTACAAAGATCAGAGAAGGTCACTTTCTAACCTGACCAAAGTTACAACTTCATGCAAAATTTCAGAGAAATTCAATGGATGGTTGCGGAGAAAAATCCGGACGGACGAACGGACGGACGGATGGACATGCCTCAAAACATAAGTCCCCCGATTTTATAAAGCTTTCTAGCAGTTAGAAATGTTTTGATATTATTGCTATAAATATAGCTTGGGATGCTGTATAAGTTGGTGAATCGTATAAATACCAATACGAAAGAATGTACAGTCATGTCCTCTAACAATTCCACATGTAAGGCGCGAATACTTAAGCAGGTGAATATTAACAGGTACATTTTACGTCTCCCTCCAGTAGTGTTCACCCAAATGTGACCCGTAAAATCTACACCTGTGTGTAAAATGGATGTTGTTAATTTTACTGTTGCTTGCGGGAGGAAATCCATTTCGGGGTAAGCTATTAGAATTAAACTTCTTGCACAATATACTCTCCGATATGACAGTTTTAACGGCCTGTCTAACCTGTGGGATCCAGAATCCAGAGAGTGGGGCCAATGCGTAGGTGATTGCATTTGGCGTGATAATCAAAGATTATAAGTCTAGTCTAGTTTGTGTGCAAGGAGAATGGGATGTGTCATTTCGTAATCCTACATATCACATTTATCTATTCTTCTTTAAGAACTGACTATTCACTGATCACCACGGAACCAATTCAAATTCCTTACCAATTCTGGAATATGATCCTAGGTTGTTCGGCAGATATTTCCTTTCTTCCTCAAAGGCCTGCAGCTGCGTAGTTTCTATCAGATGAAGCCACACACGCTTCTTAATGTCGAGTAGGATTGTTGATGTTTCGGTCTATTTAATGTTGCGTCTGAACATAAGTTTGTATGACTTTTTAAAAATATGTTTTCATATGTTTTATGATTTTGTAATTTTTTTCTTTGTGCTTTTTTGAATTTGTAACTTTTAATATTGATTGTTTTAATGTTTTGGTGACTTTTTGAAATTTTAGTATATAAAACATTCACATTTTACTTTTTTGTAACTTTTTGATTATTTTTTAAAAGTTTTTTGTGACTTTTTGATTATTTTATTTTCATTTTTTGTGACTTTTTAATTGTGTATTTTTTTATTTGTGACTATAGTATGATTGTTTAATGATTTTGTGATAGTGTTTTGTGTATATAGACAGTATTTTCATGTTGATTTTCTGTTACTTTATCGCGTGTTTATCTTTTTGAATCTGTAAGTGTTTCTATCAGATGAAGCCATACACGCTTCTTAGTATCAAGAAGCATAGGGTTAGCGTTATGGTTATGGTTATTAACAAATGTTATCACACACGAAGTCATATTCAACAACTTATGAAAAGAAGAATATATTTCAAAGTTTATCACAAGTTCTATCTTTTCAATAAACGAACCAATAAATACAGCCGATGTAATTACGTTCTTTGTTTTCAAGGCTCAAACAATTTAAGTCACTACCTGAACCGTCTATAGGTTGGCTGGATAACTACTTTGGTCTACTTCACCTGAAATTGGTCCTGAATTTACAAATCGAGATGCCTCGAGTGAACATGTAAACAAGATTAGCATCCGTAGACACATATTTGAATAAGATTCTGACGCAGAACTTAGCCTCAATTTCGCTTGCAAATGTATGTTGCAAAGTATTGCGATTTTATCAATATATTTTGAGCTTCTGAATGGCGACACGAGAAGCTGAGGGTTTCAACAAAAAATACTATGTGTTGATTCCCCCCCCCCTCTTTGGCGCCTTTTAACAATAAGGAGAGTAGTTCAAGGATACTACGTGACTATAAATAGCTGTTAATCGTTTTTTTAATTTTTGTGATTGTAATTTTTTTTAACTTTCTGTTTTTTAGATTTTGAAAGAAATTGTACCTTTTTGATTTTGTCTTTTGGGATTTGTGATGTTTTTACATTAATTTGTTTTATATTTTAGGACATTTTTATTTTTTGTGCCCTTTTGATTTTCCTTGTGATCTTTTGAATTTGTGAAATACATTGTTGATTTCTGGGCCTATTTGATGTTGCGTCTGAACTTAAATTCATATGACTTTTTAAAAATATGTTTTCATATTTTTTATGGTTTTGTGATTTTTTTCTCTGTGTCTTTTTGAATTTGTAAGTTTTGATATTTATTTTTGATGTTTTAGTTAATTTTTGAATTTTTGGTTTGTAAACATAGTATATAAAACATTTACATTTTACTTTTTTGTAACTTTTTGATTATTTCTTTTAATTTTTTGTGACTTTTTAATTGTGTACTTTTTATATTTGTGACTATAGTATGCTTGTTTAATGATTTTGTGAGTATTTTGTGTATATAGACATATAGTATATAGACATAGATAGTATTTTCATGTTGATTTTCTGTGACTTTATGACATTTGTCTTTTTGAAATTGTAAGTTTTTTATCGATGTTTTAATGTTTTCGTTACTTTATTTTTGTTTATATATATATATATATATATATATATATATATGTACAGGGTGGGCCAAAATAAGGGTCCTATCTTTAAATTTGAATAACTTGAATTTGAATAACTTCCACAAAATAAAAGTTAAACTCACCAAACTTTATGTGTGTGTAGACTGACCCTTCCGAGATTTTTTGAAATAAACAAAACAAATTTTAGCCGAAAAACACTTCTTAAAACTTACAAAAACTAAAGTATTGTTTTTTACACTGTTTTGAGTTTTTTAAGCAAAAATAATGTTTTCTAAATGAGGGTACGTTCCTTAGGGCTAATACGGCTCATGCTTGCTTCGGAAGGGGTCCTTTACTTATTCTAAAAAAAAAAATTTTTTAAATCAATAAATAAAAAAGTTATGAATTTTTAAAAATAGGACCCTTATTTTTGCCCACCCTATATATATAGTATGTTTTGACTTTTTGAATTTATAATATTCATTTTATTAATGTTTTTGTGACTTTTAACTAATGCTATATATATATATGTATATATATATATATATATATGGAATGTCATGTAACATAAGTTAGTTGAGAAAAAGCAATAAAGTACCGATTGTATGTTCTAAAAAAGCTAATATAACGACTTTCATTTAAAAACTATACATTACAGTGTGTGTTGGGTGTGCCGGGGTTTCATCGTTCTGAACTATGATCAGGTATGATCAGATCGATGAAATCATGATACATAAAATACGTTATATATATATAATGTATGTGCGTATGTATGTATATTTGTAAATCCTTTTAATGCATTTTTGAATTGTGTGCTTTTTTCATTTTGCGTCTGACATTTTGAGGTTGTGCGACATATTGCTCTTTCCGCTTTTTTGTGACTTTCCATGTTTTGTTTGATGTGAGAGCTGTTGTCTTCATCCGCTAGTTGAGTAAACAAATATACGAATAAATAATAAGTAAAACAATAAGTAAAACAAGTCATTAATCTCATTTGAAACAGACCGTTTATTTCATTCGAGAGAGAAAAAAAACATTAGCAAGAAAAAAATCCCATTTTTAATGCCATGGGATGTTCATTTTTTCCACGTTGCTCATGTGCAAAACTTTAACATCAGACGATGGATGGAATCAAATTCCACGGAAAAAAAAGATTGCTGACTTCTTTAGTTATTTTTGTAATTAGATTTTTCAGTTAAAGATGAATATTGGATCAAAAAAACAAAGGAATAATTAAGGAGATGGGGGGTTGGGTTTTGGGGATTGGGTGTCCGGAATTCTGTGTTTAAATCAACTTGGAATTTTATGTTTATTTGTTGTTGTTTTTTCAAGTAAATATGAGTTAGAAGAAAAAATAACAATTTAAAAAAAACTTGTTTTATTTAACATTGTAAACCCCTTTTAAATTTAATATTACTTAACGCTTTCTCAAATTAAATAAAATTTATCGCTTTTCAGAGAATAAATGGTCAAAATAAATAAAGCAGCAAAACTTTATGAAAATTGAATTCGATTCTGACGATAGCCCTGAATATGTACCTAATATATGCACGTATTTATGTGTATGTGATATTGGTGTGTGTGTGTGTGTGTGTGGGTGTGTGTGTGTGTGTGTGTGTATTGGTTTTAACATACTGGAAGTATTGTCTGCTTAAGCTTTCATATATGTCTTCGTATGTGTTTTATAATGACACTTATATTTTAGCAGAGAGACAACAGACAGAAAACGCTTTAACATTGCAACAGAATGTTTACATGGCAACTCAGATTAAGAAAGGTTTCTAAAGAAATTAAATTTTTTTGAAGTTATTCATTAAAAATAAAGCTAAACCCCCATTTTTCTCTTCAGTTATAGTATCTTTAACATGACCCTATTTGAAAAATTTAGTTCAACATGTTAAGGACATCTGGCAAGATTTCATTCATTCCACATAAAATCAAGCAGGGTGAGGACGTTGCTGTTGCCGGTTGAAATACATTTATTTACTCTCTTAAATATATATTGTTCAGTTTGTCATATTTTTCTATTATTATATTGCTCTTTATATGCATTGAGATCTCTGTTAGGATTTAAACTTTTTAAAGAACTCTGCTAGGAGTATTATTATTCTAACCGACTTGGACCTAAAATATATATCTCAGATATATATTTAATTGGTAACTTCTTATATATTAATATCATGTTAAATCTAAAAAGATATTTTTAACAAAATAGCCAATCTTGTAAAAAATTAGAAATAAGTTTAGAGTTTATATCGATAAGTTTGATAGCATAGTTTTCCTATATAAACGCAGAACTATCCAGGATAATTAACTATATATATTATTAGCGGTAACCGTGGCCCAGTATGCCAAATAAAATTGAAGAACTGCGGAAACACTTGCCCTTAACCCTAAACATAATTCTATATTTGAAAATGAATGTTTCAATACCTACATACTCAGCAAATCTACACGCTATGTTGAAGTGTTATGTCACAAACAGAGCGTTTTCATTTGATAATCTTATGAATAACGGTGAATATCGCATAGTGTGTGCTACTGAAAAAATTATCGGGTCGGATAGAATATGTAATCGATGAAATAAAGTGGAATTTCTTAATTGACTGACTAGGCAAAATAAATGCTATTACGGTCTGACTTTTAGAATACGACTGACTTCTTTATATATTAGATATATAATGAATTAGGTAGAACGGTACTTTCAGAATGATACGTATATCTGACATGAATCTAAAAAGTAATGTCTATTGAGAGCCATTGCATCAAATATGGTAACAGTTTTAAATATTTCATTGCAATGAATTTTACTATTAAGGTGTCAATATTGAAAACCTTACTTTTTCTTACATAAACGATGAGGCATTGTATAATATTAGCTGTACCGACCCGGCGTTGCCCTAGATCCATTTCTTGAGTAAATATTTTATGTTCTTTTTGTTATGTTAAAAGTAAATCTGGTTTTGATTTAATATGAACGAAGCACGACGTAAGTAAGAAGAACGAATAAGTAAATAATCCGTCAGTGTCTAAACCACAAATGAATATTTGCTTTTGTTTATAAACAAAATAAGAAAACATATGCAAAAAATCAAGTGAAGAATGGTATATCTTGCTACAAGAATAAGACTTATTCTCTTTAACCGATTTATTTCTTTTTAAGGTGACTATTTAAGAATTACTAAATGTTAATAAAACTTCTAGATTCGATTAAGTATTTTTTAATGGATTGTAGCTAAGTACGTTCGTCTATTGCGAATGAGATTGTAGCTAAGTACGTTCGTGTATTGCGAATGATATGGTACAACAATAACAAATGAGAGTTGGCTAGTCAGAATCAAAGTTTGATTTTTCAGCTGGAATGCTATTTAGGTCCGACTTTTAAAACCCAGCTAACTTTATTTTATATATTAGATATACAATTAGATCAATGATTAATAAATATAATGGTTTCTTAAACAAAAATATAGAATTCTGATGATAAAAAAGACTAATTCTAATTATTTGGAAGAGGTTGATATTGGGGTTGAATGTTGTTCTGTTGATGCAATGTGTATTAGTTGTAGGTTCCACAGTTAACCAACACAAGTTCCGCGTTATTTATTTTTTTGTTATAGCATTTTTTTTAAAGATTTTTCAATTAAAGAGAATTTTATACAGTAGAGATCTATGCTCTTCTCTTCTACGTAATATACACATTCTATGAGAAATAATTGGAAAATATGGTGCGTACAACACACAAAAAAGGTACATTAAAGTCATCATTATAAGTTTCAAATAATGTTCTACGTTAACAATAAATAATTTGTACAAATATACCGCAACGTTTATGAAGGGAATATGTAGCGTTATGCTTTTAAAAAAAAAACATCTCGTTCCAGTAATCAATATAACTCACACCAATCCCAATATTTTTTTTTAAGTAATTCATCATTTTTGGGAGATTTTTTTCAGTTTTCAGTTTAGAAAAAAAAAGGGAAAAAAAGCCAAAAACTACCAAAAAGCTGTGACTGTATACACAACAGAATCTATCCAACTTTTATTATTTTATTTTAATTTTTAGATTCCACTTTTTTCTTTATACATAAATGGATAAAATTGCTCCATTATTTTTTTTAAAACATACGTACCCAATATGGGATGTTAAAAGTTCTGTGATTGAGAAGTTTCGTAGTATCGAAAACACCCGTACTCTTTTTTTGTACTTCCTGTACCCTTTATACAAAAAGTACAAAAAAATATTTTAACATAAACATTTATAAATTTTGTCTAAAATTCTAATTCGGTTTTGAAGAAAAAACGAATTATCGATTATTTAAAATAAAAATTAAATAAAGTCTATAATTTAAATAAAATAACTGAATACTAAGTTCGTATAATTACAAACAAAAACAAGACAAAAAATTACATTTTAATTAATTTTATTAAAAAAAATAGTTTTAATAAAATTTCTTTTAATAAAATTTGTTTTCACTTTATTTTAAAAAATCACTAGAAACAACTATATTTTAGACAAAACATTAAAAAATTTAAATTAAATGGTTTGAAATTTTAATTTTGTTTTAATTACTATATTTGAATGTTTAGTATTGCGTTATAATTTTATTATTATTATTATTATTATTATGTAGACATTTTATTATTATCATTATTATATAGACATTCTTCCCGGTTTCTCAGATATAAAATAGGAGTTTGTATTTTTGGAAGTGTTATCCCTCAAATCAATAATTGATCAAGGAATTGAAAATGAGAGGATGATGAAGATGGGTAACGTCGAGATTTTAGACATTTAGGGTAAAGCCCGGAATAGTTAACAATTAAAATCTCGTAAACAAAAAATATAAACAACAAATAATTCATAGCCAATTCAGTAGAACGTAATTTTCACCGACTTGTATGATTTTAACTTGTGGAAACTAAGAAACAGAATTTGATTCATCGATACACGAAAGAAATGGGAGTCGAGAATTTCGAGGTGATCGCTTAACTTCGGTTAAATTAGGCGATTACATATGATTTTACAAGGGGACGATTGCCACTCGGACTTTGTCTTCGTGGTAGGAGTCTTTATTACTATCTTTTCAGTATAAAGTTAACCGAAGTTAAGAGATCACCTCGAAAATCTTGGTCGACATTTTTTTCATGTGTCGATAAGTCAGCTTTCACCGAAATCCAATTTTACAATATTTTTTTTTTTACAGTTTCAACCTGTTAAAGTTATACGGGTGGGTAAAGAATTTAATTTTACTGCGTTTGTTATAAATTATGTGTTGTTTTTTTTTTTTTTTACGAGTTCTCGACTGTTAACTATTCTGTACTTTTATCGATATTTTATTTCGATATGAAAGGTTCTGCTTTGCATGTGTACACTGATACCTCGACAGGAAAAATTAAATCGCTGTTTGCATCGGTCCATTTCTTGTTTTAGTAAATTTTTTTTTAATTAATTTTCTTTCTTTCACAATTAAATCTGTATCGTTCTTCCAGGGCAACTGAAGTGGACAGGTTAGTTATAAATACCGATCAACACAGCGACAAAAAAATAACCTTTTCAACTGCCTTAAGAGCAAAACACTTATAGCAAAATTCTAAAAACCAGGAATCAGATCTGTTAAATAACAAAAAAAAAAGACTCGTACCATCAAGGTCCCACCATTTTGCCGTTTCAAATGACAAAACATTTTTTTTTTGTTTTTCAATTTTTTTTTTAAAAAAAGAAAGCTGAAAGAATACTTAAAAAAAAACGGTAAGTATAAGACAAGAACAGTAAGTAAATTATGGAACAGAGCAAGAAATAGGTGTCAATACATCAATACACACACGTAGTGATTAGTATTATTCGTTAGTCTTATTTGTGTCTGGTCTTCTTGATAAAGACCTCTGTAAAATGTCTTTTTTTCTTTCTGCCGTGTTTTTCTTATTCTTTTCTTTTCCAAATTGAAATTGTTCTTTCACCAGCTCTATTTTCTTTTTTTTTCTTTTATATTCACGTTTGTTTTCTGATTTTGATTATTATTTTTTTTTTACAGAACAGTCAAACCAGTTTTGTTTTATTTTCTTGAGTGCGTTTTTGTCTTCCAAAAAAAAAAAAAAGATATAATACAAAGCAAAATGGCGTACAATATTTGCGCCACAGTCTTCTCTTTCTTTTACAGTAACAAAAAAAATGGTGAAACTGTACAATTATTTCCTCTCTTTCTTATTATTGTTTTTATTTCATATTTTTTAATGTACTCCATATAATATATATATATATATATATATGATAACATGCGTACATAGGGGTAAACCAAAGGTAAATAGACAGTGGGTTCAATTGGATTTGCGTAACACTATGCTGTACATTACAGCTAGATTTATGTCAATTATATTTACCCTCCACTTACTTTTGGCTCACCTTATATATGTATACCTACAGGATGAGTCATAAGTAGCCGGGAAGTCAAAACATTCAAATATTTTTTTCCTTTATGTATTTAAGTAATTCGTTATCAAATCTACACATTCGACTGGCTTCATTACCACTTTCTACAAGGATGGATGGGGCGTTGTTGTCCCATAGATAAACCTCCTTGCTCACCTGATCTTACACCTCTTGACTTTTTCTTGGGGGGGGGGGGTGATGAAAGCCCCCAATCTATGCTGAAAAGCCGATGAATATTCAGGAACTGGCTGCAAGGATAATGAATTCTTCTACCGAGGTCGACGTAGATTTTAGACGACTTGTGTGTGCAACTGTCCTTCGTAGAACGTTTGAATGCATCGAAAAAAAAACGCGGTCAGCAATTCGAGCATCCACTCTAATTTTGCTCTACAAAGATTTCGTTTGATGTATATTTATTGGGCATGTAATAGTGTGATAATAAAACCAGAAATAAGTTTTTATTATTTTAACTAAACAAAAATAAAATTAACTGCCCGGTTACTTCTGACTCACCCTATATATAAATAAATGTGTTCAGTTATATATTAAAAAAAAATCCAAGAGAGACAGACCGTTGCTCCATTGTCCTTCAACCAGACATGGATCAATATAAACGAACTAGTTCTCGTGTATAAGTCTAATTTTTTATTGTCAGTTTTTTTTTTTTTTTTTTTTTTTTTTTGAAAACAAAAAAAGTGTCGTTCGACCTTTACACGAGTCCGTACGATGATTATCGTTTTTATTTCTTTTTCTTCTGGGAGAGACACGCCTACTTTTTTTTTTTTTTTAAGTGTGAGGAACTATTTACATTCCTCGATGGAGAGAGAGAGAGAGATGAGTGTTTTTACCTTGCAACTGCTTCAAAAATCCGTCAGCAACACCTCGTCGTCATTACCCTGTAAGGTTTTTGTGAGAATAGAATGTTTAGCGACAATTATTTTTCTTATTTTTTTCTTTCTTTTTTAATGTTCATTTGGTTGGCTTTGTTTGTTTATTTCTTTATTTGTTTGTTTGTTTGTTTTGATCGCTGCCATCTTTAAATCGTTGTCATTGGTTGTTTTAATTCGGTTGACAGCTATTTCTATTGTGTTTATTAACCTTTATTTTTGTTTTCGGATTGGCGCATTCCGTATAAGCAAAGGAGTAAAAGTGGACCATTTTGTTGAGAGTAAAAGGCCAGAAGAGCATTTTTCTGGAAAATATATAATATCCTTGGGAAAGGTATGAATCCATATATCCTCACTCCAACTATGGATTAAATAGTAGGGTGGGCTGGACACCAAAACCTTGATTTTGTGCAACTAGTCCAGGAGAAGGAAAATTCCAAGATAATGGCAGTCTTTCTCTGCATTTCCCGGCATTGTTTCCAGTCACCATAGACTTCTCCTTGTCGCGGGGCTCAAGCAATGACAGTTTTGCGTAACTCTATGGACAGACACCCTGACAAGAGGTGTCCATTGTCTCTAAAGACTGAAATGAATTTCTTAATGTAGAATTAATACGTGAAAGTCAGCATGCCAAAGAATGATAAGATTGTGAATTCGTCTGAAGATCGCGCGTAAGCACGTGAAACTACAGTAACGGGACAAACAAAAACCACTTATCCTTTTATGTAATATATATATATATATATATATAATCACTAACTGGAGCAGTATAAGTTATTATTTGCATTTTCTCTGTGTAATTGTTGTGTTTTAATGGTTTAATATGATATTCGTCAGTCATGGATGTAACTATAATTTACAGAAGAAACGTTAAGATATTATTCTCTTAACATTTTCCCGGTGTATACTGAGCGATTATTTGTTGTAACATATCGATTAAGACGTTTTTAAAACAAACAGAAAAAGTATTTACTGTCTAGAATATTAGGTTTGAAAAAAAAAAATTACACATCAGATAAATATTAAATTATTTTATTTGCATCGAGACGAGTCCATTATATCATTTAACGGGTTACAAGTGGTGACAATCTTACTAACGTAGGGGCAAGTCTATTATAACTATATAGGGTACTTTTCTAATTGAAAAGAATATTTAGCTATCCATTCTAACTACTAAGCAAAAAAACGAACCCAACTTCACACACATCATATATATATATATATATATATATATATATATATATATATATATAGTTATCCCTGGAGTCTGAGTGATAGCAAATCTTCCTAGATTTCCGGTACGATTCGTTATTGTCGATACCAGCTATTTATCAGCGTAAAATAATAACTGATAGCGTCCCCTGGAATTTGAGAATAGTGCTGCCTATTATTTTCATCATTGCTATTATTACTGCTCTATTTAATTTTAAGTCTTGAAGACACATATATATATATATATATATGTGTGTGTGTGTGTCAGCAGAGTTTTATATGTTCGCAACGTAAGCGTCGGTATAAACTATCACTTCTTTTAACCGCTCCCCCACTGCAGCAAGATTATGCAATCAGTTTAACATGGGGCAGATCTAGTTCCTCCGAGGGGGCACTCTGAAAGGTTATAAAAATAGCCGAGAACAGCATTCATTGGTAGGAGCCCCTCAGACGACTGGCAATAAACCAATCATCTCGCACGAAGGTGATGGTAATGCTTGGGAGGATAACCTCCTGGTATCGGACCGAACCATACCCCTATACCCCATCCAAACAAAAAATGGTCGTGTCAGACCAAGATAGTCCCTAGGTTTCTCAGTTGGCCTACGCGGCTTGTGTGTGTATGTGTATAGGTGTTCTGTTTTGTGTGTATATGTGTTTGTGTGCGTATGGTAGTTTTCCAATACTCATCAAAGTATTTTAATCTGATAGATAATAAATCAAAAAATAGATATAAAGTGCATATTTATTTTTTATTCATCATAAACAATTGCCGCTTTTTTTTTTCTTTTTAAAGTTCCATTCTGAATCCCACATCACCGCTATTATTTATTTTTCCTTTTAAAAGGAGGGGATGGGGTTATGAATATGTGTGTGTGTGTGCAGACGGGGTACCCCCAACAATACATCAATCTGGCATGGAAGGGGTCAATTAGGAATTAAAAGGGGGGGAGGCATTTATTTAATTCTCGTCAAGGAAAACAAAATTTTGAGGAAAAAAATTGTTTTTAGCTTCGTGACATGGATGAGGATTTATTTACATTTATCTTCGGACTACTGTTCTCATCAATATTGATATGTATAGTTCTACTGCGTTTCGGCCGATGCGTTCTCTGTCCTTCTTCAGTTGTATTGATCATTTAGGTACGTTAATATTGCTTATGTATTACCAAAATGATGATTTTAACATTTTTTTTTTATTATTATTATTTTATACGTACATAGTCCTGAAGAAGGGCGAAGACCACTTCAACCGAAACGCCGTCGAAATATAAATACCAACGCAAATGAAGACATTTATCCGAATAAGAACAATGAAAAAGTTTCTGATTTTATTTTTAAAATGTTATTGTATTAATTTTTTTCTGATATATTTTTTCAAAGTTCTATAAATCTTTAAAAAAAATCGTTTAATTATTATTATCGGCATTTAATAATTATTATAATTTTTCTTTTTTGGTTTTATGCCATTGCACCGACCATATTGGTCGTAGTAGAGAGGTTGAGGCCGGAACTCATTCCGACCATGCCTGATGAGGAGGATAAAGTGAGACCTGACGACGAACTGATGCTGGGTATACTTGGTATGCTGGGAAATGACGACGTGAATTGCGAGGCGAGTGACGGATTGAAGGAATTGGTAAAGCCACCAGACAGGCTACCAGACAGACCGGAAGACGCTTGCATGTGACTCCCGACTTGGGAGGAGAACGAACCTCCCAGGGAGCCACCACTAGTCATGTAGGTCGCCATGGGGGCGTGCATCGGTGCATACACGGAGCCTGGGAACGGCTTGTCCAGTGGTTTTAGCAGGTCGCTCATCGAAGTCATCCCCTTCTTATTTTTCTTGCTCTTCGTAGACATTTTTCGATTCCTTGTTTGGATTCCGTCTTTCTTCATTGTGAGGGGTCGATTCACCTGGAAAATTGAAAATAAATTTGTTTTAATATGATCAACTATATTCGAAATAGAAGGCAGATCTATTATGGTTTAAAAAATAATTTACGTTAAAAGTTGTTAAATCTTACGTTTACAAATGGTAACATGATTAATCTACTTTAATAATTAATATAGATATGCCACTAAAACTGTTAGCTGTTTCGCGTATTAATATATATATATATATATATATATATAATACTATTACGAAACAATGGTTTAAAAAATGTCTAAATACCCTTTCTAATTAAAATTGGCGCAACCTCGCTTTCAGACATAACGTGATTTTCTGACCCAGAAGTCCATTACCATCGGACGATGAAGAAAAAGAAGAAAAAAACACTCTTTGACAAGGAGAATTGTATTTCTCGAAAGCTAAGATTAAATTTTTTTTTTATATTAACATCACCATTGTTATGGTTTTTTCAAAAAAAAAAAAAATATATATATATATTATATATATCAGGGGAGTACAGATGAATTTCCCACCCAGATAAGCCACAGGCCCTCTGTGTTTGTGTGTGTGGAGGGCAGCGCAAAAAAAAATACAACAATAACTAAAAACAATTTAAAAGAAAGATACTGATTGCGCACGATGGTGAAACAGACAGAAAATCATGTTTAAAGGAAGCAAATGTCTCTCCTTAATGAATCGCCTTGGCCTTTTGGCTAAGATCAAAGTGTAGTATCTGTTCCGATGGATACTGCACTCCATAGACTGGTGTTGTCTTGGCCTTCGGGTCTTGATTTACGCCGGTCAATGGGTCTGTTCTGGGAGGTTCACCTTCCCAGGCTTTGCCTCCCCTCTTTGGGGAGGAGTAAGTTTATTGCTTACTGTCTACCGGGGAATGTCGACGGGGCTGCCCAGGCAATTTTTAAACCCCACTTTCCCGACCCGACCTTGGGTCACATCTTACTTGTGGGAGTAAGATAAAAACTGGCCTTGTGCCTAACTCCTGGAGAGCAGTAAATCAATATTCCCTTCATGAATCGTTTGAAGTCTTGACATTCGCGGCAAAATTTAATTTCGGTTTTCAGAAAGAAATGTCATAAAGGGAAAAGCGTAAGCAAGACAAGACGGAGAGGGGATAAGGGGGAAGAAAGATGAAGCGAAAGAAGTGAAAAAAGAGAAGAGGAGAAACAAAATCCTGACAAATATCAACGAAAAAATAAGGAGGTAAGGCTCGAGCGATTTGGCAGAAATCAGTCTGTCTTATTTAAAAACAAACAAAAAAAGTATTTCGATCATAAGCGAGATCTCGAATCAATGGAAGGCTCTCGCGATCTAAGCGGAAATCCGCTTTTTCTGGATTTAAAAAAGCGAAATTCCGCTGAAAAGAGAAGACCTCACAAACTTTAATTAACTGGGCGAAAACTGTGATGCCATATACTTTACCAATGGAATCTTTGCCTAATTGTAGCCGATAAATATGTTAGGATTTGAATCTGGCTTAGTAAATTCCATGGTCTGCGATAGTATCCATTTAACTATTCATGCACGCTTGCGGCGAATGAATAATCGGACTTTTAGTGAGTGAATTACGTGAATTACACGCTGCCTGGATGTCACTATGTTCGTAGTCACAAATCAAAATCCGCTCTTGTTCACATATTATTGTGTCCAAAAATCATGTAGTCGTCCGTTCACTCGTCGTCAATAACGGAGTAGTTCGGCGTATTATCCCGATTGACCAGCACGCGGGACGATGAAGGACTTGTCATGCTAGCCGTGCGTTTAGGCGTGTTTCGTAGGGTAAGGGGAGCAAATCCCGTTTACTCTTAACGCTGGTGTTATGTCACGTCTTTGCTCCATCACGAAGGCAGACATGCTGGAGTCACTATCTGAACCTTCCTACACTTCATTTAAACTTTTATTAACCCACCCACCTACGTACATATAAATATATATAATACATATACATACAAATGTATATAAATACATATATATAAAAAAATATATATTTATATAAATAGCAAATGCTATTAAATTCTGACTTTGAAAACTCGACAAGATAAGACACACACACGCATATATATATATATATATATATATATATATATATATATATATATATATATATATATTCTTTTTCTAAGGTGGTGGCGATGCAATTTTGTAGAAAACACCTTTGTATACGAGACAAAGTAAACAGATCAAATGACAATGCTGAAGAATTCAATGATTTTCAATTACATATTTATTTACCAACATAATGTGTCGAAGCAGGATGGTATTGATTGTGTTATTTTGTTTCTAGGTATACCTCCTTTTCAAAAAGAAATTTCCACTCAACTTGGAGTGTGCTTTTGCTTTAAAGTCTGGAAAAATGATGGGATGCCCTTTTGTAGCAGTCTCGAATAAATAATTATCATTTTAGTTGATATTTCGAATTCATATATATATATATATATATATATATATATATATATATATAATGTATATATATGTGTGTGTATGTGTATGTATATATATATATATATATAATGTGTATATATGTGTGTGTATGTATATATATATATATATATAATGTGTATATATGTGTGTGTATGTATATATATATGTGTGTGTGTGTATATATATATGTGTGGGTGTGTGTGTGTATATATATGTGTATATATATGTGTGTGTATATGTATGTGTATATATATATATGTGTGTGTATATATATATATATATATGTGGGTGTATATATATATATATATATGTGGGTGTATATATATATATATATATGTGTGTGGGTGTATACACACACACACATATATATATATATATATATATATATATATATATATGTGTGTATACAAAGTGAGCCAAAAGTAGGTGGACAGTAAAAAACATTTTCCTTCTTGATTTACACAGCTTTGAAGTCTGCCTCTTACGCTTCGACAAAAAAATGTTTTTACTGTCCACCTACTTTTGGCTCACCCTGTATATATATATATATATATATATATATAGAGAGAGAGAGAGAGAAAAGAGGGTAGTGCAGTATTAGTGCAGTTCCAACGAGAGAAAAGTATATATGTAAAGGAGTAAGGCTACCAACATTTGTAGAATGTTTTTTTTCAACATTTATTTATTATTTTGTTGTTTTATCATTTTATAATTTTATATAACGCGTTTCAAGCGGTGGTCCGCTTTCATCAGAGATGCAAATCCATTAATACAAATGGATTTACATATCTGATGAAAGCGGACCACCGCTTGAAACGCGTTATATAAAATTATAAAATGATAAAACAACAAAATAATAAATAAATGTTGAAAAAAAACATTCTACAAATGTTGGTAGCCTTACTCCTTTACATATATATATATATATATATATATATATATATATATATATATATATATATACCCATGCCTAAAAATTAAATGCGAAACAATTTAATATGTATCTAATGTCGCTAAACGTTTTCTTGTTTTAGTTTTATTTTCACATCTAAACGTATTTTTCGAATCCTTAACCGGTAAAATAAACCACCGAAATAAAAATGTACTAATCTTCTTCCACAAATATAACTACGCCAACGACACGGAACTATAGTATTAATAAGTGGGCGATGAACAAAAACAAACAGACAACTCCGGCACAGATGAAAAGGAGATAATTACAGCGTGTAACTTCCACGGGTCCAGCTTGTTAGCATAACTGTCCAATGACAAATCCGAGACGACGGATCGATATTTGCTCACCCATCCCAACAACTATTAACGTATTTCCCGCAATTCGGACCGCCACAAAGTCTCCGTGTCGACCGCTGCATGAGACACGGGTGGAGAAGCGGGCATTTCTATGCATGTTAACAGTATGTGCCGCACCAACACATTATCAGCAACAACCGTTTCGAAGTTTTCAGCAACCTTAAATATAAATATACTAGCTGGTTTTGCCGGCTCGCTATCGCTTCGCAAAGTTCGCTACTGTAAATACTTAATACACTAATTTCAAATAATTAATTTGCCTTTTCACTTACAATTTGTAAATAGATCGCAACTTGTTGAAACTAAAGTTAGTCCCTCTAAAGAAAGAAACATTTGAAATCAAATGCAATATGTTTGTTCAGGAAATGAAACAATATTGCCAATTAGAACTATTAGTTACATTAAAATCAAAACAATTATTTCAAAAAGAAAACAATAGCAAATATTTGTTAATTAATATAATGTCGTTTTTCAAAACCAATATGCAAATTAGTTTACCTTGCGATTGATATCGCATAAACATAAGTATTATATAAAAAAAAAAGATGATGCGTATTAACTTGGCCTTTTGGCTAAGATCAAAGTGTAGTATCTGTTCCGATGGATACTGCACCCTATAGACCGGTATTGTCTTGGACTTCGGGGCTTGATTTACGCCGGTCTATGGGATTGTCCTGTGCAGTTCTAGGAGGTGCACCCTCCCAGGCTTCGCCTCCCCTCTTTGGGGAGGAGTAAGTTAATTGCTTACTGCTTGAGGCGCCCCTACCGGGGAATGCCGACGGGGCTACCCAGGCAATTTTTGATGGTCAGAGTGCTCACCTCTCGAGCGCTGGCTTTTCAACCCCCACTTTCCGACCCGACCTTGGGTCACATCTTACTTGTGGGAGTAGGATAAAACTGGCCTTGTGCCTAACTCCTGCAGAGGAGTAAATAAATATTATGTAAAGTTGAATTAACTTTTAATAAGGCGTTTTGATTTTACCGGTGTAACCTTCGACCTTCTTACTATGAATTTTGTCGACCTCGGAAATATGAATGCAATTTCGAACAGAACCCTTTAGTTAATCTACGGAGTTAGCTCGTACAGAATCTCGAGTTCGGCATAAAGATTTCCGCGTTCGACGAGACGCGCCTCAAGAAGGTTGACTAAAACGTTGTGAGAATAACATCCCAGATGAGAAGAGACGTGTGAATAATTCAAGTAATACAAATTATCAATACTCGATCTAAAATATTCTGAAACATCTTACATTGTGTCATATATATATTTTACATTTTGTCGTCTGTATATTTTACATTTATCACCTGTATATTTTACAATTGGTAATCTGTATATTTAACGTTTTGTAGTCCATGTATTTAACATTTTGTCGTCTGTATATTTTACAATTTGTAATCTGTATATTTTACATTTTGTGGTTTACCTATTTTACATTTTGTCGTCTGTATATTTTACATTTTGTCGTTTGTATATTTTACATTTTGTCGTTTACCTATTTTACATTTTGTCGTCTGTATATTTTACATTTTGTCGTCTGTATATTTTATAGTTTGTCGTCTATATATTTTATAGTTTGTCGTTTATATATTTTACATTGTGTCGTCTATATATTTTACATTTTGTCGTCTATATATTTTACATTGTGTCGTATATATATTTTACATTGTGTCCTCTATATATTTTACATTTTGTCGTCTATATATTTTACATTTTGTCGTTTATATATTTTACATATTGTCGTCCATATATTTTACATTTTTGTCGTCTATATATTTTACATAATTTCGTCTGTATATTTTACATTTTGTCGACTGTATATTTTACATAATTTCGTCTGTATATTTTACATTTTGTCGTTTATATATTTTACATTTTTGTCGTCTATATATTTTACATAATTTCGTCTGTATATTTTACATTTTGTCGTCTGTATATTTTACATAATTTCGTCTGTATATTTTACATTTTGTCGTCTGTATATTTTACATAATTTCGTCTATATATTTTACATTTTGTCGTCTATATATTTTACATTTTGTCGTCTATAGATTTTACATTTTGTCGTCTATAGATTTTACATTTTGTCATCTGTATATTTTACATTTATCGTCCATATATTTTCCTTTTAAAATGAAAAACCTGGCTCTCTTTTCGACTGTTAAGTTTAAACTTATTTTTCGGTTATCAGAAGTTAATCAGAGTAACATGTTTTTATTCATCTTACTTATTCATCGATCTAAAGATGTTGTTTCTCTTGCAACGAGTAAAACCCACGATTAATAATCTATCGCCGGACACGCGCAGATGGTTCGTTAAAAAGGTAACACTATCATTACTTCTTAAGTGTTTATAGGCAGTGAAGTCCATGTCAGGAGACCGCAGCTAGAACATGTATGCCCATATGTAACCAATAATGTTTGTATAAATAAAAAGTTATACTATGTATATATGTATATATATATAATAGAGTTAACTTGAGATTAAAATTTCAGATCAAATAGTAGATAAATTTATAGAATAGTGGATTAGCAAGTCTACATACAAGTAAAAATAAGAACAGAAACACACCATTAAAGCTGAACAAAGATATTTCGGTCGAATCGATCGAGCATATTCATTTAGTAAAATGAGCTTTATTAAACAGAACTGGACATTTTTTTTATAAAAGCATGATGCCTTGCTTATACGTTACGTAAACTAATGTTTCCATGTTATATATATATATATATATATATATATATATATATATATATATATATATATATGTATATATACATTATATAATATTTCATATAATATAATGCTTCACATATGTATATTATGTTTCTATATAATATATAGACGGTTTCATATATATATATATATATATATATATAATGTTTTATATTTTATATATAATGTTTGTTAATATATAATGCTTAATATTATATACATATATATTTTTTAATATTATATACATATATAATGCTTCATATATGTATATTATGTTTCTATATTATATATAGAAGGTTTCATATTATATATATATATAATGGGTCATGTTATATATATAATGTTTCATATTTTATACATATGTTTCATAATATATCATGTTTAATATTATATCCATATATAATGTTTAATAGTATATATATAATGTTTAATATTTTATACACATGATGTTTCATATTATATAATGTTTCATATATAAATATATATATATATATATATATATATATATATATATATATATATATATATATATACATATATAATGTTTCAAGTTCAACGTTACGAGTGATGGATACGAAGATGTCTATGAGTCAGACAAATGGATCCTGACAAGTATCGATACGCGTAGTTGGATCGTACAATTCTAGCCATCCGTACAATAAGCAGAATTCAAGATAACCAACTCTGACAAGCGTTATTATGTTTGACTTTCATTAATAGTGGCAGACAAGTCGACATCATCATGTGTATATATATATATATATATATATATATATATATATATATGAGAGAGATATACGAATATTATAATTATATGCACACATACACCAGCATACATACGCATATATATATATATATATACATATATATATATATATACATACACGCACATATATATATATGCATATATATATGCATGCACACACACATATACATACACGCACATATATATATATGCATATATATATATGCATATATATATATATGCATGCACACACATTATATATATATACATGCATAAACACATACATATATATATGCACATATACGTAACATACATATATATATACATGCATATACACACGCACACATGACATACATGTACATGCATATACACACGAATACATTACATACATATACACGCATATATATATATATACATGCACATACACACGAATAAATTAGATACATATACACGCATATATATATATATACATGCACATACACACGCATGTATACATGCACATACACACGCATGTATATATGCATATACACACGCATATACACACGTATGTATATATGCATATACACACGCAAGTATATATGCATATACACACGCACGTATATATGCATATACACACGCACATATATATATATATATATATATATATATGCATATATTAGGTAAAAGAATAACGAACGTAACCAAAGTAGGAAAGTTATTCTCACAACGAAAAGTCTCAAGAAAAAAATACATTCTCTCATTTTTTTATATCGGCCAACATTTTAAGATTCACTGTCATAATGATGGTTTGATTGACAGACGTATCATCATCATCATCATCATCATCATGAATCAGTTAATGTTTTCTGTACATTTTCTAAGCTTCACGCGTCCAACACTTTTCGCAGAATATCAGCCGTTCGGAGTCACGAAGACATTGTGATATTTTGTGATAGTTCAATTTTCTTCACGCAACCCTCAAGATTTTTAGGGATTCACCTAAGAGTTCTGGAACACGTTACCACAAAACTGCTTCCCTGCAGGTTACATCATGGTCGTCTTCAAATCCAATATCAACACATTTGTCGAACCGTCCTCTTAAGTAATCAAATTGTGTCCATCCCATTCATCGTTTTCAATCCTCTCATAGTATTGTTCATCACCCAACTGAAACTCATTAACCCTTATCCTTGAGTGGCTTTTGGTCTTGGTAAGTTATTACACATTTGTATGAAATATGTTTTAGTATCCCTGATTTTATTTTTCTGATGTTTTATAAAATAACTTTCAATGTCATTATTCTTTATTGTTGTTCTTCTTGATTTTAACTATCATTCAGTTTTATTGTTAATATTATTATTATTATTAATTATTATTATTATTATTATTATTATTATATTATTATGATTATCATTATAGGTTTTATGCTTCTTATTACGTTCTTGTTGCGTTTTCTTACCACATAGAATCAAAATGACAATTTTCAAAAGAAACTGAAAATATTTTGTATTGATATTAAAGTTGTTATGTGAAACTTTACTAAAAATTTGACATAAAAATGGAAGGTTGTGTTGGGTTCTGGTGATGTGTTAGCTTCAAATTTAACATAAATGTCAATTGATAAAACATTTTTTTTAGTAACAAAACTATTTTTTTGTGAAATCAGTACATATATAACAAACTACAAATTAAATATTAATATTAAGTTCTAATATAATATTTGTTGAAACTAGAAAATAACTTCAAAAAGATTCAAAATAAAATATCTAAAAAAACTGTTTATGAAATGGAAAAGATGCAACTTTAGTTTATACGACACACGTTGGAATTTTGAGGGTTTTTAAAACTTATTCTTCGGCTAGTATAATTCTGATAGTTATCGCTTTTGCTGTTTCAGTTTTTAGTTTTTCATCTTTTCTGCTAGTTGGTGAAATGTTATTTTTGTTGACTTTGTGGAAGTCTCTTAAACATTCAGGTCTTCTGATTTCTTCAGCTTCTTTTCTCTTCCAATTTGAAGCCTTCGATTATATCTGCTATATGCTAAAATCTGAAATTCCGGAATTCCGGAGAAAAAGAAACCCGGAAAACTTTCATCACTGTCCGCAATGTCTTTTTTTTTTAATTCTAATTGTTTATTGGGTGTGTGCAAGAGTAAAGCGATGTCGTCATAAGGGAAGTACCTTTAAAACATGAATGGTTGTTCCGGCAGGGCAACCCACTTGCAAAACGCCAAATATGAAGATGATAAATTGCATCATTAAAGGAACGCAGGCGACAAGTACAAAGGCACAACCAAAAAAAAAAAAAAAAAACAGCGAATAAAAAAAGAAAGTGAGAAATTCGTGTAGGCGTTCCGCGTAACCCAACAAGAAAACAAGTTACACCTGTGCACGCATAACACTTGAGGCTTGCTGAAACTTGATTTTGTTTAAATACCACACTTTCATATATATATATATATATATATATATATATATAAGGAACGTTTTGACTGGGAAAACGACAACAACAAGTCTGAAAGATACGAAGATATACAAGAAAAATGTGTCAGAAACCATTGTATTTCCTATCGAAGTCGAGTGTCGAGGTTTTATTGCCAACTCAACCTACGCATTCTTGAATAATCTGGGTCTTTCCCCATCAGACAAGCGGAAATACTCAAAGAAAATACAAGACAAGGCTCTATCTGCATTTGCGTAGATATAGCAATCCCACAGAGTGAAGACAATCCAACCAAAGTCTGGTAGTATCGTGAAATACTGCTGGAGCGCTCTGGGCAAGTGGTAATGATGCTTCGGACCCCAAAACATGCTTAAACCCAGATAATACATCTGATGAAGGTTTTGTCGGAAGCAATGTTGCTGTACTATCAACAGCTATTTAATAAACATTATCTGATTGATTGAGATATATATATATATATATATATATATATATATATATATATATATATATATATATATATATGAAGAAGAATGGAAAGGAATTAGAGAAGCAAAAGCCAAATCAAAATTCAATTCAATTGCTCATAGCAAGGTATATTCCGCAAAAAGGCTTTCTCCACACTGCTCCCACGCAAAGAGTTTTCTTCACATTCTACAATTCATTTGACTTCTTTTCAACTGAAATTTACCACCCGGACAATCTGCATATATTTTTCACGGAATTTTTCTTTTCATTCACTGCGTTTTTTAACAAAAATTCCTTTAATAATAATTTTCATATTTTTCAAATATTTGAACTTTGGTTTTTTCGAAAGCCAACTTATCCATCTGTATTTCTCCTCTGATGATAAGATTTCGATCTTTGAAAAGCCTTGGCTTAAGGAAAATTTAACTTGAATAAATTGCCTTTTTGCGGAATATACCTTGCTATGAGCAATTGAATTTTGATTTGGCTTTTGCTTCTCTAATTCCTTTCCATTCTTCTTCATATCTACCTGCTCTATCCTGGATATTCAGCTGTATACTCTTCACAATAGGTTTTACCTTTCCTAAAAGTTCGCTTTTAGTACACCACTTATATATATATATATATATATATATATATATATATATATATTTATATTTATGAGAGAGAGAGATGAATAAATTTCTCACACAAACGGTAAAGTCAAAACGTCCTAACCCTCATTCAAGTTAATTAAGCTTCACACAATAGACGCACCATCTTTTTTATATACTGCTTATGTATATGCGATATCAGTGGCAATATTGCATATTGGATTGTCTGCGACTAGACCATTTAGTATACTACTCAAAGTAGCAGGCGATCATAAATACCAATGTTGATGAAGGCAAAGAATCGGAGATGGTCGAGGAGGTCTGGGATGGTGTCACCTCGGTCGAACCGAGGAAGAATTAGAACTATCTATACGGCAAATAACGACAATGAATATGTAGGAGACGTTCACGGGCGCAAATCATTTGGTTGAAAAACAATGTAAGTTGTCACCCACACAATTTTTGAAGACGAAAATGGTTTGACTTACGTTGTGAAGTTTGAAATAGAGTCCGCACGCATTACATACAGGGTCGCCGTTTTGATTCCGTCTCCATAACGTGGTTGTGGTTGTGCCACAGTTCGCACAACTGGTTCCCGCTCTTCTGGCTGCAGACTGTTTTTTTTTCAAATAAAAATAAAAATTAAAATTAAGCATATATAAAAAAAAACAAATAACAAGATGAATATAAAATAACAGAAAAAAAAAGAAATAACAAAAAATAACAAAGATTTTAATAACAAGAGTAAAAAATATCAGATTTATTTAATAAAAAAAAATAATTTAAAAAGTAACAAATAAAATAAATAAAAATAATAAAAAATGTTTTGAATTTTATTTTTTAACTAAATTGCTTATATTTTTAAATTTAAATTTTTTTTAAATAACATATTTATGTTATTTAAAAAATAAAAATATTTTTTTGTTATTTAAAAAAACTATTTAAAAATATGAAAAAAAAATTTAAGTTGCAAAAAAAAATTATTTTTAAAACAATTTTTTTTTCATTAAAATATTTTTATTAAAATTTTTTTAACTTGAACATTTTTAATTAAAAAACAAAAACATTTGTGAAATTTAAAAATAGAAATAGGAAGAATTGCCCTTTTAATAGTAATGATCACACTGAGCCAGCGTTTGCTCGGTTGTAAAATACGCTAACAGATTTATTTTTTTTACATCTATGCAAGTGTCAGGTTAACTATTAATATTAGAGTAACTATTCCGTCAAAAATGAGAAGAGCGCAAGTTTCAGAGTTTTCGAATAAATCAATCAAAAATTGAAAGAAACTAAGGTTATATATCAAAATAAAACTTCTTTATATTTAAACAATAAACTATTTACAATCCCTGTTTCTTATTATTTTTGGTTTGATTGAAGAGAACATATACTACCCTGTACAGAGATTAAATTTTGGGATGGTAATCATTATTAAATCCGAGTGCTTGATATTTAGCGAATAATGGATTTTCTGGTCGTTAGAAATAATGGAATAAAAGATGTTTTCAACTTTTTCTATCTTAGATGTGTTGCATTCGTTTTCTATTCCAGCACTTTCATTCCCGGACAACGGCGACTGGATCTGCTCGCATTTACATATATGTATATAGGGTGTGCCAGAATTAAATGTGGGATTAATTGCTTGCCATCCAATTAGAATGGAGTTTTGCCAATGTTGTGTGATACAGGAAAATTGAATAGGTCGACAGAGATGAATTAAAAGTATCGAAAGATAGATGAAAGATAAGATAGATAGATAGATAGATTGAGAGATAGATATGGGGGAATAGAAATAGATAGACATAGATTGATAAAGATAGAGATAGATAGAGAGAGAGACACACAAACGCATATGTATAACTATATATATATATATATATATAGTTCGGCAGCAAGTCATTGTTTATGCAAGCTTCATTGAAAACCACGGAGCTCTCTCTTTTCACAATCTTTCGGGTCAATCTCTCGATGCAGCGAGTAATTCTGCGGTTCTCAGATGTTAACCGGTGGAGTATGGCACCTAGCGTTGTGTCGTGGGTCATTCCTCGAGCGCTTTCAGTCTCTCGACCATCTTCAGGAGGCTGTGTCTTATCGTTACTAAGAGCCGTTATATATATATATATATATATATATATATATATATATATATATATATATATATATATATAATGTGTGTGTGTATTTATATAAGAGAGAGAAAGAAATATATAGATATAAACATGGGATGCGGAGATTGCCTAGATGTAAGAACGCTTGACCATCACACTGGCGATTCGGTTTCGAATCTCAGCTTTAAACGCTCACCATGTCTAGTTACACTAGAGTGCCGGGATACGGCGAAGCAACTATCATTGTATGTAGATAGGGAGATACGGAATATATATATATATATATATATATATATATATATATATATATATATATATATATATATATATGAGAGAGAGAGGGGAAGAGGAGGGAGAGAGATAAAGAGGAGGAGAAAAAAAGGGCACGGGGTGACAATAAAGATTGGTAGGAGTTAAAAGGTAGAGAGAGCTGGAGATAGCAAAACAACGAAACCATACAGGGAAAACGAAGGGCAATAGAAAAAAAAAGACCTAAAAAGAGAAGGGTAGCGAGTAGGGGGCAGGGCACGGAGTAGTAAGAAACGGTCCCGGAATTTGAAAACCCAATGAATCCAAGCCCCTCGTTAACGGCGCCGCTTTGTCGATCCAGGCTCGTTATCACAACATGGAATCCGTCCAACAACGAAACTGGAAAGATCCTTGGCAAGCCGGACGCTCTTTGGAAACGAGCGACTGATCGAGACCAAACTCTTTTTCTCTCTGCGTTGTTATCCGATGGCGTTGGAAAGGCAGTGAATGCTGCTCTTTGACGACTCTATATTCGGACTTTTGCCAGCTGCACGGGATCAAGCCGTCCGAAAAGCAAGCATTCAGTCATTGTTTACTCATCAAACCATCGGAAACATTCAACTTTGAATCGCTGTTTTCAAGCCTGGCATCGACTCGTGCTCGGCGTTTACTAGTATATACTAAAGTAATACCCGTCCCAGGGTGGGTATAAGCAATATGTATGACATTTTCAGCTACACATGTTCATACATAGAGATATATAAGAGATTAATGTTCATTCTATCCCTCCCTTAAGTGACGAAACGCGCTTTATTTTTAACGGTTTAAGTAAGTAAACGTTATTTATTTAATAAGAAATCGCATCTCGCTTATTTTTTTAAAAATTGGACGGATAGAGTGTAGTTTCGAGGGGACGACTTCTAAATGGTAAAGTCTACAAAAAAAATGCGCCCACGTTACTCACTCTGTTGCCTAGAATATGTATCCCATAAGTCATAATGGATTCTTTAGTTGAGTAGTTTACAACGCACAGAGATATTGATGCGCGCAACGGTCAATTAAAAATGATATTATATATAACACTAAATCTGACGGTGAACAATTCTTTTCTCTATTATTTTTTATCTCGCTTATTTAAAAGGTTTTAATAGTAAGATTTACAAAGAAACTGTACCCACGTTAATCACCGTGTTGCCTAGAATATATATTCCAGAATTCATAATGATCTGTTCATTAGTTTAGAGGTGACCCCTATACATAGAAATATGTTTATACACACACACACACATATATATATATATATATATATATATATATATATATATATACATCTCTCTCTCTTTCTCTGTATATGTATATATTTACTAAACACAAAAATAAATATATATATATATATATATATATATAATCATCCGTTAAAGTGTATGCTGTGCCTGGGAGCGGTCTCTTCTGTTCTGTACAACGGTAATGCGCGCAAATTGCATATTTGACGTCACTCCTCATGACCTCCCCTCAAGAACCCCGTCCCACTCACCTCACCATCCCTCCAGAGGTTCCTCGCCCACCCCGGCACCACCTTCCCCAGCCAGAGACGAGCGTTTCTGCCGGAGTCAAAGAGTACAAATTGAGCTCGCTGATAACGGTTGCACAGATCGAACGATAACATTAAAAATAGTCAATATAGATCAGGGAGGGGGGATCGAAAGGTGAGGGGAGATCGAAAGAGAAGGGGAATGTTTTGCTTTGTTTTCATTCACACGGTTAAAAGAAACGAAATGGCCCTAAAGAATACCAATCTAGTAGTAGTAGTAGTAGTAGTAGTAGTATTGTTATCAATCCGAGGTTTAACCTTGGAAAATAAACTAGAAAACTTATTTCCTTTAATTCGATATAAAAATTGCATTGTTTTATTTTTATTTTTTAAATTTTCATTAAATTTATTATTGTTATAAGTTTGTTAGCACACAATAATGACAAGAAGTTCAATAAATCGGCAAATCATATTTAAATAAAAATAAAAATTATCTCTCTCATATATATGAATATTATATATATATATATATATATATATATATATATATATATATATATATATATATGACACAATACAAAATGGAACGCATTATGCTCGGCATCAGTTTACATGATAGGAAAAAGAAACACCTGGATCAGACAACAAACTGGAGTAAACGACATCATCACTACCATACGAATGGTAACACTTAAATGGGCAGGTCGTCTTTCGAGATGTACAGACAACAGGTGGACATATAGAGCGACAGAATGGACCGCGATGCAATGGAAAAGAACTAGAGGAAGGCCAAAACCCCAGTGGAGAGACGACCGCGATAGTCAACTAGGTCCTACTTGGCCACGCCTAGCCAGGGATAAAACAAAGTGGAAAGAAACCAAGGAGTGGTCCTTCCGTCAAGAGTGAAATAAAAAAAGACCCCGATGATGATGATATATATACAAGAGAAATTTTTATATACATATACATACATAGAAAACTAGTTTATGTATTTTTGTCCTTATTTTTACTAGCATGTTGGCTTGCTTATCCACTATTCTATTAACTAATCTTCTATTTTGTCTGAAATTTTTATTTCATATATACTTCGTCATGTGTGTGTTATGTATATATATATATATATATATATATATATATATATATATATATATATACTATTAGTTATGTTTATATATTATTCTCAAAATTTCAGTTTCTTGAGAGTATTTAAAATAGTTTTTAGGGAGCATAAAATGGGCACAATCTCCCACTGGAAAATTCAAATATTTCAGATTTGCATTAAATATGATCCATGTTTATTCAACATAAATTATGCAAGTTTTCGTGAATGTCAATTTCTTTTTAAGAGCCTTAAATTTGAGACTTTTTTTAGAATCAAATTATTGTTCTTAATGAACCTGGGAGTAATGGCAACTAAACAGTGATTCAACGTTTTCCAGACTTAAATAATTCTAGCCCTGCCAATATTTCATATCCTGACTAGGACACATTCTATGTAATCCATAGACTGGATTCTCTACTCCTGGGGGTGGGATCACTACCGGATTTGGATTTATGCCACGCTCAGAAGAAAAAATTAAGAACTGACAAATTTTGTTAAAAAAAAAAGAGACGAAAGCTAAAAAGGGCGGGAAAACCCTTTAATCACACGAAATAACTTGAATCTATTTCTAATTAGATAATCTTTTTATGCTAATAAGATTTTCAGCAATTTTTTCTCTGATTCTATTCCTTCGTTACCGTTACTCTTTAAACAATTAAATGGTAAGCGTCGCTGTTTAGAGGAACCGTTTTTTCTTTTCTTTTTAGTAATAAAAAAATTCAAAAAGTGTCTGACTTAAAATAGCTGAAATATTCGACAGCTAATTACTGAGAATGTCTTCGCTAATTAAAAAAAATAGCTAGGAGCCTCGTTTTGGTTTAGTGTACCTTCGAAAAGTCTTGTATTTTTATGATACGTCTATTCAATCTGTGCGTTTAACGTTGTAATCTCTCTTCCAAACTTCAACGTGATTAAAAACTACGAAAATGGCATTGACGTGATTGAAACCTACGAGAATGCTGTTCCAAACTTCAACGTGGCAGAAGCCTACGAGAATGATATTCCAAACTTCAACGTGACAGAAACCTACAAGAATGTCATTCCAAATGTCAACGTGACAGAAGCCTACGAGAATGATATTCCAAACTTCAACGTGACAGAAACCTACAAGAATGTCATTCCAAATGTCAACGTGACAGAAACCTACGAGAATGATATTCAAGCCTTCAACGTGACGGAAACCTACAAGAATGTCATTTCAAATGTCACCGTGACAGAAACCTACGAGAATGATATTCCAAACTTCAACGTGACAGAAATCTACGAGAATGATATTCCAAACTTCAACGTGACAGAAACCTGAAAGAATGTCATTCCAAATGTCACCGTGACAGAAACCTACGAGAATGATATTCCAAATGTCAACGTGACAGAAGCCTACGAGAATGATATACCAAACTTCAACGTGACGGAAACCTACAAGAATGTCATTCCAAATGTCACCGTGACAGAAACTTACGAGAATAATATTCCAAACTTCAACGTGACAGAGACCTACAAGAATGTCATTCCAAATGTCACCGTGACAGAAACCTACGAGAATGATATTCCAAACTTCACCGTGACAGAAACCTACGAAAATGATATTCCAAATGTCAACGTGACAGAAACCTACAAGAATGTCATTCCAAATGTCCTAGTGACAGTACCTACGAGAATTATATTCCAAATGTCCTCGTGACAGAAACCTACGAGAATGATATTCCAAACTTCAACGTGACAGAAACCTACAAGAATGTCATTCCAAATGTCCTAGTGACAGTACCTACGAGAATTATATTCCAAATGTCCTCGTGACAGAAACCTACGAGAATGATATTCCAAACTTCAACGTGACAGAAACCTACAAGAATGTCATTCCAAATGTCCTAGTGACAGTACCTACGAGAATTATATTCCAAATGTCCTCGTGACAGAAACCTACGAGAATGATATTCCAAACTTCAACGTGACAGAAACCTACAAGAATGTCATTCCAAATGTCCTAGTGACAGTACCTACGAGAATTATATTCCAAATGTCCTCGTGACAGAAACCTACGAGAATGATATTCCAAACTTCAACGTGACAGAAACCTACAAGAATGTCATTCCAAATGTCCTAGTGACAGTACCTACGAGAATTATATTCCAAATGTCCTCGTGACAGAAACCTACGAGAATGATATTCCAAACTGTACTGTGACGGACTGACTGACACCATCTTATCATTGCGCAGATCCAACTAAGGTTCCTCCATTCGATTTCTTCGTGTAGCTATCTATATTAATTCAGAACTTTAGCGAGATAGACAGACAGGCCGAGTGACTATCATCTCCCTCCTAATATAGGTTCGTTCCAAAGGTTGGGAAACAAATGTTGAATGGGTGAGGAGTGGGTGTGTCTAACAGCGGAAAACAACTGATTACAAATATTGAACTTTAGAAATAAAAATGGTGGTTGGGGAGGTTGTGAATGAAATTTTAATTTCTTTCTTTTGTTCAGTAGACATAATTTAATTAATCGTCTTTTTTGGGAAATTAATAGAAATTGTCAGATTATTTCTGATTTAATTACCGATTTTTATTTGTCGAGCGAACGGCGTTGATGAAAGAAAGGAAAGGAAAAAAGGGAAAAGAAAGAGGAAAAGTAAACATGAACTTTATGATAAAGGAAGAGAAATGGAAAAAAGAGGAAAGAGAAAAAAGAACAAGACTAAGTAATAGAAAGATGAAGAGAGAAATAGAAATATGAAGAAAAGCGAAGATGACGAGGAAAATGAAAAAAAGATGAAAATGAAGAAGAAAAGATGAAGAGGAAGATGAATGAAGAACGAGGAAGACGAAGAAAGATACTAGAAGAAATAAAAATAAATTAAGAAAGATGCAGAAATAAAAGAAAGGAAATTAAAGAGAAAGGAAAGTAAAAAAGAAAGAAAGCAAAAGGAAAAAAGAGTAGAAAAGAATGGAAAGGAATAGAAAGAAAGAAAGAAAGCAAAAGGAAAAAAGAGTAGAAAAGAATAGAAAGGAATAGAAAGAAAGAAAGAAAGAAGCAAAAGGCAAAAAGATTAGAAAAGAATAGAAAGGAATAGAAAGAAAGAAAGAAAGAAGCAACTAATATTTCTCTCATCCTTTCGAGCAAGCACCTGCTTTTGCCTGAAAATAAAAACAATCCGAAACGTCATCCCCACGCCATCCACATATATCCATTTAAATAAACATGAAAAAAAACTAATAACAAACTTCCTTTAAGCTCCCCTTTCTCTACAAACTCCCTTCACTTTCACCCTCGAATTGGCTTAGTAATCTGACCAATCAGAACCATCGAATCCGTGCGATAGTAGAAGATGGGCGATGGCAGTGCGGAGGGTGGGTAGGGCCGAAAGTGTATAATCATTAGTGAACTCATAAACAACAATGCAACCACCCTCCCCATGAAGACAAAAACCGTAAACACTTGGGGCTGACTTAAGCAAACGCAAAATATGAACTTCACCCCTTAATAAATTTCACACAGACAGAAATCGATACAATTTTTTTTGTAATAACAAATATTTTTAAAAAAAATTTAAAACTAGCTGTCCCTAAAAAGCGTTGCC